>NC_051174.1:76889792-77057292 GCF_013339725.1 Rhipicephalus microplus
AATTATTATTACAGAATTCTTTTCGAAACAAGAGAGAGAGAGAGAGAGAGAGGGAGAGAGAGATAAATAGAGAAGATAATCAGGGAGGTTAATCAAGCTTCACTTGGTCGGCTACCCTACACTTGGGGTGGGGAAAGGGAGATTAATAGAAAGGAAAGAGATAGAAAAGAAAGGAGTAAAAAAGAGGATGAATAGTCAGCTCGAGACTACACAGCACGGTCTCACACTGTTCTTTCACAAGTGGTCGTGAAGTCTGGTGGCCCTTAATAATTACAAGAGGGCTTTCGTGGCTTTGCGCGTATGGGAAACCGTTGGCCAAAGTCCCAGGATCTTCTTTTCTGTAAGCGACCGTGAATCCAGCTGACAGACCTTGGCTTCCATTATACGTCGTTCAGACCGGTATGCTGGGCAATGGCATAGAATTTGCTCAAGCGTTTCCTCACAGGCGCAGATGTTGCATGCCGAAGGGCTCGCCATTCCCCGAGGAGACAAGAATACACATTCGTAAATGCCACACCCAACCTCATGCGACAAAGTAAAGTTTCTGCGCATCGTGGGAGCCCGGATGGCAAACGAAGTTACACATTTGGGTCGATCGAATACAGGTGCGTGTTGGAGAAACCCGGCGTATTCGATTGTAGGAGAGTTATACGGCGAGGAAGTGATTGTAGTCGCCTTGCAGCGTCCGTTCTCAAGAGTGGTATGGGCGTACGCAGGTCTTGGTCATGAGCCGATCGAGCAGCTTCATCCGCGCGGTCATTGCCTTTAATTCTGCAATGACTCGACAACCATTTAAATACAATATCGTGACCTTCCTTGAGCGCTTCGTGGTCGTCGTGCCTTATCTGATATACTGATTGGTCGTGTAACACTGCTGCATTACAAACCGTAGTGTCTGTAAGGCTGACTTCGAGTCGCAAAATATGGCCCATTGGTTAGGTTGCTGCCGAAGAATCTACTTTACTGCACCTTGAAGCGCTGCAAGCTCTGCTGCTGTCGACGTCGTGGCGCGAGAAAACTTGCATTGAAGCAACACATTATCAGATGGAACAACCACTGCTCCTGTAGAGCTGTTGGAATTAGTGGAGCCATCGGTGTAAACATGTATGCGGTCAACGTACCATTCGTTCAACAGATGCAAAGTCAATTGCTTCAGGGCTAGCGGTGACATGTTTGCCTTCTTAACGATTCCAGGAACTGATAAGCGCACGTCAGGTTGACGGACACTCCATAACGCAGCTACTGGATGCATCCCAAGTTTGAAGCCTGACGGTAATATGTCCTGATCTTTTGTCAAAATACCGCAGAACGAAGAATGGGGCGGGGCCTCCGCGCAGTCAAACACGCTAAATGATGTGACGGTAGCCGTGATAAATGCCGAATATGCGCTCTCAGCGTCTCGACAATGATGTGCGTTGCGACCTGCTGTTGTTGTGCTATAACGATAGTTGCCACTGTCGATGAGGATCTTGGAAGGCCAAGACATGTTCAAAGTGCTTGGGCTTGTACACTCTGTAGTGCACGGATGTTAGTTTTGCATGTGCTGGACAGGACAGGAAGGCTGTACCGGAAAATTCCGAGAAAGAGGGCTGTATAAAGCTGCAACATCGAGTGCACGGATGGGCCCCGTGATTTTCCGGCGACGAACTTGAATACATTCTCAATGATACTGAGCCTTTCATTCAGGTATGCGACATGCGGGCTCCAGGTTAGGTCACGATCTACGATAACACCTAAGAATCTGTGACTGTTCTTATATGCGATTGATCTGCCATCGATGTACAATGAGTAGAAAGACATCGGTTTGCATGTAAACGTTTCTGTGGCGATAATCAAACCTTGCTGGCGAAGGTATGCCGATGTAGTTGTTGCCACTTTCTGTATCCTTGCGCGCACTTGAGGCCGTGTCACGCCGGGCACCCAAATGCAGATATCATCAGAGTAGAGAGATATATAATCCGTCTGGGGCAGCATTTCGGTGAGCTCCACCAGAACCAGGGTGTTGCGTGATGATTCTCAAATCCGGAGCCACTGTGCTGGGTTGCACCCAATGACGAGTGATGTTGCCACGCATTGCGTAAGACTCGCCGGACTGGATGGCACCGATTGCTACATCGGCCTGCTATCGGGCCCGTGGGCTGATGGAGCTCGCCGTGCGTTGCGTAAGACAGACCGGCGCCCCCACTGGATAACGTCGTTGAGCTGATGGCGTCAGGTGGGTGTGGTCTTCCAGGTGTGGACGTTCGGTGTGGACTCCTAGGCGTAATGGTCTTAATTTGGCTCTTCTTCTTAGCACCTCACTTTCGTTAACATGGCTTTTGCGGTGTTGGGATCAGTGATCCACCCTTTGCTGCGGGAGGCGAGAGACAAGAAAGACAGCCACCTCCCTTTGTGGCGATAAGGAGGAGCACGAAGATGGCCGACTATATTTAGGGGCGAAGCTTCTTATGGCGTGGCTTGGGCGTCCTTCGTAGTACGTAACCACCAGTGGCACATACCCGAAATAGGTATAACATTTGACCTCCAAGGTGGTACCGGTGAGAGATTTCTTCTGTGCGCTGTTTAACAATAGAAATAGTGCTCAATGTACATGCCAATGACTGCTAATGGCGAATGAGAGACAGGAGCATTCGGCTTTTAGTCAACGCGCACGCTGCGATCCCCATTAGCAGCCATTGGCATGTACATTGAGCACTATCGGACAAGAAAGGGTTGCTACATTATACTCGCTGGGTGTAACCTTCTTAGTTTTAGAAAGGTTTAGCGAGCGTTGAGCTGCAGGGCCATGAATACAATGAACTAGTGTATACCATGAATGCATTCGAGGTGGTTAAAGGGGGGAAGCAGATACGAATCGCAAGCCGTAAGAAATTAAAAGCTGAATCCTCCTGTCTCTCATTTCACATTAGCAGCCACTGGCATGTACATTGAGCACTATCTGACAGGAAAAGGTTGCTACGTTATACTCGCTGGGCGTAACCTCCTTGGTTTTAGAAAGGGTTAGTGAGCATTGGGCCGCAGTGCCATGAATACAGTGAACTAGTATGTACCATGAACTCAAGGTGGTTGAAGGTGGGAAGTAGACCCGAAGCGCAAGCCGTAAGAAAGTGTGCGTGTGCCACCTCTCGTTTAGTCCTTGGAATGTCCACTGAATAGCGGTGCTCCTATATGGGGAAAATATGATACAAAATGGCAGCATATCCACGGAGTGAATGATGGGGAGTGGGGCGAAGCATTCGTCCGTCCATGCGTCCGTCTGTGTGACCGTTCATGCGTCTGTTCATGCGCCCGTCCCTGCGTTCCTTCATGCATCCGCCCCTGCGTCCTTTCATGTGTCCATCCATGCATCTGTCTGTGTGTCCGTTCGTCCATCTATTCAACACTCCAAGTCCCACCATCTCGCATCTTTTTATCATATATTCCCCATATAGAAGCACCGCCATTCAGTGGACATTCCAAGGACTAAACGAGAGGTGGCACACGCACACTTTCTTACGGCTTGCGCCTCGGATCTATTTCCCACCTTCAACCACCTTGAGTTCATGGTATATACTACGTCACTGTATTCATGGCACTGCGGCGCAATGCTCGCTATACCTTTGTAAAACCAAGGAGGTTACGCCCAGCGAGTATAACGTAGCAACCTTTTCCTGTCAGATAGTGCTCAATGTACATGCCAGTGGCTGCTAATGTGAAATGAGAGACAGGAGGATTCAGCTTTTAATTTCTTACGGCTTGCGATTCGTATCTGCTTCCCCCCTTTAACCACCTCGAATGCATTCATGGTATACACTAGTTCATTGTATTCATGGCCCTGCAGCTCAACGCTCGCTAAACCTTTCTAAAACTAAGGAGGTTACACCCAGCGAGTATAATGTAGCAACCTTTTCTTGTCCGATAGTGCTCAATGTACATGCCAATGGCTGCTAATGGGGATCGCACCGTGTGCGTTGACTAAAAGCCGAATGCTCCTGTCTCTCATTTGCCATTAGCAGTCATTGGCATGTACATTGAGCACTATTTCTATTGTTAAACAGCGCACAGAATAAATCTCTCACCGGTACCACCTTGGAGGTCAAATGTTATACCTATTTCGGGTATGTGCCACTGGTGGTTACGTACTACAAGGGACGCCCAAGCCACGCCATAAGGTATAGTTAGAAAGCATAGTTATAAAGTATAGCCATAAAGTATAATTATTAGTACTATGGACATCCTACGGACTTGGACACTTTTGTTTAAATGTGTAATGTATGTTGTGCTTTGTCTCTTATTTGTTATTGTGCCTGTTATACAGACGCTTGTCCCTTAGCTTTGTTGCGTCCCATGAGAGAATAGACTTTTTCTAAACAGGTGCTCTAGAAGCAGATTTGCATGTCCGGGGTCTTGCGCTTCCCGGCAGCAGTACCGTAAAAGTCACAGCTTTTGCTGACGACATAACCCTGTACCTTTCAGATGAAGATAGTCTTTCTCATAGCCTGCGTTTATTTTTCCAGTATGGGGACATTTCAGGTGCCGCGCTAAACCTCTCTAAATCCCGGTATTTGTTCATCGGCTATCCCAACTCCACACTTAGGTCCACATCTCTTCTTCAGCCGGCTGCGTCTCTTCGCATTTTAGGAATTCTATACAACCACTACGGCGTTTGTAACTGCGTTTGGTCAAACGCCCTCGATGAAGTAAAACAAGAAATTGAGAACGCCCGGGAATTCGACTTCCCGCTTCTTGAGCGGAGGTACCTTGCGCAGACTGTGTTCTGCGGTCGCATTTGGTACCTTTCTCACGTGGAACAGCCGCCTTTACGCATCGTGAGGTAATTGCAGTCTGCCTTGTGTTCCTTCTTTTGGTCTGGTGGCACTGAGTTGGTTTCTTGTGCGGCGTTACGACAGCAGTGTTCCCAGGGAGGTTTTGCTTTCCCTTCGGTATCAATACGCTGCCGGCTATTGACCCTGCGCTTCTTGTTGCGCCTCGTACAAGGAGAGGAATCCCCCGCACGAACTCTGGCTTATTATTTTCTAGGCACTCACCTTCGGTATTTATTGCCTAATGTGCGCCTTAATTGGGGCCCACAATCATTAGTACTTCCATCGTTTTATGCAAGAGCTGTCGCGCTTTTTGTCATATCCAGTCGACTTGCCCTGATTTAGATGTGTTAGACAATTCTATCGTTGACACAACAGCCGCGTTGTTGCTCCCGTTAGTTCCTCCGGCACGCCGCACCCGCTCTAGTCTTGTGTCTTTGAGCACGCTGATGGCATCATTTCTACCTGGCCACCTCCGGGATTTCATGGGGCGGCTTGGGTAGGGCGTTCTTTCTACCCTTGACCGCCTAGAAAGGTGGAGAATGGTCCAGTCATCAACATGTCTGAACTGCTCCCTACGGGAAACAAATCAGCATGTGTTAAGGCAATGTGTCGTTGCTCGTGTTTTCTGGAGGGCTGTGCATTCAGGATTTCGTGGCCTCAGAGTAAACCGCTTTGTTTCATCTGGACGTTGTTCTCGAGGCCGCTTTCCTTGCCTTCTTATTGTTGCTGGTGCCTACTGTCTTTGGCGTAACCGTTATGAAGCTGTTGCAGCAGGTCGTCGCCGCCGTGCTCTTTTCCCGATTTTGGAGCGACTGTACAAAGAAATACAATCTGTTTTGTCGGAGGAACTCTTTTTTTTGGGTGAGGAGGAATTCCTTCGACACTGGTCGTGTCGTTTTGTGTTCGTCTGTGAGAGACGTGTAAGGCTTGTTTTCAGGCCTGCCTGGTATTGGTAGGTTAATCTTTGTTTAGTACTCATACAAATACCTTGTAAATACTATGTAAATATCTGACATACAGATCTCTACATTTCATTTGTGTGTTCTTCGTTTACCATGTATTGTGCATATGTAGACATTGTTTTTGTGTAGTTGGGTAAGTGTGTGGTTGGGTAAGTTGTGTATGTTGCGTTTCATTTACATATGCACACATAAATTTTTGTAACATCTTTTGGTGTGTCTGTGGATGTTGTGTTCTGTCGAAATGTTCTGTTGGATTGTAATTGATGTTCATTGTCTGTGAGAATAAATTTCTCTAAACATAAGGACCTTTGCCCCTAAAAGATGCGAGATGGTGGGACTTGGAGTGTTGAATAGATGGATGAACAGACACACAGACAGATGCATGGATGGACACATGAAAGGACGCAGGGGCGGATGCATGAGCGAACGCAGGGACGGGTGCACGAACAGACGCATGGACGGTCACACAGACGGACGCATGGACAGACGAATGATTCACCCCACTCTCCATCATTCACTCCGTGGATATGCTGCCATTTTTTCCTGCACTGGAAGAGACGCAGTTGTAATTACTCCACACAGCACTACTGTCACTGGTGCCGGCGCGGAAATGCGACACGTGGCACTTATGTGCCCCAGGAATAAAGGCCGCGACGCCGAATTTCCGCCGAAGAAGGACCTCAGACTACCAGGCTGTGCGTCTTTGGCCGATACGCCGCCGACGTTCAAATCAACGCCAGATGTCCAGGCACATGCCATTGTATTTGCCTGGTTTGCGACCACCGTTCGAAAACGGGGGTGGTCGGCCCGAGCAGCGACACGATGGATTCGTTAGATCCCGTTCGCTGGCAGCACGATTCTCTGAATGCTACAGTGTGGCCGGAACAATACATGTTTTGGGTTGTGTGTGTGTGTGTGTGTGTGTGTGTGTGTGTGTGTGTGTGTTGGGGACGGTGCTGTCAAAATGGCCCTAAACAGTGTGGCATGATTGGGTGAAAACGTATTTTCCCGTTTCCCTAGGCCTGGCGTCTAGGGACTGCGAAAGGACAAAAAGCATCAGGCGAATACCTGAGAGTCGAATCCTGTTTCAAATGCTCTTTCTGTAAGAATGTAAATAAACCTCTCGTACTCTTCATCGACTCTTCCGTCCGGTTCCCTCCAACAGCAGGTCTTCGAGAAGGCGACGCTTGCGACAGCCTGCCTGGACGCGAGGAGACATGGGCAGTCGGCAAGACCTCCACCTTCACAGCGGCTAGGGATGCTAAGCTCTTGCGGTCAATATCTTCAACGCAGATTTGTGGTGAAAGCAGAAAATATTTAATCATACCCCCTTAAGATATCGAAAAGAAGATGAGTAACACTACTATTAATAGGTTTTTTTTGTCACGAAAACGTGGTATGAGTTTTAGAGGCACCGTAAAGCAGGGCTCTGGAAACTTCGAACACCTGTGGTTCCTAAAGGAGCGCTTAAATCTAACCACTGGTCACGGCCGATATTTGATCCCACGGACTTCGGGTCAGCGGTGCAGTAGACATAAATGGAAAAAAATGAGGATATCCAGCAGATTGTAAGGCGGACAACCTGTCCTCAGGTAGATATTGGTAATTTTATTGACCGTCCCGAGGAACAGTCGCCACCATCATCATCATCATCATCATCATCCTGACTGCGCCCACTACCGGCCGAAGGCCTCTGCCTTGTTCCGCCCAAACCCGGCCCTGTTCTTGCTGCGCTCATGACACACCTGCAAAATTCTTATCGCATCTGCCCACTTCACCTTCTGACTACCCGACGCGCGTTTGATTTCTCTTTGAATCCTGTCTGCTAATATAAAGGACAAGTGGTTGCTTTTCTTACGCGTTAATTACCCTACTCATGTCCATTCCTGGTTCTTGATTGCGAGTAAATTCCAGTTTCAGTTCAGCCATTATTTTCAGCAGTCGTAATAAAGCACAATGGTACAGTAAGGGATTCAATGTTTTGATACAGTGGTAATTTATAAGCACAAAACATAACGTAAATTAGAGTAAAAAGTGAAAAAATATGCCAGGACAGGAATTAAAAGACGTCATTACCTCGCCTTAAAGGGATACTAATGTGAAATAACGATTTATGTCAGAGTGAAAGTTCAATGTATGACAACATCTAAGACGACAATATTATCAAAAACAGTGCCCTACTTACCGAGAAATTAAGGTAATTGCACAAGAACACATGCGGAGCAGCAGGGCATTCTCAAAATGATCCCGATGACATCAGACGGACCACCTACAATGATTCACTAGTAATGGATGTGGCTGCACCAAATAAAGAAGCGTCCATGCATAAAGAGACGCAATGAAGTGCTGCTTGTTCGTTGCTGTTCGATTCCTATAAAAAAAGTTACCTCCAGAAGTTACTATGGGGAATGGCGCGAGTGGTTCGAAAATTCAATTTTTGAGTAGTTACGCTGGGCAGGTTATGTCATCTAGCGGGGCGCAGTTGAACCAAATAACGTCTGCGATCTCGCAGCCAACGGCGGAAAATTGATAAATTGGCGTTTTTGCTGCTCGGGCTCCCGCTGATTTCGGTTTGCTGCAACTAGCGGCAGTAAAGCCGAGCAACGTTGTGCACGGTACCAGTGACGTGAGTCGGTCCGGTCGGCCCGCTTCTTGAGGCGGGTAATTTGAAGAGCGCTAACCCGATGCGGACCACTGAAACGTGATTTTATTTCAAAATAGCCTCTTCCTGGGCCCGAAAGTAACACTACGAAGTTTTTGGACCGCTATTTCAACAACCAACATTGACTTAATAGCTATCTTTAGTGTCCCTTCAACACTTGCCCTGGCTTCACCGTCACACTCCGCCTCAAGAGCAGTGTTTTGGCGGTGAAGGCCACTTTACAGGCACCAGAAAACCGGGAACTGGAAGCCAACGGAACCCTATCGGGTTCAGTTTTGCCAGACAGAACATATTTTCGACCAAGCGCTGTATTGGAATCGCATTAAATCATCCAGGTGTCTTGGGTTCAGTGTTACCATGAAGCTTGTGAGGTAATGTATCTGTAGCGGCCGGAAATGTCGGCTGCCGGAGGCAGCGAGAAAGGAGACGTGAAGCAGGTTTGGAGTTGCAGGGCAAGACTGTTTATTTCCACTCCGTGCGAGTGACGAGAGCTCCCCTCGACGAGGGAGAGAATGAGGCACCCCCGCGTTCTTCTACAAGAAAGAGGAAAAGGGGGCCACCGAGCGAGCAGTCGTAGCATGCCGCTGGTCTAATCCCCGGAGCCGGCCCCGACAACACGTTGTTCCCCGAACACGGAGGAGGAGGAGCTGGCGCCGCGAGTAGGCGCGCTGTCGACGGCCGGCTGCAGACGGTATAGAAAAGAATGCGGTGGTGCTTAGCAGCTTCCGCTACAAAGGCTCCCCCCCTAGATTGCGGAGCTTTTAAAGAAGGACAGCAGTTACGGGCTAAATAGTGAAAGGTCACAGTCCAATGGTTAGCACTGAAATCGTACGTGAGAGGCTGCTTGAATGGAAACTTCAATATGAGCAGGCTTGGCGCGGTCAACGGCGACGACTTCTCGTTTTCCCCGCACGTCGATTGCGATGGTTTTGTTAGTACGTCCCAAAACTTTGAATGGGCCATCGTACGGCGGAGTAAGGGGCGGCTTCATTGCGTCGTGTCGCACGAACACATGGGTAGCAGAGTCCATGTCAGGAAAAGTGAAAACTTTCCTGTTGCGGGCGATGCGAGGTGCTGTTGGCCTGAGTTGCGCGAGCCATGCGCGCAGCTTCTCGATGTGATCGGAGGCTGTTGGGGCGGAAGGTGTCTGGTCGGAGAAGAATTCTCCCGGGAGGCGCACTGTTGAGCCGTAGACCATTTCCGCTGCGCTGAAGCCGAGGTCTTCCTTCACCGTTGAGCGTAGGCCAAGAAGAACGAGCGGGAGCTTCTGCACCCAGTGCTGGCGGTCGAGTTTCGCTGCCAGTGCGGCTTTGAGTTGCCGGTGGAAGCGCTCAACCATTCCGTTGCTGGCGGGGTGGTAGGCGGTTGTATGCTGCAGCTTCGTGCCGAGGAGCGTTGAAAGTGCGGAAAAGAGGTTGCTCTGGAATTGCCGTCCCCGGTCAGTTGTTATGCGGGCGGGGCAGCCAAAGCGGGACACCCATGTTTGAATGAAGGCCTGCGCGACGGTCTCAGCTGATATGTCCGCAATTGGTATAGCTTCGGGCCACCGGCTGTACCTGTCGATGCATGTGAGCAGGTACCTAAATCCTTGGCAGGGCGGTAGTGGTCCCACGAGGTCAAGGTGAACGTGGTCAAACCGCGACTCAGGAGTCCGAAATTCCTGTAGTGCAGCCCGATTGTGGCGAGTCACTTTCACTTGCTGACACGTTTCACATGTCCGAGCCCATCGTCGCACGTCCGCGTTGACTCCGGGCCAAACGAAGCGTTGCGTTATCAGCCGCTGGGTGGCACGGACACCTGGGTGGCTGATGGAGTGGAAAGTGTTGAATACCACTCGGTGAAAGTTCAGTGGGACAAAAGGTCGTGGTGCTGCCTGGGAGGTATCGCAGGTTATCGTGCTCTGGACGTAGGGAAGTGCAACCTCCGAGAGCACGAGTGAAGATCCCCCTCCCTTCAGTCTTGTCAACTCGGGGTCGTCCCGCTGAGCTGCGGCCATAGCTTCGAAGTCCAGGACTTCTGTGCTGGAAGCATTGACGCGAGACAAGGCGTCAGCTGCTTCGTTTTCGACCCCGGGAACGTGGCGGATGTCTGTAGAAAACTCGGAGATGAATGAGAGCTGACGGATCTCTCGTTCTGAGTAGGAGGAACTGTTGTTTTTGAATACGTAGGTGAGGGGCTTGTGGTCTGTCAAGATGTAGAACTCACGGCCTTCGAGGAAGTAGCGGAAATGCTTAATGGAACAATATATTGCGAGCATCTCCCTTCCAAAAGTGCTGTACCGTGCTTCTGCAGGCTTCAGACGTTTCGAAAAGAAGCCCAGTGGCTTCCACTGGGCGCCCTCCTGTTGCTGCAGCACTGCTCCGACCGATGTGGAGGAAGCGTCCACCATGAGGCGTGTAGGAGCTTCAGGCCGTGGATGAATGAGAAGGGTAGCCGCGGCTAGCTCGTCTTTAGCTTTCTGGAAAGCGTTCTGGTGTTCGTCAGACCAACAAAATTCTGGTGCCTTTTGGTCGTCTCGGCGCAGCAGGTCGGTCAATGGCTGGAGCACTCGAGCACAAGACGGAATGAAGCGCCGGTGGAAGTTCAAGAGCCCGAGGAACTCCCTCAGCTTGCGAAAAGATGTTGGAGCTGGAAACTTCTTGACGGATTCCACCCTCGATTCCAATGGCATAATGCCTTCAGCAGTGATGTGGTGGCCGAGGAAGTTGAGCGCCTCTACTCCAAACACGCACTTTTGAGGTTTCAACACCAGACCGTGCTCATCCAAACGCTGAAAGAGCTGGCGGAGGTGCTCTTCGTGCTCCGCAGGCGTTCTGCTGGCCACCAAAATGTCATCCAGGTAGACAAAGATGAAAGGAAGACCCTGGGTGACCTCATCCATGAACCTTTGAAAGGTCTGTGCGGCATTTTTCAAGCCGTAGGGCATGCGGACAAACTCAAACAGGCCGAACGGAGTTGTTATGGCTGTTTTTGGTATGTCCTGCGGTTCGACGGGGATTTGGTGGTATGCCGCTACAAGGTCGATCTTGCTGTATATTTTCGTACCTGCCAGCCGCGTGCTGAAATCGTGAATGTGTGGCAGAGGATACTGGTCCGGCGTTGTCGATGCGTTCAAGGCTCTGTAATCACCACACGGGCGCCAATCGTCGTCCTTAGGCACCATGTGTAGCGGCGATGAATAGTTGCTAGACGAAGGGCGAACAATTCCCAGCTGCAGCATATGCTCGAACTCCCTGCGTGCAGCTTGAAGCCTTTTGCTGGACAGCCGTCGTGGCCGGGCGGTGACTGGCGGCCCGGTGGTGACGATGTGGTGAGTCACGTTATGTTTCACCGGCTGTTCTGTGTTGCGGGGCTTGGTGAGCGAGGGGAATTCGGCCAGGACGTGGTGGTAGGCTGATACTGGCTGGAAGGCGCAGATGCCAGATGAGCAGATGTTTGACTCCAAACCACGTACTTTGAGGGATGTGTTGTTATCCTTGAGGCAACGGTCACGTACGCTCACATCCAGGTTGAAGTGGCTGAGAAAATCTGCTCCGAGTATGGCGAAATTAACATCCGCCACCACGAAGACCCAGCGAAACAGGCGCCTGAGTCCGACGTCTATTGTCAGCGAGCGGAAGCCGTACGTAGCGATGGCAGTGTTGTTCACTGCCTGCAGCGACGATGTGTTCTTGCTACGTCGGCGATCCTCGGGGGTTGCCGGGACAATAGAGATTTCGGCTCCCGTGTCGACTAGCAGGCGCGAGTTGCTTACGCGGTCGACTACGAAAAACAGGCGGCTGGGTGGAGGGCCGATGTCGTAAGCCGCCGTTAACGACTGGCCGGAGCGTTTCCCGAAAACGAGCAAGGTTGAGTGCAGCGGCTAGCACCCGTGCCGAAACGACGGTGGTACCAGCAAACTCCGTCCTGTGTATCTCGTGCATGGCTTCT
The DNA here is from genome assembly GCF_013339725.1 of Rhipicephalus microplus. Lineage (NCBI taxonomy): Eukaryota > Metazoa > Arthropoda > Arachnida > Ixodida > Ixodidae > Rhipicephalus > Rhipicephalus microplus. Next base: position 76,902,152 of record NC_051174.1, read on the forward strand.
CTGGGAAGAGCTTGGGTGTCTTGAAGGAGATCGGTTGCGTCGTTGCTCGTCCTGTTGGGGAGCGCCAGATAGCACAAGTTTCTGCATGGTCTCGGTAAGGTGTTGCAGTTTCTCCTCAAGGCGCGACAGTCGATCTGGTTGCTCATGTGTTCTTGCAGCAGCTATGGGCGCAAAGGTTGGAGTTGAGTATTCCGTGATGCGATCGGCAAGTTGCGCTAGTCGATCAAGGGACGTCTTATTTGAACCCGCGAGAACCACGCGCACCGACTGGGGGAGCCGTTGCAGGAAAAGTTCACGAAGAAGTGGGAGCTGGCCGTCCTGACGCGCGTGCACACCGAGTAGTTGCCGCATACGGTGCAGCAGTTGGGAAGGTCGTTGGTCGCCCAGCTCTTCGCGACACAAGAGCTGCTGCAGTCTGCTTTCTTCAGGCGCCTCGAGGCGGTCCAGCACCGTCTTTTTGAGGGTGTCATATTCTTCTTGCGCGGGGGGTGAAACCAAAATGTCGTCGATAGCGTCGGCGATTTCGGGGGGCAGGGCTGCGACGACGTGAAGGTATTTTGTCGACTGCGAGGTGATGTGCCGGAGTTGAAAACGGGCCTCCACTTGGCTGAACCAAACTCTTGGATTTTTCGGCCAAAAATTTGGTAGCTTCAGTTCTGTGGCGATGACCGCAGGCGTGGAGGCAGCAGCGTTGTCGTCGGAGCTCATCGCGGCGTGTTCGTTGAAGCGTTTGGGTCACCAATTTTGTAGCGGCCGGAAATGTCGGCTGCCGGAGGCAGCGAGAAAGGAGACGTGAAGCAGGTTTGGAGTTGCAGGGCAAGACTGTTTATTTCCACTCCGTGCGAGTGACGAGAGCTCCCCTCGACGAGGGAGAGAATGAGGCACCCCCGCGTTCTTCTACAAGAAAGAGGAAAAGGGGGCCACCGAGCGAGCAGGCGTAGCATGCTGCCGGTCTAATCCCCGGAGCCGGCCCCGACAACACGTTGTTCCCCGAACACGGAGGAGGAGGAGCTGGCGCCGCGAGTAGGCGCGCAGCTTCCGCTACATATCTATATATGAACCAGTGAACAACAACAACAACAACAACAATAATAATGATGTATCTACATATAAACCAGTGAACCCTACAGGGTTCACTGGTTTATATGTAGATAGATACATTGCCTGACAAGCTTTATATAATAATATGTTTGTACTTGTGTGTATGTAAGGGGAAGGGGTGGAGTGATGTCGGAATCGTATTGTCAAATCTTGAGCACGCGATATTCAGGGCGTTACTTTCACAGGTTGGCTTTACGTGTCCACGAACCGACACTTAGTTCACTGTATGTGTGCATTGAACGTTAGAGGAACGTGGTAATGCGCCCAGCGTGACACCTAAAATGCGAACCTCGTCACATCCCGACAGACGGAACACCGCTGAGGCCAGCGTTGCGTGCCGTGGCGTGCTGGGTGCTCTCCGTCTCTCACGAAAGAAAAAAAAAGTAAACACAGGCGCGGTGTCATGAGGCGATCCGTAAGTCGTCAACCGTTTCGACGCATAGACGAGAGTGTTTGGGAGCGAGAGAACGAGGTAGCTGACAGAGTGAGCCCAGATGTGTTGCGGGACGATGCGCGCTGTTTCGAACGTTGACGGCGACAGGCACCACGAAGCACTTCATTGCATTTTAGCGAAGTGAGTGGTATATATTTTATGATGAAGAAAGCCTCATATGACCCAAAGATTTAAATATGCGTCGTCCGACGGTGGCCTTTAAAGACCCGCCCCAAGCCGGAAATTCTTTCCACCGGAAATACCTTTCTGGCGGCTCGTCAAACTAGTTTGTTTACTCCGTGGAACCAGTTAGACACAGAATTACAGTTAAAGAATGTATGATTCACGAAACATGGCAAGCTCACAATTCGAGTGCTGTAAGGTGCATGCGCGCTCACCAGAGCAGAATGCCGTTGCAACCCCCTTTACGGTCGCTTTGAACAAATGCGTTTTCTGAGGCACATGCAGTTAGTTGGTGCTACGCTGTTGCTCTTTCTAATCCCCAGAAAGTTGATATGTCGCGAATGCATGTTCGCGCTCTGCCTTCTGAATATGCATACAAACGCAAGCGTCCTTCCACATCGGAGGGCGCAGCTCTGCTACATCTGGATTTTTTCGCTCACCGAATTGTGGTGCCCCTTTTGGACGCATTGCAGTTGTAGATCATATAGTTAATATGCTGACTCTGTTGTAAAGCTCCACATACGGCCCATGCACCTAAACCTATACCCACGTTGGTTTCGTCATGATGGAACAAAACGAGCGTCACCGGATCCCGAGACAGTCGTTGTATATTTGACGGTGGTAATGAGTTTTACTCTGCAGACCCAAGCCGACTACTTCTGCTTGTTGTGCCAGTGAACTTTTGCTGTGTTTTAATGCTTCAAGCCGTGTGTAGTGCTATCCGTACAGGGGCCCGAGTGATAGCAATAAAATTCTCTAACTCCTGGTGCATGGCTAGTTGTAGGCACAGTCGACTGATAATGGGTAGCAAACAGCTTTTCTCCATTCGCTGGCCCAAGGGTCACTCTACCAACTCACAGCTAGAAGCAAAGAACGAAAGTGGTGGTCACGACGGTGCTTCAACTCGCAGTGATGAGACTCCTACATCCACTATCTTCTCGCTTCTGCATTGCCTCACTTTACTACAGAGAACTTAAAGCAAAAAAAAATCACAGCATATCCACGGAGTGAGTTATGATGAATGGGGCGACGCATCCATCCGTCCGTGTATCTATCCGTCCATGCATGCGTCCACGCGTCCGATCGCATTCCATAATGCAGACGGCGTGCGGGTAACACCGACGAGACGCGAGACAAGGGAACCGAACGCAACGTCTTCAACGCGCCTGCCGCTCTGGTTGGTCCATGCCCCACCAACGATCCGCCACGTACGACGACTATCCAGGAGACCGAGAGAGGCACTCGTTCTACGCGAAGCCAGGCACAGCCCGTGCAGCAACCAATCGGAGAGTAGCAGTACAGCGCCATCTGGAATGTCCTCACTCAACTGCAGTTTGTGTGCACTCCTATGAGACAGCGCCATCTATTATACTGTTCAGCAGATACTGCCTCACTTATTTCTTATTTCTTCTTCTCTCGGTTACGCATCACGCATGACAGGGTTAGACTAAGAGGAGCTTCGCCCTTAAAAGGGTGTTTCAGGTTCTCTAAGTTGGGGAGAAGGGCGAAGCATGCATCGTGTGCCGGTGTTACCAACAGCAAAATCTCTTTAACGCTTCACTTGCTACCGGTCCGCTAAGGCGCCATCATTTCGTAGTATGTTTCAATGACTGGTGCTTTAAATATACGACTCTACCACAGTAATGCACGTTTCTGACTTTGGTACTAGATAACCAAGAAGAACGGCAAGAAATAGAAGCTGAAAACTTGCGACAAGAAATTCGATAACAGGGGGTGGGTCCACCAGCCGACGTGCCAACAAGCGGACTTGTCTCTTTTCAAAGCTCAAAGTTATCTTTTTCGAGAACACCCGTTTCTGAATTTCTCATGCTTCAAGACAAGGAACTTGAGCGCCTTGATCTACTTCATCGCGGATCATGACAACACAGCGAAGCCAAACGTAATCTCTCAGGCCGTAACGACCAAGCAGGATCCGAAACCTGCTTGGTACCGACGAACTCATAATATGCACGGTACATAACGCTGCTGAACAGCGAAACTTACCCAATTTTTGTTACGTATATACGTTTATGATAGATTTGACGACGCCACTCCATGCCGACAAACCGAGGTGCTAAGGTGCCTCGCTCGTAAAAAAGGAATCATGAGGAAGTCGAGTGGGAAAACTTTGAAAATAATATGAATCCAGTGACAAGGGTAAATAAAAAAATCATTCAATTTACAAAGGGAGAATAAACGTAGCTGTGCATTAAAGGGAATCAATTGAGAGTGGCTCCTTTTAGTTTAGTTGAGAAGCATCTCGTTACGGCAGCCATATTCTACAAGATTTGAGTTATTGATTTCATGCGTACACAGACACAGTACGGACACGTGAAGTAAAGACCATATTTCGAAAGGTAGGTGAAATGTTTGCACGCGCGCGCGCGCAAACACACACACACACACACAAACAAACACACACACACAAACACAAAGATTCGGTCTATCTTTCGAAATATGACCTTTACTTCACTTATTGTTCGAACTTATCGAGTGGCTCCGTTGATACACTTCAGATGCACTCCCGCTTCCGGGCGTAATGAGGCACGGCAGCGTGTTTTTAAGGGCGAAGCTCTTTATGATATAGGGCAGTCCACCATCCCTCCTCCAGCGTATAGCAGCGCAGCATATGCACAGACAGACAGACAGACAGACAGACAGACAGACAGACAGACAGACAGACAGACAGACAGACAGACAGACAGACAGACAGACAGACAGACAGACAGACAGACAGACAGACAGACAGACCGACGGACGGACGGACGGACGCTTCGCCCCACTCTGTGGATATGCTGATTTTTTTCAACGGCTGCACTCGATCGCCCCCGTCTCACCGTTTCTGCTTCACCGAGACGTCTTTCGGCAAGGTTGAGGACGTGATTGTGCTTTCGCATTCGGTGTTTGCCGAAAGGGATTGCCGAAACACGGATCCTCCATCGCTGATTTGTCTCGCTGGCGAGAGTGCTCGACGCCCCCGCGCTAGGCTGGCGCCACCAGCATTTACTCTATGGCGGGCGTAGCGCTTACGAACGCCACCTTCTTTCTTCTGATAGACCATCTGCACACTCAATCCCCGCTGGTGACCTGTCTGTGATAAAGGAGCGTATTTACAGTTCATGTTCTTATTCCGTTCATTCCTGAGTGCTGATGTTTGGTAGTGAACGTAATATCAGTATGGTATAACTATGAGTTAAAGCGCACGAAGAACAGACAGGAAGAGAGCACAAGCGCTTTCTCGCAACTAAACTGTTTATTAGAAAGGGCAGAATATATATACAGCAAATTGAAAAACACGACGCATGCCCTTTCTAATAAACAGTTTAGTTGCGAGAAAGCGCTTGTCCTCTCTTCCTGTCTGTTTTTCGTGCGCTTTAACTCATAGTTATACCATGCATATCCAACCAGCCCAACTTTCGATTCTATTCTAATATCAACAACTTCACCCCCGCCACCCAATCTCCGATTACCTTGGTCACTGCTCGAGCCGGCCACACCTGGTCGAACTTGATAAATTGCACGCGTAGACCAGTTCTCTGCTACGATCGGTTATGTTAGCTTCGTCGTTGCAATTGCAATGTCGCTACGTGGTCCACAAACGAACGAAAGCGAGGTGCTTTCCATCGAGCTGTGTGGGTGATGAAATTCACAAATCATGTACCTGATTGGCTGATTTATTGGTTGATTGATTGAATAATCGACTGATTTATTGATCTTTCGAACAAACGATTGCTTGATTAACCTAAATACGAAGAGCGAGCAAGATGGTGAAGGAAGAATCGAATGATCTAGCGAGCGCGGGGCGAACAAACCGACCGAAAAACAAATCAAAATAGAACCGGTAACAAACAAGAAGAAAAAAGGAGATATATGAGTGTGTAAAGGAACAATAGAACAAACAAAAATTTTCTGTGTTCATGAAACAAAAGAATGCCCAAAGTTTGTGGCAACCTTTATCGGGCGCTCACAGCAAAAAAATAAAGCATAAAACCCTCTCAGGAATGACCACTCGTCGCCGTCATTTGCACAAGTTATTTGACTCGTTCTTTTATTCCCCAGGAAGGGCGTTTTTCTCCTAAATTGCCTCGTAGAAAACTAGGTGTTTTACGCCCGGCCGACTAAGCAAATTACGTTTTTTTTATTTTATTGTTTTCGGTTGCCAGCAAATTGCGTCTTTTTGTTTCATATCTCCCCCGTTGCCTCTAACAAGCAACTGCACCAGCACTAACGTGTCATAAAAAGATAAAAAAGTTCTTATTTTTTTTTGTTGAACATTCACTCGAGCTCATAAAAGGAAAATACTCCACCGGACGGAAAGATTTAAAAGGCGTCACAGAAATGAAGATAAGAAACAGAAAAGAGAAGCTGTGGGGGAATTTCGGTGCCCACCACTTTGTACCGGCAATAACTGCGGGCGGCCTAAATCACCTTTTATGCGTTGTTCATTTCGTTTGTTCATAGACGAGGGCTTTTTCTGAAGTGTAAACGTAAAGCAGCCTCTATTGGGCCTGTAGTGATGTACACTGTAAGCGCGCCAACATAAATCTACACTGAAACCTCGGAACGTGGTCCCGTTAACTTCAACGACATAAGTTATAAAACCAGGCTCATTGCTACGTGTAATGAGGGTGGTTAACTGCAGGCACGTCATACATGCCTCACCCAATCTTACCTGTGCCTCGTGTAGGACACTTCTGCCGTGAACAATCACCATGGTATCCCTACCCCTCGAAGAGATGCGAGATTTATTTGCCTTTTATTCTTCCCTTCTTTGAAGATGGCTACGCATATGTGGCTTCAGTATGGCAATCGAAAATGAGGCAAGACTTCAAGGGAACATTGACACTTGCACCGCTGAAAAATAATTGAAACACGTGTTTCATTAGAGCCGATGTTTCGGCAAGCGGCCACAGCCTTGCTGCTTTCTCTTCTTCAACGTGTCAAGGCTATTGATGGCTCGTAGAAAGGAAGATTTGGTTCCAGAAACATGAGCTCCATTGACAGCATGTGTGCTAAAGATTTTTCAGGGCTTCTTTAAGTACGGCAAAGATCTTTGATCAAATGTCTATAGAAAAACTGTGGGCCAGTATGAACACGACTTGCTGAAATAAAGTTGAGGAAACCTTGCGTATAATCCAACAGAATGTGCAGATGCAAGCATAGAAACAAATGAGCAAAAGGACCCTTGCAATCAGCATTTTGCATCTTTACAGTTCCCTTTTAATAAATTTACTCATGGCACAATTGTAGTGCTCATTGAAAGTATGTGCTAAGCTTTGTTGGCCAATCCGTCACAGTTGGTATGTGCCACAATATAGAGAAATCAAGTCAATTTGATGCATATGTTCGAACTCGCCGAAATAAAGTTCTTCCCTTAGAGGCATGCGTCTTTGTGCTTTGAATAAAGGCGAAAGAAACCGAGCACTTTCATTGGAACATAGTGATGCATCGTCATTTGCACATGTCACTGCCACTGCGCACGTTGTGTGCGCATACCCTTCAGAGGCTATAAAAAGCCTCGCTCCCAATAAACGTCGTTCACTGTTATACATTCGTGTCTGTACGCTTCAGTGGCGACGAGGCGGTCGAACCGTTGGTCGCGCTGCGACCATGGCTGCGCACGCGGCCCCACCGGGTTTTGATGCGGAGGCGGACCACTGGGAGGCTTACCGGCTACGCTTGGAAGCATGCTTCGAGGTTCACGACGTCACGGACGAGAAGAAACGCAGGGCAATTTTGGTCACGGCGTTGAGCACAAAGACAGTGGATTTATTGGCTGCACGATGCGTGCCGGCGAAGATACAGGACCTGAAATACGAAGACGCTGTGAAGTTCCTGGGTGAGCGATTTGCTCCGGCGTGCAACGAAATCGCAGAATCGTACAAGTTCTTCACAAAGAAGCAGCTTGCAGGAGAGTCGGTAAATGAATTTCTCGTGGAAATACGAAAGATTGCAAGCAGGTGTAATTTCGGTAGCGCCCTCGACAGGATGCTAAGGGACCGCATTGTTTGCGGCCTGCGCGACGCTAGTGTTCGTCGGCAGCTGTTGGCAAAAGCGGAACTCACGCTGAGGGAGGCGGAAGAGGCAGGGCGTGCAGCAGAGATGACAGCGGCAAACGTGGACCACATGGCCAGCGCGCAAAACGTGGACAATGTGCACGCTATGACGATGAAGCGCAGAGGCCAACCAACTAGGCATCCGTCACTACGAGAGTCGGCGAGCAGGGAAGACTGGCGGCACGAAGAGACGTGCCCATGCTGCGGCAAAAGTGGTCATACAGCGGAAAAATGCAAGTTCCGTTCTGTTAAATGCTTCACTTGTAAGAGGCAAGGACACCTAGCCCGTGTGTGCCAGCAGCACCAGTCCCGGCAAAACAAAGTATTCCACTGTGAAAGTCAGTGGTCTGATGATGACGACTACAATTTCTGCTCAACTTGCAAGTGGCATCGGTGAACATGGTCCAGCCAATTTATCGCACCATGGAATGGGATGGCGTGGCCCTCCGAATGCAAGTAGACACCGGTTCCCCCGTGACAATCATCACATGGCCTACCTACACTAAATACCGTCACCTTTGGCCTCGGCTCCAGAAGGCTACCTTGCAACTGACTTGTTTCCTCGGTCAACTTCCCGTCAAGGGTCAACTCAATATCTCGGTGACGTACGGCGGGACCACACAAAACACTACCTTGGTGGTGCTGGGGTGCTCTGGACCGAATCTGTGTGGGCGGGACGTCATCAAAGCCCTCGAACAGCACGGAAGGCAGGTTATCGCCGTCGGAATGAAGGCTGCCCCCGGTAAGCCAACCTCTACTAAGGACGATTTACAAGTGCAGCAGTTGTTAGACGAGTTTCAGGACTTGTTCTCGGAAGAGCTAGGTTTAATCAAAGGGCCACCCGTTGAGTTACGCTTGCGCGAAGGTGTCGTACCTCGTTTCTTTAAGGCACGTGCCGTGCCTTACGGGATGAGAGAAGCCGTTAGCCAAGATAAATCGTCTCGTTCAGACAGGAATCTTGACACCAGTTGCTTGCGCTGACTGGGCAACGCCTCTTGTTCCGGTAGTAAAGAAAAATGGGTCCATACGACTTTGCGGTGACTTCAAAGTAAGTCAACGCTGCTTGCCACACGGAAAAATATCCGTTGCCCGAAATTCAAGACATCTTTGCTAGCTTAAGTGGAGGCGTTCTCTACAATCGATCTAAAGGACGCTTACAGTCAGCTACCTCTAGATGAGAACGCAAAGCAGCGTCTAGTCGTTAACACGCAAAAGGACTATTCGGCTTCAACCGGCTCCCTTTCGGTGTAGCGTCCGCCCCAGCAATTTTCCAGAGACGAATGGAAGCCATCCTTCAAGGAATACCGGGTGTTCAAGTTTACTTGGATGACGTGGTTGTGGCAGAGAAGCAAGACAACTGCGAAAAATTGCGCGAAGTCTTCCAGAGGTTACGGGACTACGGTGTGAAGCTTCACCCAAGCAAATGCAAAATACGGAAGAAAGAAGTTGAGTATCTTGGGCACCGCATATGCGCAGATGGCCTTTTGCCGAAAGCGGAGAACATTGAAGCAGTATCAGGAATGCCCAGGCCCACATGTGTGGCAGAGCTGCGGTCATTCATCGGCTTTGTGACGTATTACCATGCATTCCTTGGCAACTTGTCCACTGTTCTCGCACCGTTGTATGAACTGTTAAAGAAAAACGCCCGTTGGCAGTGGGGAGCAAGACAAGAGGCCGCTTTCGAAGCAACGAAATGCCTCGTCAAAAGCGCCAAGTTCCTCACGCACTACGATCCGCAAAAGCCCCTCGTGTTAGAAACGGACGCGTCATCTTACGGCATTGGGGCTGTTTTATACCACCGGGTTAACGGAGAAGCGAAGCCAGTTTGATTTCGGTCGCGCGCTCCGACTGCCGCTGAGCGGAATTACGCACAAATTGAGCGTGAAGCGCTGGCAGTTGTCTTTGGGGTGACCAAATTTCGTGAGTACCTACTGGGTAATACTTTCACGTTAATTACAGATCACAAGCCACTTTTGCGACTGCTCAGCCCGGTCAAGCCCGTACCTGCTCTGGCAGCGGCACGGATCCAACGTTGGTCTTTATTACTCAGCGGCTACACGTACACGATCGAGTACAAGGCAGGAAAAACCCTTCCGGTAGCTGATGCCCTGAGCCGCCTTCCGGCAAGCTACCAGCATGATGCCAGTACCATGGAGTCCATCAATAACGACGCCCGTGAGTACGTACTTTTCGCTGAGCAACTAGACACCACCCTGATGTCGTCTAGTGATTTGGCCCGGGCGAAAAAGCAGATAGCACCCGCAAGCAAGTCGCTGTCTATATTCGCGACGGCTGGCCTAGGAAACTACCGAGATCAAAACCAGACTTACGTCCATTCTTTTTCAAAAAACACGAACTTGTGTGCAGTAATAACATTGTCTACTGGGGCCACCGAGCGATAATTCCGGTCGCCGTCCGGAATTCCGTACTACGCATGCTGCACGAGACTCATCAAGAGATGACGTCGATGAAGAAGTTGGCGCGCTCCATATTTTGGTATCCTGGGCTGGATCGGGACATTGAACGTGTGGTAAACACTTGCCCTGTATGTGTGCAGTGTAGCAGCATGCCACCTGCCAAGGAGCCTGTGCCATGGCCGGAAACCAAGAAAAAGTGGTCAAGGGGGCACGTAGACTATGCCGGCCCGGTTGACGGACATATGTTGCTCATCGCGGTTGATTCGCACACGTAGTGGATAGAGGTGAGCCCAGTGAAGATAGCCAGCGCGGGACGGACTATCGAAGCCTTACAATCAATGTTTAGTAGGTTTGGCCTGCCCCGAACCGTGGTTTCCGATAACGGGCCACAGTTCACTAGCGCGCAGTTTCAGTCGTTCATGAATGAAAACGGAATTCGCCACTTTCGCACCGCGCCTTCTCATCCGCAGTCCAACGGTTTAGCAGAGAGGGCAGTGCGCAAGATTAAACTGGGACTGCGCAAGAACGCTAGAGGCACACTGCAAGGCCGATTAGACAAAATTCTGTTACAGTATCGCCGCACCCCTCTGCCCAGCGGGAAAACGCCAGCGTTCATGCTGCTGGGTTTTGAGCCTCGATGCAAGTTGGATAACATCGTGTCATGTCGGCCATTTTCTCACGCAGATACGGAGCACCCCGGAACCACTCGCCAAGTTGGACTCTGTTTGGTACAGGAACTACGGGACAGGAGCCAGGTGGAAGGCTGGCGTCGTACAGATCCCCGAAGGCCACCGCATGGTAACCATCAAGGCCGCAGACGGCGAACATCATCGCCGGCATTATGATCAGTTGAGAGGAAGAGAAACCGACAGCACGGGACTCGCTGCCGGTGAAGCAGAAGTCAAGCAAGAGCCCGGGGTTGAGGCACCGCAGAAGGAAGCTGGCGAAACCAGTGCACCACTGACCTCAAGAGAACCCCAGAGCCCAGGTGCGCCAGACACAGACAGCCGACCAAATATGCATGATAACCAGGCTGGAAATGACGCCAGCGGCGCGCAATCTGATGGCAATAAAGAGTTCGATCCTGGCGAAACCATGTTACGCAGGTCCACCAGAAACCGACGCCCGCTGGATCGCTACCAGCCTTAAGGGGAAAAAAGGCTGATGCATCGTCATTTGCACATGTCACTGCCACTGCGCACGTTGTGTGCGCATACCCTTCAGAGGCTATACAAAGCCTCGCTCCCAATAAACGTCGTTCACTGTTGTACATTCGTGTCTGTACGCTTCACATAGTCCAAATTAAGCGCACGCAGTGACGTCCACAAGTAGCAGCCGCCGTACACACAAATGGCACTTTTCTCGCGACATTTCGAAGCGCGTGCAGATAATAATACGCGTGACGTGCAAACGGCACAGCCCCTTGTCGGCAAAATTAAGTGTCGTCACCAGGAGTGTGTACACAGACAGAAAAAAGTATAAATAGTGATGAAGTGAACACACGTGGAATGTGGCACCTTCACAGCTGCTGGAGCCACTACGGTAGACTGACTAGTATGTAGCATGGGCATGACACCCCTGGGCAAGATAACACATAGAATAAGCATATATGCACTTTCGTATGGGGCTGAGCGTACATGCATCTAGTATGACGTGACTTCAAGTGCCTCTCTATTAGTGGAACGATGAACGCAAAGTGCGTAATGATGAGAGAGCAGCTAAGCCCCACCACGGTGGTCTAGTGGCTAAGGCACTTGGCTGCTGACCCGCAGGTCGCAGGATCGAGTCCAGGCTGCGGCTGCATTTATGATGGAGGCGGAAATGTTGTAGGCCTGTGTGCTCAGATTTAGGTGCACGTTATAGAGAATCCCAGGTGGTCGAAATTTCCGGAGCCCTCCACTACGACGTCTCTCATAACCATAGGGTGGTATTGGGACGTTAATCCCAAATATACATCTAACAGAGAGCAGCTAAGCCGCTTTACATTGAAACAATAAGTTACGAAATCATCTTTGAGAATTAACTAATAATATTTGTTGTCGGCTTTTCCCATATCATTTACTATGTCGGTCACATGAGTGGACCCACTGTGGTCACGAACACTGGGCCAAGCTTGGAGTAAGTTGTGCATGCCCAACTGTGAATGTTGGCCCAGAGTCGAAGCCAATTTTCGCCTACGTTCGTGCCGCAGACATCGCACTTCTGTGTCAAGATATCTCGATGGTAGGCGTACATCCTCACGAAGATGCCGAAACTTTGCAATGCTGCGTATATTGAACTGCTTATAGCGCATAGACGTCGCTTCCCGTCAACGTTGAGACCGGCATGGCGCCCAGACCTAACCATCGGATATGATGGCAGATGATTGGGAGAACTTGAAGTAATGCGTTTATAGTTGTGGTATTTATGAAAGTATACTAGATATGGTTGGCTTTCTATAGATGTTTGCGTGAGCAATCGATATGAACAGCTTCCGTTTCTTTTTCAATTTTCGCACTGCTGTCTACCAGCTCGTTGTGAGCCTAATTTGAAGATAAAGTAGAGCGCAAAACAGAGTAGACACAGGAGAAATGTAGACAGGCATGGGCGCTCGATGATCCATCGTAATAAAGAGCTCAAAGATTAGATAGCCCTGCAATATCAGAGATGATGTAATAAAAAAGAACAAAAGATGAATTCTCCTCCAGGCATTCTACCAGAAATGTGCCATGCTTTAATTACTTGTTGTTTACTAACCTAACCTGTTATCTCTAGGCATTCTCCTAGAAATGTGTCATGCTTTAATTACTCATATTCAATAACCTAACTTGTTATCTCCACGGATTCGCCACTCGTCTTCGAAGGCCGGCACGAAGGCCAGAAACTCGTATCATGACAACACCCATGCTTTAGCGCGCGAGACGAAGGCCAACGTGAATAATAGACTAGCACGACCCGAGCCACACGATGCTGCACGAGAAGAGGGGTGTGATAGCCTTGTTGCTAGGGTGTTACTGCTTTGCTGCGGTTTAATTAGGGAAAGTGACTTCGATTCGCCCTTTTTCACGCAATTAGTGGTATAGGCTGTTCAAGCGTTGAAACATGTACACAGTAGACAGGAGTGCTGTTCCAGTTAACTATACTAAAACGTTCGCGCAATATTCCCTCGCACAAGTGGGTGCGGGAATATATTCCCTGACCCTGACCTATTAGAAGATGTCCCACGTTGTGAACATCAATGTTAGTAATTTTGCAAGAAGGTGGCTATCGAACATGTTTTATAAATTAGATATGATAGAATTGCACCTCTTCTAGAATAAACCTGATAGTCAAAATAGGGACAGTATAAGCGTACATATATTACGCACGATATCACATTCTAATTAACAATGTGCAATGCAAGGTTACTCGATGCAACCGGGGAGCATTCAAGGCGAGCTAAGAAAACGCAAGTGTAATAACAGCAGGGTTGACAGATAAGCGAATATATCAGTAGGGGTTTCCTGTACCAAAGCCGTGATTTGATTATGAGGGCCACCGAAGAGGAGGACTTTCAAAATTCCGTCTCCCTGGGGTTTTTGAATGGTAATGTAGGCACACGGGCCTATCGCACCGCCTCAAATGAATTGCGACCGTCGCGAGTGGAGTTTAGCCCCACGACCTTCTGTTTGGGAGTCAGATACCATAAATATAATACCACCCCGACGGGTGACAAAAAAAAATTAAGTGACCTCTTAGGTGGCAACTTTGTGGTCGTAAAGGACATGCGAATGGATTTGAACGCGTATTTCTCCATGCAACACTTCGCAAAGCTCTCGCTCAAAAAGTGCACCTTAATTCAATTACTTGAGCGACTTTCCTGATCGTCGTGGGAGCCTGCGTGAATTATTTTTGGTTTTCTGACGACAGCTCTCCGGATTAACGTACTCAGGCCATAAGAAATGTTTTGCGGTTTTCATTAATGTTATTATAAACGAACTTTACCTTCAATGCAGCAAGAAAAAAAAATTAGGAAGCGTAAGCCCAAACAGAGCGCGCATGGCTGCACGCAAATAGAGCACGCAGTTACCGATAACAAAAGTATCAAAATATTAGGCAACATTCTTGCAAAAAAAAAGTTAGGGCTTAAGTTCATTCAATACAGTAAGAGCTTTTGAAACGCATAAAAATGCTACTTCGAGATTTAGAATTAGCAGCATTAAGTAATATTAAGGGAAAGATAAAGCGGGGCCATTGGATACACTGAGTACGTGAGATTGATATGCAATATGTTAGACGAGTACAACGAGATCAGAATAACATTTAATTCGGTGAGCGGGCATCAACTCACCTCGGGCGCAACAAAGGCGACGGGCACAAAGATGAGGCCTAGGAACGGCAGCTATATGAATAGCAGCACTCATCTTCCCGGTAATTACAGTGAGCAGTTGCATCGCACACACGTAATTTACTTGTAATAAAATGAGAATATCATTAGTGGGAGTACTTCTTTTTTAGTATTCACTCGGCAGGAAACACCTGGTAGTCTAAGTTAATCATGTTGAACCCGCTTTCAGTATAATAACTTCTTTAGTACTAAAGTGCCCATTGAAGAAATTATGTGCGTCACAAATAGCAAGAAAACATCAATGACTTCTTCGTTAGGCGGCGACCACACGCAATGCGTGTGTAGGCGGACGAAGGAGCCGATAAAATTAGCGAGAAAGTCACTAAAGCTCGCATGTTTTAAAGCTTAGCGAACCGTCGTACGGGTAGAGTGAATCAGGTGTTTGGCTGCTGCCCCGGAAGTCGCGGCTTCAATTCCGGCTGCGGTGGTCGCACTTCCATGGAGGCAAAGTGTTAGAACTCGTCTGGTGGTGGTAAAAACATTTATTTAACAAAAAACAAATACAAGCGAGGTATGGAGCGACCGCCTCATAAGAGGACGGCACCCACAACATGTCGGTGGGGATCCCTAGTACGGGACCATATTGGCGTCGGCTGCTGCCTGGGCTTGTCGAACCTGAAGGTTAGAGCAGCCAAGCAGGGTCGCCTCCCAGTCCTCCCGGGTAGGGTTGCGTATAGGGGGTACAGCAGGGTTGCACGGGCAGGCCCACACAATGTGGTAAACGCCCGAAGACTTCTCCCCACAGTGTGAGCAGCTGCCGGAAAAGGCGAGATCAAAATGTTTGAGGGCTGCCGGGTACGACACATATAGTGTTCGTGAAGCGTCAGAGTAAAAGCTGTTCCTCCACCGCTTTGCTTAAGCCGTGGGCGTGGTGCAATGTCAGTGCGTGCTAAAGAACATCGGATGGCCAATATCTTTGGAGCCTACCACTACGACGTCTCCCATAACCATTTCCTGGTTAAAGCTCTCCCATGTGTCTGCATAAGAAGACCAAGCTTTGATTAGATAAAAGCTGTGGGGCAATGAGTGTTCCGGTGCATACCTTATAGGAGAATGTGGTACATATTGGCCAATTGGTACGTATTGGCCAGCATTTGTGCGACACCGTGCGGCATGAACTGCTGGATTGGACACACTTCAGTCCGTATATTTCTTATATGAAGGCGGTAGATGGGTTTTCGCTTGGCATGTGGCTGCGCCACTCTTCTGTGTGCGGTCAAAGAGCAGTTTCGGGAGCCAAAACAAAGAAGAGACGTTTGCCATGCACAAGAAGGCTTCAGAAAGCGGCCACGACAGGTCCTAGCTTAACGCCTTTGTGTAAAAAAAAGTGCATGCGTTGAAAAAGTCCGATAAACGACGAAACATGTTTTAGCTGAACAAAGAGATATCCTCCTGTGTGCATGTTAGGGGACCAGTCTACAGAATTCACTATTTCTTAAGGACAACAGTGTAATTATTTACACGCCCGAAATAGAAATGAGTAATTGATAGTTAGAGGATTGGTAATGATGAAGCAGCGAGAAAAAAAAGATAGTCGGGAAAAATAAGGACATTCTGCCGTAAATGGCTGAGATATTGACTGTGGTTTTTCTTCTTGTAAGAACATCAATTTAATTTAAGTAGACAAATCATGAGGCCAACCTGAAACCCTGTCTGTTTTTCTTAATCTTGTACAGGGTACCACTCCTCCATAAACACGACTTTCAGAGAATGCATAATCTCTTCATTCATGCATGCACCGCACAGGTGATACTTGATGGTGTTGTAGCATCAAACTCCAAGCTTCACAATGAGCGCCACGGCACGTACGATTTACCAAAATGGCATTGTCCTTTGGTGAAAGCTGACAACCAAACACAACATGGGGACAACGACACCACGTGAGTACTTTTAATAAGAAAACGTTGAAGCAACAGACATGTTCAGAAAACGCGAAGTGCTAAGGACGTTCAGCGATGGTCCAATTTCGAAAAAGTACCCGCAGTGAGATCGAAACCAGACGTAGCAGGGCCATTGCGAGACAATCCACTAGCGAAACGATCGCGGGCTTTCCCACATATGGCTCCTGCTTGGTTCGTCCCAGCTGTACTCTCGCGCTGTTGTTACACAATACTGCGGCGGCCGAAGAAGCAAGGGAATCTGATCCGGTGGTTGTCTTCCTCCCGACCGTCGTCCGCCATATCGATTCGCACTTCTCCAATGGACGAAGGCAACGCCATGGGACGTTGCGCTCTCGTCCATTCGCGAGTAGCTGCATCTCTCAGGTGCCGTACCCCTCCGCCCCCTCGTGCCTTCCAGTGTCCGGCGTTTCATCTTACAGGAATGGTTCATAGCGTGGAAAGATAGCTCGAATGACGGAGTATGACTGATAAAGAAAGCCTGATGCAACACTTGTAGAAGCCTGTATGCGAGAGTAAAAATATAAACGTACAAAACAAATGGGTAAAAAAACATCACACAAAAATGGTAGATCCCACGTACAGTGTGAATCGATGATATGCGAAGCACGAATGACAAATGTTGATATGTCACTTTAAAATCAGCACAACGTTATGAGGTGGAGGTAAATGAGGCAGTACATGACTTCCATGTGATGATTATGATGTTTAGATGTGTCGTTTATCTTCGTCATCTATTCAAGCCATGTAATACCAAATTTAGTACATGTGGAGCTAGCGAAACGGCCGCGAGCATATTGTGAGAGTAGTATGTTGTCATGTTCTTCCATGACACGCGTGTCAACATTATCATGTTTGCACCATTCATATATTTCGTCTTCCATTGACGTCACGTAACACCAAATTTCGTATATGTCGAGCTAGCAAAATGGCCGCGAGCGCACCATAAAGAGCCCAATATACTCCAATGTAGCGTTGACGCACGCGCACGCTGGGCACAGTGACGCTATATATTAGCAAAACGCGAGCACTCTATAGTCTGACGCCAAGCGCGACTAGCGTATGTCGGCGCGGGCCGACTGAAATCGGTGCGAAATGTGACATGCTGCATTTCGTGTCGACGCGCTATCCAGACAACACTGCGTCTCCCTCTTCTCGTGATGGAGGGACGCCGGACGTGCTGAAACGCGTATTCGTCAAAGCAGCGCAGCGTGCGCCTGTGAGTATATGCCAGGACCAGTGCCTGGCGTGGAAACGCCGGCGTGATGCGACGAAATGAACGCCGGCGAGCACGTGCCCCACGTCAAGTCGAAATGCATTGGCGCCTTGACTGTGGCATGTAGTCATGTTCTCACATGACACGCGTCCCATGGTGATTATGTTTGCACCAATCACATGCCCTTCGTCATCCATTGGCGTCACGTAATACCGAATTTGGCATATGTGAAGCTAACGAAACGGTCGAGAGCGCATCATCAGTGTGGCATGTTGTCATGTTGTTACATGACACGCATGTCGTGATTATCATGCTTGGATGTGTCATTTACCTATGCCGTCTGTTCGCGTCGCGTATTACTCAGTTTGGTACACGTGAAGCTAGCGAAACGGCCCCGAGCGCATCATGAGCGTAGCATGTGGTCATGTTGTTACATGACAAGCATCTCATGTTTATAATGTTTGCACCAGTATCATACTTGGTATAAGTGAAGCTAGCAAAACGGCCGCCAGAGCATCATGAGCGTGGCATTTAGCCATGTTGTTACATGACAAGCATGTAATGATTTTCATGTTCGATTCTACACGAGGAGTCATCGACCGCGTAGGTACTGAACGTCATGAAGATTGAGGTTGTGGCTATCAACGATCCCCCAACGATGTACAGCCGCGGCAACGTTTCTGTAGAGTGTTCGAGCAGCCGTTTTTCGCTCTGCTGGGCGAAACCTTGGGGCAGTATGAGTCTCTGACATGGTCAGCCTGACAACTAAGCCATGCATGCTCCTGATACACCACTTAAGCGTCCGAAACTGCCTCTAGGTATCGGCCCACCGAGCAAAAACTGGCTACTCGAGCGCTCTACTCAAATGTGGTTGCGGCTGTACATTGAACTTATAAAAAATTTTTTCTGAGGAGGTGAAAATATCCGCCACTGCAGAGTAAATTGAACAGATGTAAAGCCCAAACTCCATAAGCGCGAAAATGCACGCGACAGCGACGAGCGACGCGACGTAGATCGGCGTCGCGCGATCAGTCGCTAGCGCAGGCAAACCTCATTCACGCGACGGCTTCGGCGAGCGAATTCCACTGTTGCTGGCATAAGGCCGTCAACTCGCACCAAGAAAACCGCGTAGCGAGCGGTTTCCAATTTAAAAATAAGATATATTGTTGTGTAATGGAACGGAAAGTGTTTATTATTGCCTTGCAGCATTTTTTATATGCGCATGCGTAATAAACATTGCGTTATTTCTTGTTGCGCATACGTGACTCGGGCAGGGTCACGTGCACCTATGTAGTCTTCGTCTTTTCCGGTTTTTCGCTATTGGCTGCTTGAGCCCAGCACTTCCGGGCGATGAGCCATGGTTTCCAAATCTGGAGAACCGAGCGATCGCGCGAAAACGAGCACGCGACACGTCGCGCGAACGCCCTGTTTCGTCGCTCATAGCGTCGCTCGTCGCTGTCGCGTGCATTTTCGCGCGTATGGAGTTTGGGCTTAAGGCATTGACGCGCAGGCTCTTGCAGGGAGTGGTTTACCCCAATCACCCTCTTGCACAAAATTTATCGAGAAATTCAGTCGTCAAAAACATGTGTGCTTTGCTCAGACGTTGCCAGTTTAGTTAATATGCTATAATGGTACCCTGCGTTACGGATTGAATACGTTACTTCGTCCAAGAGGGATGCTGCTCTACACAGTATGGATTTAAGGGCGCAGCAATGGGCAGTTCAACGGGCTTACGACTTGGCGGAGAGGTGAGGCTTATCTGTTCCAACGTGAGAGCGGCCCGCTACGTGCTAGTTTATGCCCCGATGGACCTAAATAATGTTTTGATATTGGTATGTGAGGTTTAACTTCCCAAAACTACCGTATAATTATGAGAGACGCTGTAGTGGAGGGCTCCGGAAATTTCGACCACCTGGGGTTCTTTAACGTGCACCCAAATCTGAGCACACGGGCCTACATAATTTCCGCCTCCATCGGAAATGCAGCCCCAGCAGCCGGGATTCGAACCCGCGACCTACAGGTCAGCAGCCGAGTACCTTAGCCACTAGACCAGCGCGGCGGGGCTAAAAAATGTTTTCCATACCACATTGCCCCTATCTATCTATCTATCTATCTATCTATCTATCTATCTATCTATCTATCTATCTATCTATCTATCTATCTATCTATCTATCTATCTATCTATCTATCTATCTATCTATCTATCTATCTATCTATCTATCTATCTATCTATCTATCTATCTATCTATCTATCTATCTATCTATCTATCTATCTATCTATCTATCTATCTATCTATCTATCTATCTATCTATCTATCTATCTGTGTGTCTGTCTGTCTGTCTGTTTGTCTGTCTGTTTGTCTGTCTGTTCTCCTTTGCAACCGATAAGGACGCGAATGAATGCAGGGGAAGTGGTCCCTCCCGCCTTTCCGATGAGATTACAAATCGATGAAAACGATGATGATGAGATACCAAAAAGAAAAAAAAAACGCACGGCATCATTAGGGGGAGCTACTCGTTCGGATGGCCCCTTGGCGCCATACCACATCGATCACGAGCCTTTGCGCAAAGGAAGCAAAGGAAAAAGGGCAAGGGAAGTTTCGCGAGTCCTCCCGTGCCAAGCCGTTCGAAAAACAATCTTTTACAGGCGCATAAAGGAATGCTTATAGTGGTTTCGCCGAACCACTGAAGTGATATTATCGAGGGAGAAGAATATATCGACAGAATTCATGGGCTTGTCACAACGCCGCACCTGTCTCTGCAAAAACTCAAGCGTCACGCAAACTGAGGGGAGAGAAAAGCAGCGCACACACGAAAAAACGCAAACAAACAAACAAACCGCATTTTTTCTACTCTGGCTGCATTCCCTTCCCGTCAAGCCGAGATGCGATAACACTTGTTTGATTAGCGTGGTCGATAAAAAATACATATTGCAGAAGAGCTTCGTTGTACGAGAAGTGCAGATTCAAAAATAATAGGGTGCAAGAAAAAAAACAAAAAACAAGTCTTACGCTGCAGCCAAGCTTTTGGTCGTATAGCTTCGATCGCCCGGTGTATATAGCTTTTCAGTCACTTGCTGCAGCAGAGCTGCTATATCTTAAATGGCGCAGAGTCGCAGCAAAATATCTCTTATAATTGCATTTCGTCAGTGTTAACGGGGACGCGTTACAAATAACGCCGTTACCTGTAACGCGTTACTTTTATTGGTAACTTAGTAACTTACTCGTTATAATTTCCTAACTGTAACGGGCAACGTACTTAGCTTACCATTTTATCGGTGCCGTGTGGTGTCACGTTACTCGTTACTTTTTCACATGGGCGCAATTTGCCTACAGCTCGCCCCGACGAATTATTTTGACGCAGCATAGCGCAGTTGTTAACCCACCAGGCATGGACAAAGAATGCATGGGAGGAATCAGTTTTGTTTACGGAAATTGCGGGTAGCAATTTCCTAATACGCGCCGAGTCCTTGTGGGGAGGGTTGGGCAATCGCCACACAAAGCTTCAAGAAAGCTGAGGAATCCGCCATGAGATGCTGTACAGACTTTCTTTTCGTGGAAGTGGATTGTAGCAGGTGGAATGCTGGCACCTGGTCTTTCCGCGCCCAAAAGGCCAGCTGTCCGAAGGGAAAGCGCATGGGATGGTTCAATCAATACAACGAACTCATTGTGACGCCTCGTTCGTGGGGAAGGGAAATACCTTCCCGACGGTGCAATGTATTATGATTATAGTGAGGGCAACACAAAAATAACGTCCGTAAGTTCCTGTAAAGAAACAGTACATTCGCTGAGCACAGTGTCGTGAATGACCACCGCACCAAATTTCAGAGGTTCCGCTTCTTCAACTTGGAGGCCGATTACTATGAGGTGCTTTTTGTGGAATCGTGGCTCAATCAGAAGACAGTCGGTAACTTCATCAGGCCTACAGGTGAGCTGCCGATTGTGAGTCTGGCCCAACGTATTTTTGTGCATCGTGAACAATAGCGGTACTCAAAGGTAGAGAAAAAAAAGCATGCAGACGCAAAGCGTGGAATTTTTTTATTGCAGTGCAAGAAAAAAAATCTTCTTTCGCAACCTTGATTGGCGTCCATCTCCTTCAACTAAATCCCATTATTACCACTGTCTCACGATCACTACGGCTAACCACGGTTACAGATAGCTATATGGCAGACGTAACCGCAGTTAGTCTCATAATCATGGTTATCGCGAATGGGCGATTCCTTGAGAGCTCAGCGTGGATGCGACAATGATTACTTCAGACTCGATAGAGTATTGTGTATATCTTTCACATATCACTCAGTACTGCGAAAAGTAACTTAGTTTTCTTGGTGGCAAATTTAGTAGGCAGAAAACATCCGACATATTCTACATGGAGGGAACGATTTCGTTGCTTGTCGTTCAGGGAGGCTAACGACGATGTAACACATAAATATTACCATCACAAAGAATTCATTTCGCGTATGAAATGTTCGTGCTACAAAAAGTAACGGAACATCGTCTGAAACTTGTAGAGGGAAGAAAATTACTTTAAAAATTATATACATGTGAAGTTTTATTAAAGTTGCTGTCAAGCAATTGCTACAAGGAGACGCTCGGTGTACTTCGTGGTTGGCGGCTGTACCGCCTTCCACGAAATCCTCTTCGACGGCAGCTCTTTCCATCTCTTTTATTCCCTCCTTATTTCTTCCCTTGTGAACCACTGCTGAGCTGTCACTCTTTCAAGTAAACAGTTGCGGGGTTCACTTTTTTCTTCATTTTCTCTGTTAGAACCACTACTATTTTTCTCCGCAGTTGCTACAATGTTGATAAAAAGTACCAATTTGGTTCCGAAAGCAAACTTCGCTTCTCTCTCTCTGCAACGACAACTACGTTCTTGCTTATTGAACTCCTGAGCGAGTCTCAGATTGAACACCCAAACATAAGCATTCACCAATTGTTTTGCTAAATATACAGGTTAGGTTAAAAACAAAAATCTTTATGCACAGATACATCTTTCAGTGACTAGGCTGTAAAAACATTACTGCTACATATTTGCATATATATTTCGCCAGCACAAGCACGCTGTCAAAAGAGGCCTTTTCTAAGTACATAGACTGAGCATGCGCATTTTTGTCGACCGGAACGCGACAACTTAGAGTTACTGAACATGCTACCGTTGAGTAGCATAGTTGTCCCTCTGTTTTCCGGGCGCCACTCCCTGGGTCTTTGACGATTTCAGCAATACTATTGGTCGAGCGTCATCACGTGGTCATAGATGTTTCATTTGCACTGCGCAGACGATGACGCCGGCAACGCTGATGCTCCACAGATTACTGTAAATTTCTTGGGAGTTCAGTGATGTTTGCTGATGGCATGGATTATTGAGTCTGGCATTGCACATAATGACACCTTGAGAAAAATAGCTCTACTATTTGCAACAATCAGAAACTACCACATGTATCCCTACAGGCATCTTTAGGCTACTATAGCATTAATTGACAAGGTTGGTGGAGGAAAGCTTGCACAAATTTTTCTCGTTAACTGAGAATTTCGGGTATGATTCTTGTTTGGGTTGTACGTTATATGCAAAACTTAATTTTGAGATTAAAAAACATTATTGTTGTGCTTTCCTGCAACGAAAACAGATCGATTACAACTTATCATTGCGGAGTAAGAGCAGTAAGGACAATAACGTCCGTTACTTTTACAGTGAAAGCTGTTACGAGATCACTTTTAGGGTCACGTGCAATTGTTGTCCGCCGCCGCCGCTGCCACCGCCGCCGGTATCCGTAACCACATCACGCAAAATGAAAAAAAAAGAAAAACTTGCACCATTAACACAATGGGGCTTGAACCCGGGTTCGCTGTGTGCCAGCCCAATATCCCAACACTGAACTACACCGGTTTTTGTGAATTGTTGCCAAACTTGCCTTAGACAGGCTTGATGTCGGGAAAGCAATCGCGTTAATACAACTTATAAAGCGTTTTACAACAACAAAAGAACAACCAGTCGTCGCACAATGCGAATAGCGTAATGAGCGGGCCGTCCAATACTCCAAGCCATCCCAAAAGCTTGTTCTCGTTCCTTTATTAACTGTGGCGCATACCCAATTCAGCCATAATTCCTCATCGTCGTCAGCCACTGCATGAACCATTGGCACCAAATACCCTGCAAGTGTTTAGCGGATACCACGCTTCTCAGAAGAATCACGAAAAATAGTATAGCGAATGACAAGCTACTACCCAAAAGTTTAATATTGATGCCCTAGTGGGTATAAGCAAGTGCGCTTGCAGTAGTTGCTCAATGAGTGTTTTGAAAATGCTCTGAAAAGCCGCTCTTCTATTCACATAAAAAACAGCGCCAATAACGAGGGACAAGAAAAGAAGGAGACAGACAGAAGGAGGCTGTCTGTTTCCTTCTTTTCTTGTCCCTCTTTATTGGCGCTGTTTTTCATGTGAATCATTGCGTACCAACTCGCCCAAGCAACCACGTTAGCTCTTCTATAGCTTTTGCTGTGACTGCAGTGCGCCTACCGCGTATACGCCTGGTGTTTGTTTTTCTTTTTTCAGTAGCGGTAACGGTAACGCGTTTCTATTTTATTGAGTAACGAATAACGTATTTAGTTTATTTTTTTTCGGTATGGTGTACAAAGTTGCGTTTTATACATACTGGATCAGACAGAAACGAAGTTGTATTTTCACATCCTGTCTGCGTTTACCAGTATCTTAATTTCGGTGTTTGCTTCAAGCAACAAAATACACAGCGTGAATGAATAAATGTTAGGGGCATCACCTTTGAATCCGAATGACGCCTATAGTGCCACTATGTGTTTTACGATAGAGCTGCTGTACGCTGGAGTCGCTTACAGCATGTAAATAAATACAAGCTTCGCCCCAGATAAACCTCTGCGTGCCTACCATTCATCGCTGCAAGGCAGTCTTGCTGGGTAGTTTCTATTTTAACCATATGTTCTTCTAACAGTAGTAAAGCTGGTTTTAGTCGATGCTAATTCATTGTTGTTACGCCACTCGGCAAAGGGAATGTGCCGACGCGGAGGAGCTGACCAGTGAGATGTTGTGTTGGGTGCGAGCAGTTGTAGAGCTTTCTACAATGTTTATGACAAGAAACTCTGGCGCTGTGATTGTAGAACCGCTGTGGGAGTGACGGGTAGTAGACGGATTCGCCCAATCTTCATTCTTGCGGCATAGAACGCTCTTGTCACTCTGTGTATTATGTATTTGGCGTTTGGTTCGGAAAACGAAGAGAACGTTGTGAACTCCGTGAGCCGATTTGAATTGGTGAGCTTTGAATGGTTAAGGTGGAAAAGTGGAACTACTGAACATCGTCCTGCGGCAAGGCCATAAGAAGTCAAAGGGAGCTTAGAAAACGCAGGTTAGACAAATCCGTGCAGTACACATTATTGCCAAGCAGGCTTATTTGCCATGCGTTGCCGCTCCCATAGGCACTAGTGCCATATTTCTCTTCTTTTGCATGGTTTCTCAAAGTAGGTTCCGAGGAACCTATAAGGGTTCCGCAGGCACCTCTTCAAGGTTCCGTTAGCCACTGATAAGGTTTATCTGGTTCCGCACTCATTGAGACGGCGAACCCGAGATGTGATTGAATTAAGGAACCTCAACTACTCGCGTCCGAGCGTCAATACGAACATCTCAGCGGAGACAGGGCATAACAGAAATGTGCGAGCTACGCAACAAACCCCTCCAGCGGTTGTAGCCAGCCAGGAAAAAGAGAGAGAGAGAACATGGAAGGCCGGGAGGTTAACTAGATAATGTCACCGGGTTTGCTACCCAGCACGGGGGGTGGGGAAATAGGGGCAAGAAAGAGGGGTATAGAGAGAGAGAAAAAACACAAGTGCACTCATGAGAAAACAAAAAAAAAACGCCCACAGCAAGGGCGTTCTGGCTACAACCGTTCTAGCCAGCCTAGCCAGACTTTGAAAACGGGCAACGCGGTCGAGCTATCGCACATCAATCTCGGAAGCCTTATGAATGTCAAAACCCCCACGCGCATTTCTCCAGGTTGGTAGTCGTAGACATATATTATTATATTTACAGTGAGATGTATGAACGGGGTGAGACTGAAGGGCCTGCTCTTCAGACTCACCCATAACATAGTCAGTAGCGACCACAATTCACCAGTTTCCAGACGAAGACATGGGAAATGACCCCAGCAAGTCCATGCCAATCTGATGAAAGGGCACCTTTCGCCTTTGGTGGGTCTATTGGTTGCAGTAGTCCCGCTGGTCGTAAAGGTGGAATCTTTCGTCGCTGACAGTCGCGACATGTGGGAACATAGTGCTTCACAGTCTTT
Source organism: Rhipicephalus microplus (assembly GCF_013339725.1). NCBI lineage: Eukaryota > Metazoa > Arthropoda > Arachnida > Ixodida > Ixodidae > Rhipicephalus > Rhipicephalus microplus. The sequence continues at coordinate 76,928,129 of NC_051174.1, forward strand.
GCGAGACGTGGCCAGTAGTAGGAGCGTTGAATCTGTTTCAGCGTGCGCGTATAGCCAAGGTGTCCGGACGATGGCTCATCAAGACACGCACGTAAAATGTCACCACGAAGCGTAGTTGGCGCCAAAAGCAGATGCATAGCTTGCGTAGGATGAAAGTTCTTTTTATAAAGCACACCATCGCGGAAACAAAAGGAGGATAGCAAGCGTGCAAAGCTTCAAGGAGGGTGTGAATTGCGTCCTTCCCGGTAGTCAATGAGCGGGATGAGCTCCGAGTCATGACGCTGTTGCTCAGCCAGGCGGGTGGCTGATAAGGCAGAAAGAAAAGTGTCGTCATCTTCAAGGTCAGTGTTGGCATTTTAGACCGGTGCAAGTGAGAGACAGTCGGCGTCAGTGTGTTTCCGCCCAGATTTGTGGACAATGGTGACATCGAAATCTTGTAGCCGAAGGCTCCATCGTGCTAGACGACTTGAGGGATCTTTGAGATTCGGGAGCCAACGAAGGGAATGGTGGTCGCTAACTAACCTGAATGGCCGGCCATACAAGTACGGGCAAAACTTTTTTATGACCCAGACAACAGCGAGACATTTCTTTTCGGTTGCGGAATAGTTTTTCTCCGCTGGGGATAAAGTTCTGCTTGCATAAGCAATAACGCGCTCCACGCCATTATGTCACTGAACTATTACCGCTCCTAGTCCAACGTTGCTGGCGTCAGTGTGTAATGCCGTGTCAGCGCTTTCGTCAAAATGACCCAGTACAGGCAGAGCCTGAAGGAGGTTTTGGAGGGTGTCGAGCGCATGGCAATGATTGGGACCCCAAACAAACGAGACACCGTCTTTTGTAAGCTTGTTGAGGGGTTCAGAAATCATCGAAAAGTTTTGGTCAAAGCACCTGCAATACGCACAGAGCCACAGAAATCGGCCTAGGTCACGCTTATTTGTGGGCACGGGAAAGGCGGCAACGGCGCGGGCTTTCTCCCGATCTGATTGGATGCTGGCATGGCTCACAACGTGACCAAGAAGCTTCAGTTCTTCATATCCGAAATGACATTTCTCTGGTTTGAGAGAAAGTCCCGCTGTTCTGATTGCCTGAACAAACAACTGAAGGCTTTGGACGTGTTGTTCAAACATGTCTGCAAAGACCACGTCGTCATCAAAGTAAACAAGACAAGGTTGCCATTCGAGCCCCGTGGAAACCGTATCGATCATTCTTTGGAAAGTAGCTGGCGCTGAGCATAGACCGAAAGGCAACACTTCAAACTCGTACAGGCCGTCGGGCGTAATAAACGCCGTCTTTTCGCTGTCGCGTTCATCCACTGCGATTTGCCAGTAGCCGCTACGCAAATCCACGGAGGAAAAATATTTAGCTTTGCGTATACGGTCCAACGAGTCATCTCTCCGGGGTAGAGGATAAACGTACTTTTTGGTGAGCTTGTTCAGTTTACGATAATGAACGCAAAAGCGCAACGTACCATCCTTATTCTTTACTAGCACAACAAGCGAAGCCCATGCAAGGATTGGTCGATGGCTGATTGACGTCATTCTGAAGCATCTGCTGGATTTGGTCACTTATAGCGTCTTGCTCTTTTTGCGACACCATATAGGCATGTTGTCGGATGGGCCTCTCGGTGGGTTCAGTGATGATACGATGCTGAGAAAGTAGTGTCTCTTCAACCTAGGACGTAGTGGCAAAGCAGTCTTGAAATGAGCCGAGTATGCGCAAAAAGCTTTCTCGTTAAGCCGAAGGTAGTCTCTCGTTTACGTTCAGAGTGCTTGCGAAGGCCTCGTTAGGGTGGCCATTCGATGAAAATGAGGCTAACGTAGATGAATCATCAGCATCGACAAGTTCTTCACAATATGCAATGGCAGTGTGTCTCGTTAGGTGGCGATATTCGTCGCTGAAGTTCGTGACCAGCAGGTGAACATGTCTGTTGCTAGGCTGAACGAGTCCTCGGGCAACACAGATTTGTCGTGAAATAAGGAGAAACGAATTGGCCTTTGCAATTACCGCGTCAGACACGTCCTGTCCCTATTCTACTTTGACAAAGAGGCTGCCACGAGGTGGGAGAGTCAGAGGAGGAAGAGGAGGAGGAGGAAGAGAAGAAATGAAAGGCAGGGAAGTCAACCAGACGCACGTCCGGTTTGCTACCCTGCACTGGGGGAAGGGGTGAGGGGATTGAAGGAGAAGAGAGAGAGAAGCGAAGGGCAACGTGTGTGTAGATGTGACCTTGTCCATTGCATGCTTATAAGAGGTCGCACAGTCCGGTCGTCTTTATAAAAGTTAGCAATGCTTGCGTCGTTTTGCTGGCCTGCGACGCGTAGAGCCATGAACCAAAGATCTTCTCTTCGGAAAAAAGGTCTACCGTCTAGTGTTTCTAACGTTTCACGTAGCAGGTTGCGTTCGCTCGCAAAACGTTTACATGAACACAGTAGATGTTCTATTGTCTCGTCCGTGTCGCATGATTCACATCAGGAGCGATCCGCCATTCCTATGCAAAAAAAGTACGCCTTCGTAAAAAGATACTCCTAACCACAGGCGGCACAGTAAAGCTGCATCCTGGCGGGAGAGGTCCGATAGAACTTGAAGCTTTCTCGTGGGTCCAATTTGTGTAGGCGGCGGTTCCCGACACTGGGGTCACTCAGCCAAGGTTCCGACATAGTGTTAGCGAACGAATGAAGGCCCCTTGCAGCGTTGGTTCTCGACAATGAAATGGGGGTTGTCTGGGCGTCCGCGTGGGCAGATCGGGCAGCATTAGCAGCAAGGTCGTTACCGACCTTACCACAATGTCTCGGTAACCACTGGTACACCACGTCATGTCCTTTCGATAAAACTTCGCGAAGCACTTCTCTCATTTCATTCACTAGTTGTTGATGCACCTTTTGTCGTAAAACTGATTGCAAGCTCTGAAGGGATGCCTTGGAGTCACAGAACACAACACATTTTTGAGGTCGGGCTTCCGCGATATAAAGTATAGCAGCACGTAAGGCGGCAAGCTCCACTGCTGTGGATGTTGTCCTATGCGACAGTTTGAACTTTATAGTGACCTGGTACGTCGGTATGACAACAGCACCTGTGGAGCTGTCAGCCAAGACCGATCCATCGGTGTAAATGTGGGTCCTCTGGCCGTATTTTTCGTTGAGTAGCGACAATGTCACCTGTCGTAGGACCACTGTTGAATGACGGCTCTTGTTAGTTATTCCCGGAATAGTGAGGCACATCTGTGGTTGTTGTAGGCACCACGGAGGTGACGGTGGTTTTGTTGCTGGAGTGAAGCCAAAAGGAAGGTATTCTCTATAAACTGAAATATTCTTTGAAAACATCGCTTGTGGTCTTTGAAGCGGCAACACTGCAACATGGTAACCAGGAACTCGGCAGAGGTGTCTTATGTGGGCTCTCAAATTGTCAGTGATGATGTAAGTTTTAATTGGATACTCCCTTGCGATCATAATTGCCCCGTAGGTGGAGGTGCATCGCGGCAATACTAAGCACATGCGTAGTGCTTGTCCTTGCAGACTTTCGAGGGTGCGGATGTTCATCTTGCATGTACTTGCCAGTAACGGCAATCTGTAGCGCAAAAATCCCAGAAACAGTGCCCTGTGTTGCTGCATCATTGACCTTATCAATGTGCCCCAAGATTTTCCGCAGAGGAACCGCATTATATGGACGATGGAAGTTAGCCTTCTCTTCAGGTAATTGCAGTGGGCACTCCACGAAATGTCCCTGTCAATAATCACACCCAGGAAGCGATGGTTCTTCTGGTATGGAATAATTTGTCCATTTATGGTAACGGGGTATTGTATCATGGCCCTTCGAGTAAACGCAACCAATGCACATTTCTCCGTTGAGACGGAAAGACCTTGCTTGCGGAGATATGAGCATGTCAGAGTGGCAGCCTGCTGGACTCTTGCACGTACTTGTAGACGAGTTACAGCCGAAGTCCGTAGACAAATATCGTCAGCATATATGAATATGAGGATAGTACTGGGCAAAATTTCACGAAGACCTATCATCACGAGGTTAAATAAAGTGGGACTTAATACGCCACCCTGAGGGATGCCACGGGAGGTATAGTAATTGGTGCTAGGTCCATCTGTGGTTTGTACAAAAAAGGACCTTTTCGTCAAATAATCTTGGATCCATTGGAACATTCGACCACCGATTCCGACAGCTTCCAAAGAGTCTAGGATGGCTTTATGTGTTACGTTATCATAAGCCCCTTTCACGTCGAGGAAGAGTGCCAGTGGTATGCGCTTAAGGCTCTTCTGTTGCTGGATAAATGTTGTGAGATCAATCATGTTGTCAAGAGATGACCTACCTCGCCGAAAACCCATCATGCAGTTTGGGTATACGTTGTAGCGCTCGAGGTACCATTCTAGGCGTGTAAGTATCATCCTTTCTATGACTTTTCCTACGTAACTTGCGAGGGCAATAGGGCGAAATGATGTCAAATCAAATGGTGACTTTCCTGGTTTGAGTAGTGGCACAAGTCGAATTATTTCCAATCCTGGAGAACAATGCCCACCTGCCATGAGTGTTTGTAATGGCATAACAACTGTCCCCTGGCCTCGTGTTGAAGGTTGGCTAGAGCGGCGTAGGAGATGCCATCAAGTCCTGATGAAGGTGATCGTCGGGAAGCCACCAAAAATGCGTCAAGTTCTTTTATAGTGAGAAGATTGTCCATTTCGGAGATGCGGGGTTCAGGGATAACACTCTTAACGGTGCCAGCGGACAAGGCGGACAGACCAGTGATTCGCGTACAAAACTCATTTGCCACTTAAAGCTGGGTGCAGCTTAAGTGTAGGGCTAAAGGCATGAAAGGATTTCTATGTTGGGGAGTTGAGCGCAGGCCACGAATAGTGCTCCAGACGCATGACAACGGCTTTCGGTGATTTAATGATTCGCAGAATGATTTCCAGCGTTCCTGTTCAAGTTTGTCTAAACGTCATCGGACTTTTTTCTGTATGCGTCATGCCAGCCTCAAGTTGCATATTGCTGTCGTCCGTCTGTATCTCCTTTCCACCCTTCGGCGAAGCGCACACAGCATTTCCAGTTCAACGTCGAAATCTGAACGCTTGCCGGTGAACGGGAGGAGACAGGGAGCTTCCCTCATTGCCTCTTTGATGACATCCTCCAAGTTCTGGTCAGCGTCTTCACGGCATGTATTTTCCATGAGTAGCTGAAATTTGGATCAATCAATTCTTCGTATTGTGGTCCTAGGAGAGGAGTCAGTAAGATCCTTATTCGCATATAAGTTGGAATGTGGTCACTCCCATGCGTTTCGATGTCTGAAAACTAGTGCACTTGCGACCAGAAGTTTCTGGATACCAGAGTCAAATCGAGGCAACTGCTGTACGTAAGGCCCCGCAGGTATGTAGGACTGCCATCATTTAAGAAACATAGGTCGCGCTTGGAGGCAAATGACACGAGGTTTCTTCCTTTAGCGTTGATTGTCGAACTACCCCAGATTAAGTGATGTGCGTTGAACTCTCTAGTTATAACCCACGGGCCCATATTTGTTGTCAGTATGTCTCGTAGTCGGTCTTGTTCAAATCGTTCGGATGGCGATATGTAGACACCAATGAGTGTAAATGACACTTTTTTCCTTTTTCACACGTAAGCAGACATATTGATTGTCATCTTGTGGTGGAACTGCATGATGCACATATGTGAAATCTGTGCGAATGTAAACAACCACCTTACTGCGTTCCTCGCACGTTGAAGAAACAAAAGATTCATACCCTGATAGTTTAAGACGTCGTTGCACGTTTGGTTCACATATAACTACTATAGGAATATGATTCATGAATATATACTGACGAAATGAAGAAATGCGGGATCTCAGGCCTCTCGCGTTTCACTGTAGTATCGACGCTTGTCGGACCTCGTTGCAAAGGAGAAAATTGGTCGAGCCATGGTTGCTACTGGAGACTTGCAAATACTGGACTTAGAGCATCCAGTACTTGTAGCGCACTCTGAGTGAGTGGAGACTTCATAATGCTGCATATTTTTCGCATGGCATCCAGCAGTGTTCGGAACATTCTGTTGACTTCTGTGTCCTCCTCTGGCTGCTTGTCAGCGACTGGCTGGAGGGATGTGATTTTCGATGTCTGCTTGATATTTGCAGGTGGCTGTGATTTCGGCAATGAAGGCCAAACTGAATCATCTGCAACATTGCTTTTCTTTGTTTTGTTGACCGCGCTGGCCGGCTTCGGTCTGGGAGGCAAGGGCGGTGGAAGAGAAGGGTGGTGGAGTGGCGCTGTCGATGCAGCGTCTGCGGCATTCTTTGATGAACTGCGGCGACGATGACGCCTCTTTCAGATGGTCCTGGCAGCCTCTCAATGCAACGAATTGTCTCTGACCATTTGGTTGAATACCGCTATTTCTCTTTGGATTTTGGGGCATTCTTTTGACGAAGCTGCATGTGACCCATGACAATTCAAGTATTTGAGGGTAGTTGCTTGACAGTCATCTGCAGAATGGGCTTTCGCGCAACGAGGACACACCGTCTTATTTTCGTATACGCTTCTCATGTGGCCCAGCTTCACGCACTTATGACACTGTAAGGGCTTCGGTACAAAAGGTCGCACAGAATGCTGAAAATGACCCACCTTTACATGTGAAGGAAGAGAGTCGCCTTTGAACATGATCTTCAAGCAGCATGAGTTTCCCAAACGGACAACTTTTACGATGACGCAGGCTTCATTTGCCGGTTTGACCAGAACATCGAAATCGGAGCTGGGAATGGCAGTATTCACATCGTAGATGACTCCAGTGATGACATTAGAGCTCACAAGAATGTAGGAGCGAACTTTCGTCTCCCCAGCTCGTTGACATTGCGCATTTTATCGAGTGCCACAGCATGTAAAACGTCGATGGCCAATACGTTTTTACGCGTGTTCACTCTGATGTCTGTGATCTCGTTTGGCACGAGTCCTTCCAGCGTCACCGAAACAGATTGCCTGTTGAGGCGCTTCATGTTACCGTCAGGTACCTCAGGGACAAAAAAGATAGTGTTTGTCACCGGTCTCCTTGCCACTCTGTCGTTTAACGTACTCGATGAAAAAGATGTTGTGACGTTCCGGCTCTTCGCTTTATGGCGCAGCACCAGCTTAATGTACTCGTCGTCGGAAGGCGCTTCGCTGCTCATTGAGTAAACAAGAGTTCCCTCGCTGTGATAGTCTGTAGAGTCCCGTACGCTTCCTAGATGCGGCCACTGCCGACGCCACCGTATCTGGCGGACGTCCGTGGAGGTCCACGTCCATCACCGACGGACACGGATGTGATATTCGCGAAGTTCACTTACAAATAGGTGAAAAAAGAGAACACCTACTTTAACAGCGATCTGCTAAGCAATCACTTCGTCGTCGGTCAGAGAATCGTCGGTTAACACAGAGTGCTCTTTTCCGTAATTGCGCACTGTCAGTTGCAGCGCAAAAAGAATCCTCGTATGACACAAGTAATTCGCGGAGGTCGATGACAGCGCCGTATTCACAAATGAAGTCCATTCCTAGAATGACTGGCCGAGAGCACACACGCAATACGAGGAAAGAGCCTGCAAATGTCGACGTACGTATTCAAATGCGTGCCGTGCACATACGAGTAGGCATCACCAGAGGGCCACCTGTCGTGCACAACTGGGGTTCTTGCCATGGTGTGGTAACCTTCCTCAGTTCATATGCCAGTGTGGCTTATTACGGAATAGTCAGCACCAGTGCCGACGAGGGTGTTGACAGCCTGATTGTCGACGAAGACGGCAATTTCGGCAGAAATGATCTTTTTGCTGTCGGAGAACCCTGCAAAACCGGAATGGTCCTCGCTCAGTTGTTGCGCCGAAGGAGAGTCTTTTACAGTTCGCCGGGCCGTGACTTCACCCCCAGAAGTCGCCGTTCCTAGTTTCCCCTGCGGGGACTTGGTGATCGACTCCTGAAAGGAGCGGAAGACGATGAGGGCTAACTGGGGGACGTAAACCGGAGAGGCGATGGTGATCTCGACTGGTGGTGCTGAATAGTCGAAAAAGTTTGCTGGCCCATCAGATAGGCTTCGATCTCGCGGGGGCGCTCACCATAGCGCGCGCATCAAGCATCAGGGTGGAAGCCTCCGTAGACCTAGTTGCCGGTATTGACAGTTCGGGTATACGTGACCCGCTTCGCCGCAGTGATAGCAGAGCGGACGGTTATCCGAGGTGCGCCACGTGCTTGCCTAGCTACCACTTTGTCTTGAGGCAGACGGAAGATAGGTTGGTGTGCTAGAAAACCTTGAGCCGAGAGGCGGGCTAGAGGCAGTGTCGTGGAATGGTTGCATAGCCTGGTACCTTGGCCGCATAGCAGGGTCTTCAGCCGGTGGCGCGGGGGATCGCAATGCTGCTGCGTATGTCAGGACTGGGGTCTCGGGAATCGGTGGTGCGATTGGGGCCAGTGTTGTGACGGCCTGATGGACTTCTTGTCTGATTACATCCGCGAGGGCTGAATCAGGTGGTTGGGATCCCATGTCCTGAAGCTGTCGTAATTCGTCCCGAAAGATACTTCGAAAAAAGTGTTCGAGGGCCTGTCTCTCGCTGTCAGAGCCGATAGAGCATGCGGTGACCGGGATCTGGCGTTCGTGTTGTGACAACCGCTGCTGCTGAGTATGTTTCATCGTGGTTGCCTCACTGATGAACTGGGCGACTGTCATCGATGGATTGCGCACGAGCCTAGCGAAAAGCTGTTATTTTACTCCGCACGTCAAATACCGTACCTTGTTTTCCTCCGACATGGTAGGGTCCGCGCGCTTGAAGAGCCGAAGCATGTCCTCGACAAACATGAATACTCGTTCATTCGGCCGCTGGTTTCTGCAGGATATGGCTTGTTCAGCCATCTCCTTCCTCTCGGTGTTGCGATAGACGTCACGGAGCTGTCGGCTAAACTCTTGCTAGGTTGCAAAGTAGTCCTCGTGGTTCTTGTACCACGTCTTCGAAGAATCCTCCAAGTAGAAGTAAACTCGGCGCAGCTTGCGAACATCGTCCGATTCGTTGATACTGGCAACCCGATCAATGTGGTCGAGCCAGTTATCAACATCCTAAAAGATGTCTCCATGGAACAGCTTTGGTGTCTGCGGCGCATGAAAAACATGCGGAAAAGCTGGGCCGTACACATCTGGTTACACGACATAGAACTAACATTCGAAGTCCCTTTTACATCTAAAGCCTATCGCTTGTCGCCTAGGAATCAAGAGATCATGAAAAAGGAGATCAGACGCATGCTCGAACTGGGCGTTATCCAGCCCGCAAGCAGTGATTACTGCTTACCGTTAATGCTGGTAGAAGTACCAGGAAGGGATCCACGACCTTGTGTGGATTACCGAAAGAGTAATGCGATAACGAAAGACGAAGTTTACCCTTTGCCGAACATTGAAGAAAGAGTGGAGCTGGTTAGCAAGGCAAGGTTTATTTCAACTTTTGATTTAGTGAGCAGCTACTGGCAAGTACCTTTAATGAAAAGAGCCAGTCGCTATGCAGCTTTTATAACACCTTTCGGTACCTTTCAACCTGTGACAATGAGTTCTGGCCCCAAGAACGCACCATTTTGTTTTTCAAGATTGATGTACCAGGTGCTGGATGGCCTAAATGAGTTCGCGGTGCCCTGCGTGGATGATTTAGCGTTTTTTTTCTCGAAGGATTGGAGTTCCCACTTGGAACATGTGAGGAATGTACTTGATAGATTCAGAGCTGCAGGTCTGACAGTTAAGGCAGAGAAGTGCCAATTGAGGCGAACCAGCGTCACTTACCTAGGTCATGAAATGGGGCGCGGAAAGCGCGAGCCAATAAAAGCGAAAATAGCAGCAATACATAGCAGCAATATCAAAAAATAGCAGCAATAGCAGCTTCTCGACGCCCGTGACGAAGAAATATATTCGATCATTTCTGAAAATGGCGGGTTATTATTAACGCCATATACCAAGCTACTCAGAGCTCGCGAGTCCGCTAAAGGGTAGTCTGAAGAAGAGGGAACCAGAAAAGGTGACATAGACTAATGACAAAGAGGAAGCCTTCTTGAAATTGAAGACTGCTCTGTCACAAGGGCCAGTCTTGGCTTCACCTGATTTCAGTCGGATATTCTTCCTTCAGTGCGACGCTAGTAATCGTAGTCTGGGTGTCGTTCTTTCTCAGATGAACGAGCAGGGTGAAGAACACCCCGTGCTGTACCACAGCCGAAAGTTGACTCCGCGGGAAAAGGTATGCAGCACGTCAGAGAAAGAATGCCTATGTATTGTTTGGGCTATTCAAAAACTGCGCTGCTATCTCGAGGGGACCAAATTTACGGTAGAGACCGATCATTGCCCCTTGTCATGGCTTAGGGAAATGTCTGGAAAAAGCAGCCGACTTTTGAGATGGAGCCTTATTCTACAAGAGTTCAACTTCGAAGGGAAACACAGGAAGGTAAGTGAGAACAAAAATGCATATGGTCTGAGCAGGGGGGTCTTAATGGTTTAAGAGAAATTCTATGGAACGGTCACGCCCTTTTGTGTAATGCTAGCGTTATGTTCATTTATTAGTTGAGAGCTGAGTACACCATAACAAAGAAAAAAAAACCGCCCCAGAGGTCTGGGTATACTGTCTGGCAGGCAGATCTCTTGTGCGCTGCCATTCCCGAGCCTTTGAGAGTGTGTGTGTGTGTGTTGGTGCCTGTGCGTTCGTGAAGAGCAGTGTTCATACAACATACACTTGTGTCTCCTTCTTTCGACCTGCATCGGCGGAAGCAGCCTCGACGAAGGACTTCATCGGGGGGAGGAGTTTGTTGCGTGACAGCGGGTTCGCGGACTCTGTCCAAAATATATCGGGGTTGCAGCCGTGGATTCCTTCACGCCGTTTCCTGGTACACCGCGAGCCGGAGACGCCACGGTGATCGTTAAACTGATCCTGAACAGACCACGGCTCTTCCTCCGAATGGCTACGGGAAGCGAGAGGTATTTGTCTGTCAACGCACCCGTTGCTTTCGAACAGAGCGTCGTTGTGTTTCGACCTTCAACCCCGGTGGCTGGTGTCTGGGAGGCAACGGCTGGGTCACGTGATCGCATCGGTGGCGGGAGAGCATCATGCAAGCTACGGGAGTCGACCTCCGGCAGCCAGAGAGACAGGCTGCTCGGGGACACCACTTGTATTCTCAAAGGGGCCTGGGGCCCTATATATATATATATATATATATATATATATATATATATATATATATATATATATATATATATATATATATATGAGATATAACAGACAGTAATGCCAAGGAATGTACAGAGGAAGTTATTAAAACCAATGGAATGTAAATAAGAAGAAAGAAAAGTGGATGAAAAAATTACCAACTGTGAGCAGGAATCGAACCTACGACCTTCGAATTACGCGTTCGATGCTCGAAGGTCGTAGGTTCGATTCCTGCTCACAGTTGGTAATTTTTTCACCCACTTTTCTTTCTTCTTATTTACATTCCATTGGTTTTAATAACTTCCTCTGTACATTCCTTGGCATTACTGTCTGTTATATCTCATTAATATTGTGTTAAAACACGAAAAAACGACCCCTTAGGTATTCACTTCTTTCCCTTATATATATATATATATATATATATATATAATATATGTGTGTGTGTGTGTGTGTATACGCAACACTATTAGAGTTGAAGAAGGTGCCGCCATGGAACGAATGGTCAAGTCACGGAAAGCGTGAAAATGTCTCACATTTTTAAATCGAACGCTCGCATGGCATTCGATACTTAACAGAGCACGCGATAGAGTTTCGCAACTCGGTCCATTGTACTTTCTGCGAACTATAGTTTTCCGGCTTCCGTGGTCAATGCGTCTTTCCATTTGTTTCCTTCTCTTCGATTGTCAGTTCATGTGTTTCCACTGCGTCACTCAGCGAAAACTGATCCTCCCGTATCCTGTGGGAGGAAGAAAAAGCGTAGTCAAAGCAAACAGTCAACGCATGCATGGTGAGTCACGAGATGGTGTTGTGATGTTGTTATAAGATGACGCCCTCTCCGCACCGTCATGGGACAGGTTGCGAACACGCGACCAGCCCGAAATGGTGCTTGGCGGCCGGCACGCCATGGACGGTGGCTTTCCGAAAGCGGTGCAATCCTACATAGCACGGTCACGCCACCCTCCACAAAACAGGACACGAGAGTCATTCAGCGCTACACACGCCGTACAAACAACGAAGCAGGAACACTACGGTGGCTTGGTGCTTCTTTTCTTTTGAAGTTTGGGGTGCGCGCGCGCTTTTTCTCTGTTCGCTGCTATCATTTTTTAAATAGCGAAAGCTGCTATGGCGTCAAAACAGCAGCAAAGTTTCGCGGCGTAGTTGTCTTCCGCCGCTTCCGCTGCCGTTGTCTGTAACATCCATTCCACACAATGATTAAAAAAAAAGCGAGGAAATAAACCACTGTGTGAGCAGGACCTGAAGACCAGGCCTCTCTGTGGCAGTCGAGTGTTCACCACAAGGCCACTCCAGTGCTTGAAACTCCATCACAAAAGATCCTACAGATGCATCATATTGGGAAATGAATCCCCTTAATGTACGTGCTACAAGTAGCGTGGCAGAACATTTATTTAAACGAGGTGTAAAACTATGCCAGCGTCGTAACAAGAGCTGGTTGCAAGCTTCCCACCCACTACAATGGCTTCAGCTACTCTTGGCAGTCCATTGTGATGAGCCGCAGCATCAACAACGTGTGCATAATGCCATACAAACACTCAGTGTGTGTCTCGCTTCTCCACATTATGATGAGTTATGTCAATGTAGGCCCGTCCCTACTTTTCAATTGAAATGAATATCATTGTGTCATTACAATACATTGGGATAGGAGGTGAAGGCTAAATTCATTATAATGGTTTAAGGGAGTCCTTTGTTCCCGTACAAAGGACTCCCTTGACGCTGCTAAGAACACCCAGCAGCGTCAAGGAGTTGTATTCAAGAGAAGAGCAAGATATTGTCATGGCACTGATGCGCTATGCCGTGGAGTCAGTGCTGGCAGCACAGAAGCGTCCAAAGAAGACAGAAAAAAAAGCCTGTGGTGGGCGTGACCGTCCGTTCGCTCACGAGAGTTGGCATGCCATGCAAGCCGGTGGCTACCTCCCAAGCTGCGCTGAGACGACGAGGAGTATCCCCGAGAGTGGTACGTATTCAGAACCGGATGGCTACCATATGTGTAGACAATATTCGTACACACCGCTACACAATGGCTAACATAGGCACCCACCAAGGATCTGTGTCCCCTTTCCTTTTTAACGCAGTACTTATTCTACTTGCGCGAAAGCTGCAGAATATCCTTCATCTTGACCATACTTTGTACACAGATGATATTACTTTGTGGACGACATACGGATCGGACACACAAATTGAAGGAACTCTACAAACATCTGCAACTGTGATACGGAACGAGGTCACCAAAATAGGCCTCAGCTGTTCGACGAAAAAATCTGAGCCATTCTTAATTCCGCCAAAAGGTATTGGAAACCACTCTTTCATCAAAATCATCGTACAAGGTAGGGTCTATACCATACTCTCAGGTCCATACCATACTCATTTTGTGGCTGTACCTACAACAAGATGGAAAACTTACAGACACAGTCAAACCCTTAAAGAGCACGCTGGCAGCCACCACGCAGCTATTACGCTAAATGACGGGCAAAAAAAAAAAACGACCTACGGGAAGCGGATACTCTGCGAGCGGTGCACGCATATACCTTGAGCAGAGTATTGTACTTCACACCGTACCTCAACCTAAATGTGACCGAAAATCAAGCAATAAACTCTTTAATACGACAAGCCACCAAGGCTGCGCTCCACCTTACAAAAACCACCAGTAACGGACACCTCACAAAGTTAGGCTTGCATAACACTATACAAGAACTAAGTGAAGCGCACCTGCGGGCACAATATCTCCGACTAGCCAGCACCAATACCGGTAGACTTATACTTTCGAAGCTCCAAATTCGCATCCCTGCTAATTATGATTCCCTAAAGTCGGCCACGGCTACCGCATTTTCGATGACTTTTAATACTGAAATTAACACTGAAACTTCTACTGAACATTATAACACTTTACATTTCTAGTGTGCATTTATATAAAGTCAGGCAAGCAATTTTAGGCAGTGATCCCAAGTTAAAAAGATTATACAATTCAGACGATTTTACATAATGAATATCAATTTTCGTAATATTATAATAATTTATAGAATGGGGAAACTTAATACGGGCCATTTGACGACCGTAACTAGTTCGACAAAGCGGAACATTCCATGTCTTGGTTTTTCGTGTGTTATATGATGGCTCTTTCAGACACAAGTTTACTTGCCATGTAAAGGAATCATGGTACTCGCGATGTATTCTATATTCGCAGAGCAATCTGTACACATATGGGGCTTGTGTTTTAAATATTTGGAACCTTCTAAACAGTTCTTCTGAAGAATGCGCAGTTAGCACATTTGCAATCATTCTAAAAAAAGTCCCAGCTCTGACGCAAAGGCGAAGCAGTGAACGAGATAGCGACAAATTGAAAGGATACGCGAAGAATGGCAAGCTGATAGAAACGTGCCCCACACTTGTCATGCACGAATAACGCACGAAACGTATTCACAGGTACAGATGAATGCAAATAAGCGTCTTAGTTGTTACTTCGCTGTGTATAAAAAAGCGCGCCCTTTTCGCAAGCGGAGACTGTGCAACGAGTGCAATGACCCACTTGCGCCCAGTAACTACAACAGAGAGAGATTGAGAATCATGTCGGTGAAAGCCCAAAGCGTACGATCGTCTCCATCGCTAGATAAGCGAGCACACAAGTGAGCATCTCCTTTTCGCGGGGCAAAGTAGGCGTGGGAGATAAGAGCGTGCGCCACAGCGTCGTGACAATCTTGCAACGCGTGCTCATTGCGCCATCTCGCTGGTAATGCTAAAAACACAATAGCCCCCCCCCCCCCACGATATACCCATCGTCAGCGGTAAAGCAGCAAATAAAAATAGCTTGCTTGCCATGTAAACGTTCAAGGAGGTGCTTCTTCGTGGCTTAGTGGCTAACGTCTCGCACTCACAATTTAGAGGTCGGATGTTCGACTGTGCGCGCTGGAGTCTTTATGTAAAACATATCTCTTTCTTGCATATATGTATATATATATATATATATATATATATATCTATATATATATATATATAATATATATATATATATATATATATATATATATATATATATATATATATATATATATATATATATATATATATATATATAATATACTTTGAATGACGGCAATGCCGACGTCGACGCTGGCGGCAAAATCCAGCCGAGAGAGTGTCCTTATAATGGCTATCACAATAAAATCCCTTTTGCATAAGTAAGAGCCACAAGAGTTCTGCAGTAGTCCCGCAAACCAAATGTCAGTAGCTTAAGTGCGACGCGAAAATATCATTAGAAATCAACAGTTACCCTGGTTTCGGGATTAAATAGTAATTTCGATTCATAGTACAAGTTTTGTACCTGTATTTTCTATTACTGCGTTTACGTGCTCCCCCACTGGAGTGATTTTGAGAAACACATACCTTAACCTTATCATAAGCGAATACTGCCAGGTTTTTGCGCGCGCCCGTGCTAAGTGCCTCACTCTATTCATTTCTACAATCAATCCATGTATCTCTCTCTCTCTCTCTCTCTCTCTCTCTATATATATATATATATATATATATATATATATATATATATACATGTATTCCCTGGCTACGTTACTGGGCAGTGTATATGTGCTTTTGTTGCTGCATGCTCAGAGTCTATACCTTCGTCAGGATCCCTGTCAGGCATAGCTCATCTGGCTTGCCCTTTAGTAAACGAGACTTTTTGTTGTATGTATATAGAATCATTTTGCTAAGTCGCTAGTGGTTGCTCCTCTTGGTAAGGAAGACAACTGGCTCTTGCCGCATCAGGGTTCGGCCAACCAGGGCTTGTTAATGCACTGAGTCAGAGCAGGAGAGGGTCGCCTCCCACTCGACTATTGCAGGATCATGGTTGGACAATGCACTGAAATTGTCTTGGCCCTTCCATGTCATAAGGTGGCCGTCTAGAGACAGATGTTACATGGATTGTACGCCGATGAACCTATCTCGAACATAGTATAAGGGTTTGCAATGGAAACGATTGTAGGCGTCGCCACGCAACCTGCGCTGCCGTATCCAATTTAGGAAGAGGGGGGGGGGGGGGTTAAAGTGCGTGTACTCAACCAAAAGGGTTGCATGATACTTGTACAGAAAGCAATAGGAGCTGCCTGTTGGGACTGGCACGCGAGCGTTGTTGACACCCTTCGCATGCAACTGTAAAGGAGCAGGCATGCACGCGGGGATACGGTAAACAAAAGGGAAATGTCAAGTCGCAGCGCCGGTGTGGCAGCTGGCCTTCGACGGGAAGTGATCCTGTGATTGACGCCGCGCCAACCTCCACCACTTTTGAGAGTTCACCCATATGCTTTCAAATTATAGTCCGACCATCCTTTTAACGAACGCACTCTACCCTTTACGGCGTTCTTACCCTTCCGTATTTTTGAGTGCTCTCATCTCGACAAGAATCAACCCGTTGGCTAGATGGTAAGACTTGTTTTTTTTAACATCTTAAAAACACCGCAAAAATAATAAAGACAAGGACAAGAGAAGACAGAAGGACGCGGCACATCTCTTTCCCCCAAGATTTTCTGGTCCTCAACACTTCTTTTTCTTCTGTGCCCTGTTTATAAGAAATTTGAAGAGCTTTCCCCCGAACCCACATGCACGTGTTGTAGCATTTGCAGAAGAAGGAATGCGACACGCCCACTTCTGGTTGGATATGCAGTTGGCAGCAAAAGTTTGCTGGTGACGTAAGCGCAAGCGAAACACTTTCTTTGACGTAGCTTGCTCGTCTTAATATAGAGGCCTCGGGTTCAGTTCCTGGGAAAGACCAGTGGTTCTTTGCCATCTTCAGTACAACTTCCCTTTACCTCATAATCAATTCGCTTCCATGAAATAATTAACAAGAATCCCTTTAATTTTATCGGCCTCACTACTGTTGATTTTAAGCATCTGAGCCTAGTAAAAGTAAAAAACAAACAAACAGGGCTTTGCGCCTACCATTCTTCTGTTGAGGGCAAACACTTCTGCATAAACGTCAGTACAATGACCTCTTAGGAACATCCATAATATTTCGCCGTACAAATTATTTCACTGTTAGAGGACAATCCATACTGACACAGACTTTAAGTTCGTGGTATAGTCTCTCAATACCAGAACGCTGGTCTCGAAAACATCAAAGAATCCATCGCGGTGACTCGGAAAGCAGTGAACAAATACTCAACGCCGCTATATACCTTAAACGCAAACTTTGGTTTCTGGAGATGGTTTTGCACTGATGTGTCCAGGCAGTCTGACGTAGGTCTGAGTCACGTGGGGAACGCAGCTAGTGGCGATACACGCGTGAATTTTCGACAGTCGAGACTCGGTGATTTCGGTGCTTTCGGCCGGATGCAGCACGAGTTCGCAAACGCGGCGAACTTAGTTGACTCGTCACGTTAATGTTCATTGCGTTGGGGCTGGCTCGTTGATGCTGGGGAAGAATACATTGAAATGCAAATGAAATATTTTGCAAGGGTTGCCTAGCTTCGCTGTGTCGAAAGAGATGATGGAAAGACAATCGGTAGCTAAAGGGCATCGGTCTGTCGCAATGGTCGCCTCATAGGCCCTTGAAACAAAATAGCGGCGAGCACGGAGGGAGGATGAAAGAGGGACAATGCTTGCAATATAACCGTGGCGGTGAGAGCTTTTTGTCGTGGAAATGATTTTCCTGTCTATCGCAGCTGCGCAGTAGCCTTTTTAGAAGACGCATAGAGCACAAGCGTGCCCAGGGTTGTTTATGACAGGGGAAAGGGTGGGGGAGGCTTTTACCACTATCAAGCTCTTTTTCATCGTTGCTTGAATCAGCAATAAAAAAAGTTTGGCAATTGATGCATGCAGCAAATAAAGACACGACATGCTCCTAGGACGGCTTGCCATTTGCTCCGGTTTTTCGAGAGTGAAAATCGGAAGTAAACACTTCTTTGAATACATGCACCAGGGGTCTTCAGCCACTATTATTGTAAAAAAGAAAGCATGCCCTGCATGTTAAAAACGCCGTGAAAGGTTCAAGTCAGCAAAGTATCGTGCCACAATTAGATAATTTGGAATAGTCAATTTTTTTCGTTTTGTCTTTTCCCAAATGCTTTCTTAGATGTTATGGAAAAGGGCACTCATTAGTAACAGTATTTAATCTCTCATCATATTCATATACATTACACACATTTTCGGTGACCACCGAGCACCTCCACAGCCTTCAACTACATGCGCTCCTTATTTTAATCCGCGCACACGCTATTGGTCGAGCGCGTCACAATGTTTCGCGCCGGGCAATAGAATAAGCCTCGCGCGATCGTTATCGACCGGTGACACCCAAAGTATAATAGCGCCACGGTTCTGCAGAGCTTAACTTTGCCACACCATAGACACGAAAAAAAAGCAAACGTAGAAAAAACGTTGGATTACATCGCAAGGCTAAGTACACAAAGGAGTGACACTTTGACCGTTAATTACACAGCCTATGACGTCACCTGCTGCTAATTGCGCGAGCGATTAGGTAAGGCGTCGGCAACTGACGAGTCAAATTTTAAACGGACATGGTAGCAAAGAGCTTTTTCTGTCAAGGATGAACAGTAATGCGTCCTAGGTATTCACCAATTATGCTGCGTTAGCACAACAGCCTTTCCGACTGCATTTAGCACTGATTCGTATAAGACGTAAGTTTAGCTCATTGATGAACTTATAGAAACGATTAAGAAAGTGTCGCCCGGGTGGGGCCGAGTCTGCAGGAACCATGGAAATTAGATTCGTTCCTTTTTTCTCTGGTTCTCTTTCTTTCTTCCTTTATTAATCTTGTGTTTTCCTCTCTCTTCTTTGTCTTTTTTTCTTGCTTATTCTTTTTTTCCCTGTCTAGCTTTCTTGTTCTTCATGTATCTTTAGTCTCCCTTTCCTTCCTCTCTGTCTCCTTCCTCCTCTCCCTCAATTTCTCTCTTTTTTCTTTCTGCTTCCTCCTCACTATTTATTTAGTTTTCTCCATTTCTTTGTATGTCTACCTTTCTACCTCTTCTTGCATTTCTTCCTTTCTTCCCGCTCTATTCGTACTTATCACTCCCTGATCTCTGTACCCCTTTCTCTTTCGGTCTTTCTTTCATCACTATTTCTCTTTCTCACTGTGCTATTCTTTGCTCTTTCTCCTCCGGCGTTTTCTCACCCTCACTTACACTTTAAACCCGCTTGCTATACTACACCATTCTGAACTAGCTTGTGCTCTTCCAGCGTGTCTAAGTAACGAGTGGTTACGACGCTCATCTTCGGATTGCGGGTACTCGATTTACAATCCCCTTTCGTAAAGGAATTTTCTGCACCACAAATATCTATATCTCTTTCTTTATAGTTCTTTCATTCCGTCTCTGATTCTCTCTCTGGTTCGTTCTCTCTCCGTGCTCGTTCTCTCATCCATCGAACTTAACAGAATCGTGCCCAGAACGAATCAGTGCATGCGTTTCGTGAACGAAGCAGATGAGGACGAACAGAAATAGGATATGTAATCTGCAATCTTTCTATCCTATAACCTCCGTTGTTTTAAACCTTGATACTATTTTATAAAACCACCCCATTTTCGACCAGTTCCCCACAGTATGCGCCACAGACAACGGGTGAACAACAAGGACGAACGTGGCGGGTGGCGTGTAAACAGGTCCGCTCCTAAAACTGGGGCACTTCAAGCGAAAACGCGTAAAAGCGGCCAATGTATTGAGTTATGTGCAGTGCAGGCGTTTGGGCTTCACGAGTTACGTCGTCTCAATTGCATGCGCCAGTGTACACGCTTACCAAACCCCACTTAAACGCACATTCAATCAAGCTGCATCGTTTGAAACTACCGATGTCGACCTTTGCTGTTCACAAATATTGACGAATCGCGACTTCACGTAGACTAAAGCGGACCCATGACGCACATAGGCTTCGCGGTACCACAATTGAACCATTGACAGGGAATATTCGACTTGTATATAGAGAATACCGACTGGAAGCCATGCAGTCTTGAAACTAGGAGGTGATTCTTGTCGGCGGGCCCTTTAAACGGGCATCATCCTATTTGTATTGTACAAGCCCTCGGGTTATGAGCCTAAGTAACAGCCTTCCCACACCAAGTTAGCTGACGCCACTGCGGCCTATATCGTTTATGATCGTAGCTTTTAGACGAGAAACACACGGAGCGACGGGTATGAGACATACCGTGTTAGTGTTTTTGCGTGAATTAGGAATTGGGATAAAATTACCCGACCTGAGCACACACTCATTTTGGGTGTATTGTTCTGCAGGAACAACTCTTCTTACTTTTCCTTGTTTCTGTCATCGGTTCGTGAACTGAACGTGCTAGACGCCTCAACTGGGTTACAAGCGACAGCAAAAAAACTTTAGAACCTTCTGAACTGGCCTTAAAAAAACTGATATGAGGAAAGGATGCTATAGATGCTTTGTATGAATGGTAGACAAGTGTCATATATCGACCAAGTTCGGGTGGTAGGAGCGTTCGAAACTTCTAATGCTACAAAACAATGCAGGTGACCGTAATAACAACATCATCCTGAATGAGCAAGACACCCCAAGGTTATGCATGTAAACGTCTACGTCAGTCACGATGCGCAATTTTATAAACATGCCTCCGATCCGCATTCCATTAGAAACGAAGACGCCGCAACGTCGAATAAAACCAGAAAACTCCATCGCTATAGCGGAAATGCCACAAAGACCGATCCCCGCGGAAAAGGTCACTCAATCACACGCCTACAGGTTTCCCAAACTCATCGCTCTCTATGTGTGTGTTGTACTGTATAACTCTGCCACCATAGACTGCCATTTTCCCCGGCACAGTACAAAATACATGAGGCCGCCACGAAGAGTGTAAAGACGGCATATGTTAGCAGCTACGTGTCGAAAACGCACGCTGAGATGCATTGTATAATAAATGAGAGAAGGCAGGGAATCGACAGCCACCACGGCTATTTGTCCTGTCGACAGGTCCTGAAAGCACGTCCACCGACGCACTTCTTGAAATGCTCGGAGTTGTGAAGTGGGTACAGCACTGTCTCCATCGATCGCACCACGTTCTAGCAAAGTACGCGACACCTCCCCATTTTCCTCATCTTCTTACTTCCGTCGCAATGCAGTGATTCATTTTGGCGCTATCGCCAAGGCGTTCCATCTCCCTCCCTCTCTCTATTCTGTACGCCCATCCCCTTTTCTCCATTTGTTCATGTCCTTTTCTCAGATCTTCGAACCATTTTGCGGGGTCTCTTTTCCTCTCTATTTGCTAGGTCAAAAGAGAGGGCGGGGTCAGACTAAAAGTCTCGCAGGAAGAATGAGCAGCAACTCATAACTCGGCAGAATCGTAGCTATACAGGGACCAGCCTGCTTGCCAAGGGCCTTCCCAGATGAAAGAAGACGCCGCTCGCAAGACGAATTCCCTTCCGCTCGAAGTGATACAGCGACTGGATCGCTTCCAAAAGTGGTTCTTCGTTTTCTATATCTTTCCTGGTCATTTTTTTTTGCATCCCCAGTTTTCATCGACGATTCGAATACAGTATCTTCAAAAGCTCTAAATGTCCATTTTGTTTTTACAGTTTTCTGGTTGGTGTTCTGACAAGGTCTACTCTTTTTCCAAGGGGCCATGCCTTCCAATCAAGGCCAGACAAATCAATATATATATCCGAACAGTGGCCTTTCGTCGTTCGATTTTTGTTCGTCCTCTCGCCCAGCGTCACGGCCAAGTCCAACACAAGAACACTGCAAAGAAATGAAGCGCACTGAAAGAACGACATTAAAATGCCCGGAACTACAACATATAGCTTTCATAATATTCCTATCACGTCGGTCTGACACAGCGGCGGGTGCTTTCGACAGTTTTTGTTTGCGCTCTGAGCCGTCATATATCATCATTTTGTATGGCACGTAAGGGTTAGGAATATATTGGTTACGTGTCGCTGCCATTGATTGTCTATAGCCCAGGGCAGCGCTGTTAACCGTGGCTTTCGAGCGGTTCAGCTGCGCAGGAAGTTCGAGGCTACAAGGGCTGCTCTTTGGCTTAAAATCCTACAACAAGAAAAAAAATGAAAGCACAAAAAATACAAAGAAAGGCTTGCTTAAGTATAACACTACACTGCCATCTGTCGCAACTAGCCCGCTTAGCGTCCACTCATTTTGTCAATGTGGCCTGCACGGTTTTTATTTTTTTCGAGTGCGTTGCACTAACGATCTGAGTATTTTGAACACTCTTATGCAACATTTTAATTATAACTGAGCTGTAAGACAAACTTTAGTCGCGTTTTCACGTTCGGAGATTTGTCGGCTTCATCATAGCACCCTAGTCGAAGTCACATATTGGGATAGCGTGGGGAATGCGTTGGCACACCTGATTTCATACTCACGAGCGTTCGTAAAGGGTAGGCCTTCATACTAGATCATAAATAAATGTCCGTTTTGTCTTTGTATCCTTAAGTTTAAAAGTAAAGCGCAAAACGCACTACAGCAAAAGAAAAAAAAAAGCAATTCAAGACGTCCAACCCATGTACGCCGACACTTAACGAAATTACGAAAAGTACTTAATTTCTCTGAAATGATTGCTTCTATTACCTCAGAAAAAAAAAGAATAATGCTTTTATTGACAACAAAAAAAAAAACTCTTTCGAACAGTGGTTTTGGATATGTCTTATATGTAAGCCACTGGGTAGATGCACTACTTAGATGTGTGACATAAATTGAAGCATTTGACATGTACTACGATGACACATTTTGCAGAACGTGTTGTGGTCTTGCCATTGCAATGAATGCACCTTATTTGTTTCTCTTCACGTATCAGCTCGTGGTCAGCGCGATCAAATCAACGTCCCTCTTCCAGAAGGAATTGACAGCTTCTCTCACGCTATGACGAGGAGTCATAGCCCCTTCATGCACGCTATCGATGCTGTCATGTGAAACGGGAGAAGCCGTGTTTTGTTAAACTCTCTCCTGTAAATTGGAATACATTGTTGAAACGAGCACCAAAAAGATATGTTAGAAGTGATCAGTACTACTTCTCTCCTCAAGTGGCGGTGCGGTGCATCGGAATATTTTGATGCAAACGGTTAGTGTGAGAATCGTTGTGAATTCATGGTGACAATCACGTGAGTTTCGCCCCAATGTTTGATGCCTTGGAACTGCTATACAGCCACCTAAAGGCTGAATGCCGAGAAAATATTTCAGCTTACCAGCATTCTCGTTCAGGGACCTACTCTGTTATGCACAGCTGCTGGTGTGTTCAAGCAGCAGGCTGAAGACTTCTTCATTGTGAAAACGTTCAAATGGCTCTGCTGGATTTAGTGTTGTTCATTCGCTGGAATCCGGCTGACACGACACACCAACTGGCAAGCGTTTGTTGAAGTCACGTTTATCCCACTTGACCTGATGTTTCTACAAATTAGGCTCTCTTTCTTTTCGATCACTTGGCTCTCAGCACGAGTCCACAACTTCAGCCCGAAGAGAGCTGAAGATGATGACGATGCCTCAGACATGGTGTCCTATACGTAGAATACCAATGTTTGACGCACCACAAACAAAAAGCTTTATTACCTATCACTGTCATACGAAATTTACCGAACACCCAATAACTTTTGAACAATCGACAAAAATATTAACAGCATCAAAGAAAATTTTACTCGATACTAGCTACATTATCCTCAGTGGCAGGGCGCCCGACTACACGCACGTGAAATAACCATTTCGCGACTGCAAGCGCGTAGCTATATGCAGCCGAGCGATGGCATAGACATGCATGTGAGGAGGGCAGGGCGTGATAAACACACTTTAGGCGGCGCTGGTTTTTGTAAATGAAAAAACAAAAACAAAAAACGCTCGAGTTGCGCTGAGAAGTTTCAGCGTCCTGCATATAGGACACTGGGCATAAATGGGTTTAAGAAGCTACTCTAATTTAATTTTGTATGTTTAGTGTTGACAGTAAACAATTGATACCTCTAAATATTATTAAAGAGGTCTCTTGTCTATAACCCAAAAACTTAAACATTGCACTGACTAGCATGACAGTTAGGGTACCATGTAACATAAAACCTCTCTAAATATATAAATAATAGAAGTGCATTTGTTTGCGTCTTCGAATATTTTTCTGCATCTGGCCTACAAAGCCTACCGGAGAAGACATATAGAATGGTGAGGCTTACTTGCAAAAAAAAAAAAAATAGCTGCCAAAAGACCGCCACCCGCGTACCGGCACAATCTAAGACGAAGCAGTTCCAGAGGGAGAGAGAGAGAAAAAAACGGAAGGATATGGCAGTGAGGCTAAAAGAGCTTTCTCTCGTCTGGCTACCCTACTCGTGTAGTGAAGGAAAGGAGAACCAAGAGATAATATGGAGCAGAAAAAACAAGAGCTATACGAAAAGAACTGAATATATATTTAGCGCGAACGAACATTTACGCGCTTCTCGCTATAGTGGTACGGATGAGGGGGGCAGGGCCCTCTGCCCCCAATATCTCCTAATAGAGGTTGCAAAGTCTGGCCTATACATTTACTGAGTTAATGCCACGCAGTTTTCTGGGGAGAAAACCACTGATGCCGCAATTAAAGAACTGCTAACTTCCTTTCCTCCCTCCAGGAATGCCAGGAACGAGAGGCATGGCACTATGAGTAGCATGCCAATGCTTTATTTTGATTTCTTTTTGCATTCACTGTGAAATGCACTATCCTTCCAAAAAATAACCCCCCCCCCCCCCCCCTCGCACATGACTTTGGTTCTCACATCGCAAGAGCTCTTCTTTCAACTTGTAGGTTTCGCAACGTTCGTATTACGCTGGAATGAATATTTCTTTTCAAACGGCTGCACCGAATCTGAATTACTTTAGCGGTGAGGCCGTCGAAGCTCAATCCTCGGCGCAGGTGCGGCGCGCGCGCCCTATATGCTAATTGCACGAGTGACCACACCTGCGAACGATGCGAGATTGGAGATTAGGACGTTGGCTCACAGCTCTTGAAGAAAGTAAGTACTGCTAGACGGAGCATCGATCAATACCGAGAATTTAGACAGCTTGTTGGCGTTACAGAAGAAGAATGAAAACATTTATTCATGTGAGCACTCGCTTTGTGGGGTTATGGTAGATGGCGCTCTTCTTCCAGGGCCACACTGGCTACAGTGGCTCGCCGGGCTTGGGTCGCCAGTTGGCTTCCCATTTCCAGTTTCGCGAGCTGGCGCCGCAATATCACCGCACGCGCAAGTTGGAATTTGAGTTGATACACAAGGCTATAAACTTCACAGGAACGTAAAGCGTGCCTAAGTATCCTTAACTTCTAAAACAGTGGTAATCAAAATGGGGCGATTCATCACCATCAAATCAAGAAGGCAGCTTCTCATCGAAAATGAACCAGATAATAAAACTGTTTTAAACTGAGTGACAGTCATTAAACCAGCGTTGCGTCAATAATCATTGCCCGAGCAATAAACATGGTCTCATCCATATTGTTTCATCTGTGACCTAGTTTCTTTGATATCATGCTTACGTTCGGCTGTTAGCTTTTTTAGGATGAGTTTTTACTTACTGAATGACATAATGTTTTGTTATAAAACGCGAATATGAATAAGAGTTTGATGCTCACTCTCCTACCTTTTCAGCTTCTTACTGTTTCTTTTCACTTTTGTGCTATACTGTCATGCCCTTATTTTCATACGACATGGTATATTTGAAATATAATACATATGAAATAATGATACTGGGCACCAATCTATTCCCAGATAAGTGGCCTGAAACGCCATGACGTAAAACGAACTGCAGCCCTTTTCAGGGCCTTCAATTGATGCTAAGAACAAGACAACACTGCTGAGAATCCAGAATAGTGCTCCTTTGGCTAGGAAGGACCACTCACTCTTCAAGTCTAAGCATCGCCATTCCATCCAACAAAATACGGCACCGACGGAATCACAAGGGTGGTATAACTTTTATTACTAAATGTTGCTATAGCGTACATACGAATCATGTGACTTATTTTCCGAGCTTTGATTGATTGATATGTGGGGTTTAACGTCCCAAAACCACCATATGATTATGAGAGACACCGTAGTGGAGGGCTCCGGAAATTTCGACCAACTGGGGTTCTTTAACGTGCACCCGAATCTGAGCACACTAGCCTACAGCATTTCCGCCTCCATCGGAAATGCAGCCGCCGCAGCCGGGATTCGAACCCGCGACCTGCGGGTCAGCAGCCGAGTACCTTAGCTACTAGACCACCGCGGTGGGGCCTTTATTTTTCGAGCTAATTCAAGCCTAAATAAATTGTTACAATCTGTATGAACCAAATACAAACTTCACTCCTCCATAGTGACAATATTGGGCGATGTATATTTTAGCCACAATATAAAATTGAGCTACTTAGAGGACAGGAGCGCACAGGAAAAATTGTTTCAGCAGGCCCGATCATATTGTCAGCAGCAAAAAAGTTCGTTTTTCTCAGTTTCTTTTCTCATGCTCTTTTAGAAAAAAAAAGCATGCTCAAGGTCCTTTGGGAATTGCGTACCGCCAGCGGTGAATGGTGTATATAAATAACCGGTCGTTATTTCGCCAAAACATGCATGGCGCATGTTTCAGCTGTCTAGCCCTTAAACTGCGAAGCAAAGGTCACTGTTTCATATCCCTGGTCGGGTGTTTGGGAATTTTTTTCTGCTGCTTTATTTTTCAATGCATTTCATATATACACACAGATACTTACCCTGGACATGACGGTGTCGGTAAAACTAAGCTGACAGTGTCCATATAATTGCTTCCGCAATAAAAAAAGATAAAGTGCTGAAGATCAAGATGCGTGCGTAGCGTTTTTTTTCTGTGGCATCCCTCACTGCATAGCTTTCAGCGCGTTCATCGGGGCGAGAGAAGATAAAAGCGCAATTATAGTGTGCGACAAATCTCTGTTGACTCGCCTATTCGGTCAATATTTTTCTTCAAAATACTTTTGCTATAACATTCCTTCGTGGGACGCCCCGCTGTGGTGGTCTAGTGGCTAAGGCACTCGGTTTCTAGCCCGTAAATCGCTGGATCAAATCCCGGCTGTGGTGGCTGCATTTTCGATAGAAGCTAAAATTCAGTAGGCCCACGTGCTCAGATTTGGGTGCACGTTACTGAACCCCAAATGGTCGAAATTTCTGGAGCCCTCCACTACGGCGTCTCTCATAACGATATGGTGGTTTTAGGACGTTAAACCCCACATATCAATCAAGCAATCCTTCGTTGTATCATTAAGGCGAAAACCTTTTGTGTTTCATGAGCCGAAAAAGTCTGTGTCTAGCTTTGAGAAGACGAGAGATATCATACTTACGTGACATGACGTCGTCATACACATCTTTGCACCATTATTGCTTGGTCGGAGGAATGCCCATACCGGCTACATATGTTGGTTGCGCATATGCTTTAGACACTATCCAATTGAAAGCGGATTTTATTACAATCAGTATAGCTATTTGAAACTCACCTGAAACAATGCCGGTGTGTTTTCAGTTTGAAGCCTACGGCGGGGGCTTTTCGAGTGGTTATTGTATCCACTGCCTGAATTCCATTTGAATCACCGTTAAGGAGGTGGCCGGTACGTGTCAAAGCTTCTTTGACTATCTGCCCATATTCAAAGAACGATCCTAGAGTGAATAACGGTCCAAAAGCCTCTCGCAGTAGGTGGCAGTAAAGTTTCGCGACGGTCGTTTAAAGCGCAGGCACAGACATATACGCATACGATCGCCGAGCAAGCTTGACGTAATACGAGCTATACGCAAGACACGTACCACGTACCACAACATCAGCCGAAACAAAAGGCGCGTGCCAGTAGCGATAGTGTGTTACTCCATTAAATATTTCCTCGTATCTTAGACAACGGTGAGCTCCAAGTGTGTTGCTTAAGCTGGTTGCAGCATGGTGGAATCCAACACCATGTAAGCAAGCCACACGCTTGCGTAGCAAGCCATATTTCTGTTCGTATTTGCGTTATAACTGGCAATGTTCAGGCAGCTGCTGTTGTTTATCATCAGCTATGTCAATTAAGCTTGTGATGCTCGGCTCACAGTTAACACGCGCGCGATACGCCTTTAGTTATTCTGCTACTAATCACCACTAATTTTAGCAGCGAAACTATGTGGCAACGCTTTGCAAACAAGACCGCTCTCTTCGCTCCGAATTCCCGCTTGCTCCTTGCTCAGTGTCCTGACATCAATGAATAAACTGTTCAGTTTATTTACACACTTCAAGGCTGAAGCACACTGCTCCCTTGGAGAGTGTGCAGCGAGTTGTATCAAAGTTGCGTACCGAGAAAGAGGGGGCTCATGTGTCTGTTGACTTCCCTTCACGGATTCAATTAGGCAGCTTGAGTGGCGCCACAGCACTCCAGCTGTGGGAGACGGCGCATAAGAATCTGCTCTGCATTAATTAGATATTCAAGTTAGTGAAGGCAAATAAGTTGGATATCGCTGGCGAACGGAAACCTGGTTGGCACTAGCGAACGTAAGTAAAGCGAATTACAAAAACCGTTTTTTCGCGGTCACGTTCGTCGACTTCAATTTGACAATAACCACTTTTGAGGTGGATTGAGGAAAAGTACTTTGCTCGCCTCAGTCTGTCAAGGGAATCGTCCACTCGAGGCAACGGGTACCCGTCTTTCTTTGTGACGTTATTCAGCTTCCTATAATCGACACAAAAGCGAAGTGTACCATCCTTCTTCTTTACAAGGACCACTGGCGATGACCGATGGCTGCTTGATGGTTGTATTACACCGTATTGTAGCATTTCCTTCACTTGCTTTTGAATCGCGCGTCCTTCGGTTGGTGAAACGTGGTAAGGCTGTTGCCGTATAGGGTGCGCGTCGCCGTAGGTGATAATACGCTGTTTGATAATCGATGTTGGACGGATTCTCGATAAACTTGCAAAATAGGCGTGCAATTCTATCAACAGGTCGTTAAGCCTTCGTTTGTTTGCGTCAGAAAGTGTTGGATTTATGTCGACGCCCCGGAGAGGTGCTTCGGCATTATCGGTTGCCTCGGAAGCAAAACACTCAGTCACATTTGTGACTGGGTAGGCATAGGCGATGACAGTATCAGGAAAAAGGTGTCGGCGCTCGTAGCTGAAGTTCGTAACAAGTACCTCGCAGTGGCCAGCTTGTAGGTCTATTAGGCTTCGTGCTACGCAGACATCTTGGGAAAAGAGTAGAGATCGATTGCTCTGATAAACACACAGAAACCAAGTATGTCGGGGTGCCGATTGCCTCTACAGTCATCGGTGTGTTTCAGTATATACAAAATTGGGCTGTAGAGAAATAAAGCATTAAAAAAACGAAGGAACAAAACATCACGTGTATTTCTGCATATAAAGCAATATCTATTGCTATCAGCACGTGATCGATTGCAGTGCTGGCGACACTCACTCTCACAAAGTGAAATGAAAGCAGGCGTACATTGTGTTAGCAATCGTACGGACGCTTCAGGCAAAATTTCACCATCGCCGTCATGTTCCGTATAAAGTTCGAATCAGCCAGTTCACGCCATAGTTTGCATGTTATATGGGCTATTGAAAGCAAGCGAGTGCCACCGGTGATGGCCTTCATACGTAGAGGAAACGCACCGACTATCACGGGAGATGTGTATTATGCGCGGGGAGTCCTAGAAGGTAGGGGAAAGAGGGGGCTCTCTGTATTTAGTGAGAACTGCGTTCGCTGCGTACCGAGCGGATGTCGTAGGAAGCAGTAATACTCCAGATTAATTCGACATCTCCCCAGTAACGACAAATGAAGTAATGAGAGCCTTAGAAGGAATACAAAAGGCAAAGCCGATGGGTCAGGATAAGGTAACAACGAACCTGCTGAAATATGGCGGCGAAATTGTGTTAGAAAAACTGGCCACTTTATATGGGAAGTGTCTTTTGACGGGGAGGGTGCCATAACCTTGCAAGAACACCAACATCATCTGAATCTGTAAAAAAGAAGACGTGAACGACTTGAAAAGTCACAGGCCGACCTTCTTACTGTCTGTTTTCTGCAAAATATTAACAAATATAGTAGCTAATAATATTAGGGAGATATTAAAGCTCAATCGACTAAAATACCAGGCAGGATTTCGTACAGACTACTCCACAGTAGACTGTGTTTATACCATGAACCAGCTGATAGAAAAATCTGCGGAACACAACGAACCCCTGTACTTTGCTTTTATATATTACGAGAAGGCATTTGACTCACTCGAGACATCAGCAGTGATGCAGGCACTACGGAACCAGAGCTTCGACGAACCCTGCATAAACATACTGGAAGAAGTTTACAGCGGGTCCACAATCACCATAGTTCTTTATAAAGAAAGTGACAGAATTCCAATAAAGACGTGTGTAAGGCAAGGAGACACAATCTCTTCAATGCTATTCACCGCGTGTTTACAGAAGCATTTCAGGGCCTTAGATTGGGAAGAGTTAGGATAACAGCTAATGAACAGTATCTGAGTAACCTGCGGTTCATTGATGACATTGCCTTGATGAGTAATTCAGGGGACGAATAATAGTTGATGGTTACTGAACTGGACATGAAAAGCAGGAGATTAAGTATCAAAAATTAATAAGCAGAAAACATAAGTAATGTGCAACAATCTCGGCAGAGAACAGCACTTTGCGAAAGGTAGAGAAACGCTTGAAGTTGTGAAGAACAGGTAGTAACTACTTGGGATTCTATTTGAGTATTGTAGTAACCGCGAGAACGAAGCTTGGGAGTGAAATAACTATCTTGGTAGGAAGCGCAGCCACTATTACACAGAACACACAACACAAGCGCGAAATAACTAGAAGACTGAGGATGGGGCCAATGGCATTCGGCACACATTCTCAAATTGTGAATGGCAATCTACCACTAACCTAAAAGAGGAAGGTATATAAGAGCTGCATCCTGCCAGTACATATCTACGGAGCAGAAACCCGGAGACTTACAAAGAGGGCTCAGCTTAAATTGAGGACGACGCAGAAAGCGATGGAAAAGAAAATGATTGGTGTAACCTTGAGAGAAGAAGAGAGCAGAGTTGGTCAAGGAACAAGGCGGGGCTAAGGATATCATAGTAGAAATGAAGAAGAAGAAATGGACATGGGCTGGGCACGCAGCATGTAGGCAGCATAACCACTGGTCATTAAGGGTAACTCACTAGATTTCCAAAGACGGCAAATGCACGAGGTTGAGATAGAAAGTTAGGTGGGCCGATGAGAATAAAAGGTTCCCAGGTGTAACGTGGCAGCAGAAAACACAAGACCAGGTTGATTGGCAGACCATGGGAGAGGCCTTTGGCTTGAAGTGGGCGTATTGAGAGTGATTACGATGATGGTGCATACACTAAACTGCCAAGCTGTGCGTGCTCTATCTTGACACTGATTAGCCAACTGCTCGTAATTTTATAAGTATATTGTTCTCACCATTCATCCAGCGTTGAAGCAGTAACATCTAGGTCTTGTTTTTCTCCTGCCGGAGTTTGATTGAGTTACGTAAGGTTGGCTCCTAAAGGTAGCCTTAGTTCATATAACATTTCAATTTGTTTTTATGAAACTCATTGGTTTGCCCTTGGGGGGAAACTGACCCTATTTTGTACCTCATTGTACTAATGTAGAATATTTCTGTGACTGGAGCAGCTTCAGTGTTTGAGCCAACTAACCTACTGGTTACAGCATCACCTTTCGGCTAATGCGTACCGTAGTGTTCCTCTTTCTTATTGTCGTGGCTGAAGTGCATGTTTAATCACCCATCACATGCCATTAACCTATCAAGCGTCTTTGTTAATTAGCACTGTCCTGCACCATATGCTATAATGTACAAGACTTCAATCATTCAATGATTTTGATTTCAATGATAAAAGTAAAATCCTTGTCATAACTTGGTAATGTCTCGCGTGTGCGCTGGTTCAAGCCCATTTCTATTATGTTAACTTCCTTCTCCCGCTAAAGATGTGTTGTGTAGAGAGACACGTAACGTGTATCTATCGCCTTCTCTTTTTTAGTATTCGTACAAAAGCTGTGTTTCTTATTTTCGTTTCTTCTGCACTGCTTCTTCAGAGAACCCATTAAAGCAAGCTCATGCAAACATTAACTACGAGTCTCGTGACAAACTCCTACATAAAACTTATCCCCATATCTGCATGTAATCTGCAAATGTCATCGAAAGACGATAGTCTTGCTTGTGGACAGAGTGAACAAGGCATTTATTTGATATTTGATATTTTGCGCAAAAAAGTCGGTGAATGGTATTCTGGAGGTGCTGCGCTATAGTGCACAGAGCGTGTAGCGGAGGCGAACGAGCGCATCAAGTCACGTCACACGTGAGACATAAGCGCCACCTGGCAGTTTTTTTTTTTAGAAAACAAAGCGTGTGGCTCTGAGACGGGTGTGCGCGCCCATCTCAGAGGTGATAAGATGTAGAACGCAAAGCGACGAATAGGTGCTACCACCGTCTCGTTTTAGCAAAGCGTTGGAAACACTCGTCTTTGCGTGCAATCGTTGCATGTTCAGCGTACAGTGTTAAGCGCTATGGTCCTTAAAATTGCTTATGTATGCCTTTTCTAGTAAAAGGCTCACATACAGAATATATACGTGTTGTTATGGTGCCCTAGGCATGCGCAATAATTGCTTGTTAGTTGACAATAGCACAAGCAAGAACGCTCAACATTGAGCAAGATAGGTGGGCGCTGCAGATTGGGTCGGCCGTTTCAAGTACCCGATGCCGTTGAGAGTGGACAAACGAACAAATGTACAGCCAGACAGACCAAAAATTTTTCTGTCGAAGGTCCCCAAGAAAGATTATCGTCTTTAAAAGAAATAAAAGATAACACGCTGATTTTGAAGAATTTTGCAAACTTAAAGCTGCCATGAGTCTTCTGCTGACACAACAGATCCAAACGGTACCACTGGTTTATGGGTTTTGTGACAAAGAACAGCTTAAGGTGCAGGTTGTTCATGAGTACTACCATCAATGACAGTTTTTCAAAACTGTGATTCAACAGCAGCGCGGCCACTTTGTTCTTAACCTTGCTAGAGTTTATGTTAATGCGAACGAAATCTTTTCCAACTGCAGTCATTGCCCTCTCCTGAAACAATACATCAGATAAAGTAACAGAAAAACCCTCTTTGTTGGAGCTAAAGAACCTAACTTATTCCAATGCCAAAGCTCACTAATATTCATACATGATATTGCCACCCACCCGAGGTTGCCGTTCTAGTTAGTGCATACCAGCATTTAGTGATGAAGCGTGGTTGTTCTTCCGACTTGTGTGCCCGACTTCGTACGTAAAAGCAAACTTTCATTGACTCACCCAACTATAAATGTCACTCAATTAAGCTCCACCCAGTTCGCCGTTTACTGCACTGCTGAGAACTCTCTGCTTAGCGCCACTGGCAGATGCGGTGACCTTCGACAACTTTCCAGAGCGTGCTCGTACAAAAGAGCGTAGGAGGAAAAAGAACGCAGCAGCGTTAAAGGAAACTAATACAACTGAACTGCTTCCTCGTCGCGAACCACCGGACCTCGACGACGGCAGCCAACAGACTATATAATGAGCTCAACAAAAAAATGCAGAATAGAGGCTTGGAGTGCGCTCAAGTAAACTGGCTCGTGACGCCTGTAGTCGTGCTCGTTGTCACCCGTTTTCGTGACGCGCCCGTAAGTCCACGAAACTGACATTCTCGCTTTGTCAGGCAATTTAACTGTCACTGCTTTCGACAGCGCTGTCTTTTCTTTTGTTTCGTTTCATTCTGATCGCTCCTCAACCTCCGTTAAGCATGTCAAGTGAAAACACGGTAGACAGGGCGTTAGCCGGCGGCGTGCGGTGTAGGCTCCACTTCGCCGTCGGTCGTTAATTCCTCAAGGAAACCAAGACGTCCTTGTTTCTAGTGGTCGCAAGACGAGAAGTCAGCAGCAGCCGTCACGCCTCGTGTAGAGCGTGAGTGGCTGCAACTTACCTATACCAACCACACATCAGCAAGCAAGGACGAACGAGGCCGAATGGTAACAAATACAGGAATATACCATTGTGATTCAGTGTTTTTTTCTCTTTTTTGAGGTTATGCTCACATCAACAAAAATACACATTAAAAAAGTTGCGGCCTGTCGAGGCTGTGGTATTATCTGATGCAATGAACGAACGTCACGTAGCACTCAACAGCCGAGCAATGAAATACATGAAATGACCCATAAAAACTATTTTAACGAGACTCGGGTTTAAAACTGTGGCCTCTTTTCGACCAATTACGTATCTCCACGTGTGCACACGCAAGCCACGAAAGCGCTGTGGACGTTCTGGAAGGCCGCAAGTTTTAACAAAACTTAGTAGACTGAAATGTATGTATGCGCGTGGGTGTGACTGTATGTGCTGTCATGTGTTTCTGGTATGATCTCTGACATTCTGGCGTGGTTTGCGCAAGTAACTGTTAACACGCAGAATGGGCTAATACCTTAAAACGTAGAAACAAAGGAGTGTTTGTGGCATTATTTTTATTCTTGTAACAATATCATAGTTATTGACCAGCCCCTGTAGTATCATGACCAGTGAATAGCCTGGCTAACATATTCAGCATTTTATTAAAGCATATCCGTATTGCTCCCTCTCCACTTTAACTTTTGCTAGCCTCCGCAGAACCATTTGGAAGCTGTGTATTGGCTTTTTTGGAAATATTTGCGTTTGTGTGTTTTTTCATAAGGACATGAAGCACTGGACCTGTTCCGTCATATTTTTTTTTCTACTTAAATAATGGTCAATATTGTAATGGGTGTGGTAGTGCTGACAGTTGGTGTTGTTGTGTGCTTCAATAAATACAAGATTTGGCTCCAGTCATCCACCTCGCTTCCCAGTATCATTCTAAATGACTGAAAAACCTGTGTGATTGTGTGAGTACCCTGACCGATACTCAAAAGAGAGCAGCAGTTCACAGCAACAGCTACACCCGGTGATCGTCTTCTATGGCCCGTTGGATATACACCTGTAATGTGCACTGATGTAGTCAGGGCTCTGCCCATAGGACCAGAGCCAGCCAATGTCTCGGGGAGGTTTCGAGGGAAGTAGCCCGGAGCTGTTGACAGAAACTTTTATTTACATTATTTACAGGTAGGGTGTTACTACATGATGGAAACAGCATCATGGAAGCTCTCGATGAAAGCCTAATGGAAGCTTCTGGAAGCTTGTTGGGAGTGTCTCGACGCTCGCGTTTTATGCCCTGTTCTTTTGAGGATTTCCTGCAGGGAAAAACAATGGAGGCCAGGACAGTCCAATGAAAATGCCGTTTTTAACCTCCACCACCAAAATGGGAAGATGAAACGCCGCGTCCTTTTCAACCAGAGAAAAAGGGAAGAGGCACGCCCTGCTTGGTTACATGGTGAGGAAGAAAACACTGCACAATACCCAATGCGCACGACGCAGCACAGCGCGAAGACGCTGCGTACTACGTACAGATCAACTCTGTAGTCCGTTGCAGTGATGAATGGGTGGCGCTGGACAGGTTAATGTTTGTGGAAAAACGGCGGCATGAAGTGACCACAAATAACGTGGAAAACGCACCCGAACATGGACCTCAGACGCTTGGCCTATTTTCCGGTGCAAAGCAGAGATGACCACCCTCTTTAAGCTGTTTTGACGGCAACCAGTCCTTTTTAGGCCGTAAGTCGTTCGGGCGTGCTGAAAGGGTTTTACGAGGGGAGTTGACTGCGCTGCGAATTCAAAGTCCTGCTGCCTTGTTGTCGCCACATTTGGCGCATCTTTGGGAGCGCTGAGCCGGAACAAATCAGGCTGGGCTCAGCCGCAAAGCCTCATGTGTCCAAGTGACACCAAGCCAGGCAGGCTGATAATAACAGCATCTGTTGATTAGATTAAGTACTCAACTGCAAGGTTCCGTCTTCTCAACTGAACACAAAGGCGAAGTTTTAGGACTTGCTAGGTGGGGGACGCAACATCACACACCATGCTCATTACAGCATCGACTATTTTAAAGGAAGACAGAAAAAGATAGCAAGAAAATGTGGCTGAACTTCTTATATAGGCATCGGTGTAGCACGAAAGTAAAACGTGCCTTTACAGAAATAGTTGAGCATTTATTGTCCATTGTTTTGAGAACAGCAACAAATTGCCAAGTCACGTTAGAAGCGGCAAGCAGCTAGAAACTTGCAGCGCACACTTCAAGCAGACAGCACGCACGAAATTCACATACACAAGATGAGCACGCACTAACAACTCTCACAGCTCGACATTTAAAGCACGGTGTTCCAACATCATGAAAGAAATACGAATGAAACGAGCGCACAAGTATACACAGAACAAGCGCCAACAACTGTCACAATTCTTCCTGCATCGCGTGTCAGCAGCGAGCTCCTTTCGTAAACGCAGGCACGGCAGCGTGCGAAGTGACCTTCGTCCTCTCCCGAATTACGAGTCTAAGCGCGTGCGCAGGAAAGACCACGCTCCGCGGAGGCAGCGCTTTGTAGAAGAAACGACCTTCAGAGCGCTCCCAACGGGAGCTGGTTGCGCCATCTAATCACTCATAACGAAAACGCGCTGACGTTTCGAAACTCTGAGGACTGCCAAATGGTGTATGGGGTATATAAATGCCCTGCCGGTAGCATTACATTAACGTGCTCTCTGTCGCGTAGTGGTTAGCGCCGCGCGCTTAGAATCGAGAAGTTGCTGGTATGATTCCGCGTGACAGATGCTTGCCTTCTGGATTCTTAGGGGCGAAGCTCCTTATGGCATGCCTTGTGCGTCCCTGTTGTGGGTAACCACCCCCCGTTAATTCCTAAACCGGCTATAGAGGACGCTACTTGTACTATACGCTGAAAACTACTAATGGTACAACACTAGAGGTCGTTACATGTATAAAAGAAAGATTGACGTGACACGTACGTAAGGAGAGGGATATGATCGCGCGACTACGATCGCGTGTTCTTCGGTGGCGCCATACGCCAGGGAGCGCTCTGTAGTATAATAAAATCGGCGTCTTGGCGCGCGCGCGCATTCAGAGGTTCGGCGACGGAGGATGGACAAAGCTGCTGAGCGGCGTGCGCGCAGAAGGGACCCCGACGTGCGGGCGCGCGAGGCAGAAGCGCGCCTCGAAGCTTCGCAGCGGCGCCGCGAGGACCCTGCAGTACGACAACGGGAAGCCGAAGCGGTGCGCCAGTGGCGTGCGGACCCAGCTTGAACTCACCCTCTATCATTTACCCCGTGCATATACTGTCATTTTTTGCAAACTCAGTATATATTTTCAACGTCACTTCCGTCATGAACGTACATTAGCGGAGCCATGGCATAAAACATTTTCGTGTTGAAAGACGTTTATTAAGTGGCTTATGAGTGAATGTGGGAGGGTCCCTTATTCCAGGAACCCTCTGGCGGGGACCGCTTGCCGGCCCCGCACGGCAAGTGGGCGCTTGCCCTGTGTGGAGATGGTAGCCTCCCAAGCTTCACTGAGGAGGTTTGTGTCTGCATCTAATGTTGCTGCTTGTGTGGCCGGGTTGCTGCCTTTGCGTGGCAGTAGAAGGTATATTTTACTGGAAGACAAAGGGGTTGGCTTGAGCTAGTTCTAGCCTGCTACTCAACAAGAGTAACAGGGACAGGAAAAAAAGTGATGAGGGTTGATGACGGAAAGAGGAAAAAGTTATGCTTATATGCAAGAACCACCTAACATAATGGTTTTGCTAAAGTCTACTGCTCAGTGCTGTACTCTCAAGAAAGTCTATTACAGCCATATTACCAGTTGTTGACTTCGTCTGGTCACACATTGCTGACAAAATGGCAGTCTCACTTAGTGTTGCCACACCCGTGCCTGTCCAATCCATCAGTACGCTATTTTACGCGCCAATGAATGATGGACTAACGCCCAATAGGACCTTCGCTGTTCTACGCAATCAAGAGCGTTCTCAAGTCATAAAGCAAGCTTCATGCTAAGGACATCGCGTGGGCATCGTTTCCATAGCAGGCCTTTCCGATACACATCCTTTAAATAGCAGCGTTCGAAGACGACGATACGGTAGGCCCAACCTGTATGAGAAAATCATTTTTAGCCGACACACACAATGTTTCCCTTTCCGTTTCTCTCCCTCCTACGTCTTCGTGCAACTGCTTAACAATAGAACTTCCACGTTCAACGTACGAGTGACTGAGTGAAAGGTTATTGAACATGTCCGGCAATAATAAATGAAATGGAGCCCGAAATAATTTTCCGGTTCATCGATAGGCCAAAGGCACGAGACCTAGCTGAAAGAAGTTCCCTTCAGCAAACACTACAATAAATAAATAAATAAATAAATAAATAAATAAATAAATAAATAAATAAATAAATAAATAAATAAATATGATAACGAGCCAGTAACACGCCATGAAGGAATGTCAATAGTTATTGCCGGTTGGTGTGCTTTGTCAACGTATTATTTCCGTTTCTAAATAGCTTTTGCATTTACGTTCAAATCGTTAGATTTACAGCAGCACAGTTACTGTCTACTAGATATTTCGTATATGTGTAAATTCATTGCAAGGCGTTTCTTTCTTTAGTTTAGCATATAGCACACTTTTTCTATTGATTATTCGTATGCACACGTGTAAGTAACACGAGGAACATTGGGGAGGGGGAGGGGGAGAGTTCTCTACTGACGGCAATGGGAACTTCAATGAGCAAAAGCTGTTGTAGGACCAAATCTTAATCGGGAACTTCCAGAATAATTTTGTTCCTAAAAATTGTAAGGATAAAACCTACCTGACATAAATGAATATACAATTTCTTTAAACTGAGATATAACGCAGATTTTTAACTGTAGCCTCACGAAATGTAAATGGCAACCCTGTGCAAACAGAATGATAATTTTTTGAAATTCGTACCGTTTTTTTTTCGCAAAGTTACAAAATTTATTGGCTTGAAAATATTTTACCGCAGCTTATACCTTTTGTGAAGTAAGCATTCACTACTCAGATGCTCGTACCTACAGCAATACTACAAGAAAAAAAAATGCACATGATACGTTGTCCACTGTGGCCAAATCCTGGAGGTGCGTGTGCAAAAAAAAAAAAATGCAGCGAAATTAGTGAGCTCCCAAAGCCTTACACAAGCATCTTCGTTTAATCTATACATCAAACTTGGTATGCAAACGAGAAACAATAGTCCCAGAATAAATGGTGAATCGCTCCCAAAATTTGGGCCATGTATTCTTTACGCGCACTACCATCGCGAAGTGTGTCGTCTCAATCAAAATGCGACCAGCATGGCCGAGGTCGAACCCTCGACCTTGCGTCAGCAGTCAAGACCCGTAAACACCGTGCTACGTACGCGTTTCCCATTGTTGTTGACCACATGCAACTTTTCAAAGAGCGTTTTTGTAAATAAGCAGTGCTATCTATGATGACAGTCAGACTGGTGACGCATTGCTCAAGTTGACTTTGCAACGGCCTAAAGCCATCGTCGTTGGTCGGAATCTAATTAAAAAAAAACATCGGGTTAGATGCTTCACCTCTAACTTCCATACCGCGAGTTTCTTGCTTCATCTTTAACTTCCGTACCGCGAGTTGTTTCATGTGAAAAATGACCGAGGAAGTTAAAGTAACCAAGATTCCCAAGGCATTGTGACTTTTACTTTCACCCAACTTTTTTTCTCCCTCTGGAAAACATCGATCGACATCGCTTTTAGAGTATACGAAACCTCTCAGCATCTAGCATTCGTGGTTGCTGCACAATGCCCTCCATGATTCGAACAAACTAAGAAGCGATCGATTCAGGGGTCAAGAAAACTAATACTGCGCGTCGTTACAAAGCAGCAGAGAACTCGCGACGCTTTTCACGTCCAGCGTATATACAGTAGCCACGCACGAGATGAAGCTCGATAGCAAAGGCTGTTTCTCCAGTATTTCTCTGAACGGATGTTTATTTCGTGACCTAATAAAAGCCAGTTCAAAGCGAAACCGGTCAGTCGGCTAGTGCTGTCAACGCAAACATGCGTTACTAAAAGCATTGTTACGTCAATTGAACAAAACAGACCCCACTGGTCTGTCTTTGTGTGAAAATGTTTTATATTCATATTTAGTATGGAATTACGTGTGATGTGTAATATATGAGCGTGTGGGGGCGTTGTTGTTTGTCAGGCGCATGTGCCTAGTCTCGTTCATCCATGGCCTTAAGATCTAAAAGTCTCAGACTAATGTATTCAATTCAAAGGTAGTGGATGTACATGTGTAGTGACCAAGCGTATCATTTTCGTTGTGGTATGTCTCATACCACAAGACTAATGATATTCTTTATCGTATTAAGACGCAGGTCGGCCAGAAAAAAAATGGAGCTCTCTCAGAGTCGCTCAAAAGATATATTCTGTTGCGAGGGCCCTCTCTGATGCAGGATAAAATGAAGAAACTTGTCCTGCACATTCACCGAAATATACCTCAACCATACTTACTCAGACCCCGACTCATTAAACATTTTCTAAACCGAATCCGCAAGGACTCAAGCTCGCCTACATAATACTCAGTCAGATCAACTTACACTGAGACTCACGCCTGGAATGGGCAGACTCGCGGTTGGTCGGTTGGTCGGTCAACAAGAGTGCTAGAACTGCTGTTCAGGTATGCGTCGCATACGCTCTTGTTCGGGGTAGAGGTTCACTTTTATTGTATCTTGTTCCACTCCAAGTTGTGACTTTAAAGGGGGACATACATGTATTCTATTCCTTATAAGGTAACGATCTTCCCTTCCGATCAATTCATGCAGCGAAACCATCATAACGCTTTAAGTTAACGTCTCACTCAGCACGCACGTGTAAATGTTTTACACTATGCAATACGTCCAGCACACAATGCACCATACACGATGGCGAAAGCGGCACACATCGCAAGGTAAATTGGCCGGATTTGCACTCAGAGCTATCCCGAGAGAGCGATATTGTTTGTGTTTGCTTGCTTTAAAGACGGTAGTCTTTCTTGTGATACTTGAACGCAGAAATGTTTTGATATGTCTGCCTGTCTGTCCCACGATTCCGCCGCCCAACCAAAGTCGAAGCACTTGCTGAACGCCCAGCAGCCATTTTGAAGTGGTGGCGGCATTGATACGTGTGACGATTCTCGATCAACAAGAAAACAGTGCGCAAATCTGAGGTGAAATATCAATACGTGAGTATTAGGTGGTGTGTTCCTTTTAGTAGAAAATACATAGATACGTAATTCTACATACCCTAGTGTATCTCGAGCTGCGCTGAAAGTGTGACGCTATGCACGAAAGAAGGCCGGCAAAAGACTATCGTATTTCGATGACATTTACACCAAAGCGCGCGGATACGCGCAATTTTTTGTTGTTTCCTTTAGCGCAGGTGATAACATTTAAGAATCAAATATTTCAAGGGAAGTGAATGTGGAAGCAGTGCAGCGTATAACAGGCCACATAAGTCTGGTACACGCATCTATTGCCATTCGGTCGATACATGCGTCCGAGGCGAATAGAATGTATCGATTTCCCGACTGAATAGGGCGAGTCTATGCCGCATCCTAACTGGCGCTTCATTCCCCCATCGCTTCAGTTACCGGTGGTTTATCGACCACCGGCCACCTTACGCACCTTCCCGGCGCGCACTGCAACAAGCCATCGATACGACATGCCAGTAAGCCTCAATGTAAGTAGCGAAAGGTAACATAGTGGCATTCTTTTTCTCCGGACAGAGATGTGGATGCTATGAACAATGAAGTCAGTACGATGAAAGCAAGACTGTTGATTGATTGATTGATATGTGGTGTTTAACGTCGCAGAATCACCATATGATTATGCGAGCCGCTGAAGTGGAGAGCTCTGCAAATTTCGACAACCTGGGGTTTTTTACCATTCACCCAAATCTCAGCACACGGGCGTACAGCATTTCCGCCTCGATCGAAAAGAAAGCATGACTGCGGCGAAAATACGCGGTAGATTACAAAAAAAAACTAACTAAATGAAAGAAGTGAAATTAATCTGAAGGGGCTCATGTTGATGCTTCCCGCAGACACAACCAAAGAAAAACCAGCCAATGATTAGGCCAAGACATGCATAGGAGCATTGATTGCTTAAAGTTTAGGTCAGGTTGATTCAACAAATGGCCATCTTATCACTTTCCAGAAAATTCCTGTTCATTGCGACGTGATGGGAAACGAAGAGGCAAACGCTAAATCTTAAAATGCCTTAAGAAGTAAGTGCCCCTGAAGTACGCATTGCGTTTTCACGAGTTGACACGAACACCCTGCTTCGCTGCGTGATGCGCAGCTACACTCTTCAGCACTGGACCAAACCGGAACGGCGACATCGGCGACTTCCCAAATGGGACCCAGAAATCTAAAAGGCAACTCGCAAGTACGATCCACCGCATTTGACTTAATGTGGCGTGTACAAGACGTTACGCACATATGTATAATCGATCGCAGTGACACCGGTCCTAATTGTCAACACTGTGATGTGCCAGAAACCCTTGAGCACATATTTTGTGACTGCCCAGCATACACGCATGAACGACCAACACTGATTTCTTCTACTGAACGATATCGCCGTAGGTCATTAACTGATGAGACCGTGTTAGGCCCTTGGCCAGACACCACAGTGCAACTGTGGTCATAAGAGCGGTTATGGCCTTTTTGGAAACAACTGGACTATATGCATGGCTGTAAAATTCATCTCGGAAAGAAAGAATTTTGTAGACTCACCTCTCTATCTTACCATCGTCATCCATTATTCTTTCTCCTCCCCTTTCCCCTCCCTCAGTGTAGAGTAGCAGGCTGGAGCAAGCTATCGCTCGGGCCGACCTCTCTGCCTTTTTGTAAATAAACTTGTCTTTTTTTCTCTATACTTTAGGTGTAGTGCAGCAATGAACGGGTAAATTCGAATGTAACTAAGAAGGAGCTCAAATCACCGTATCCGCACTTGGGATGCGAATACACAACCTAAGAATCATGCGTGGGATCTGGGGCCTAGGTAGAAGGTTTTGTGAGAGGGGGGAGGGGCGTAACCCCTTGATTTCGAGGAAGCACGTTTTTGAAATGGCATTTTCACATCTGTATGCCATGAGGAAACGCTTTTAAATTTTTTTTTGTAGTGTTGCCGCTGCATACGTGTCAACCCATCTACTGACAATAGAGAGTTTTAGTACTGCGGAATGATGCTACGTACGCATCACGCAAGCGCCTTGCGTTACGTGGCGTCGTTTGCCACTAATCGGCTTTTAGTACGCCGTAGTACCCGCGTACGTAACGAGCGTGAAGCGTGTTGCGCCATCTGGTAGATCAAAATAGAAGCACGTGTTGTTGACAGCCAATGTGAGCCAATCCAAGTGTTATAGCCAGATTATGGCCATATTTTAAGCCGCAGAGCCAGTCGGTGCTTGCCTTCGATGCCGCCATTTTGCAAAACGAAGTCTCGCGCTTTCGCGAACTTGTTCGAGAGCGGCGCGATCACCTCATACGTACGCACGCACGCATCTCATGCGTGCGTACGTAGTGGCTGCGTACGTAACGCGATACGTGCGCGCTGCGGTCTGCGCATGCGCACTACGTAGAATGTGGCATCCTTACGTACGCAACGCCGCCACGTACGCAGCGTACGCAGTACTAAAACTCTCTAATGTTTCTGTCTCCTTCTTTTCTCTTTCGTCTCTATCTGTCATCTTTATACTTTCCTTTCCCCTTCCCTCAGGCTAAGGTAGCGAACCGGGCATGTGCCTGGTTAACCTCCCTGCCTTCTCTCTCGTTCTTTTAGGGGCGAAGCTCCTTATGGCGTGGCTTGTGCGTCCCTCGTGGTACAGAGCCGGTAGTGGCACATACCCGAAATAGCGGTCCTTACGATTTTGACCTCCAAGGTGGTTCCTGTGAGAGATTTCTTCTGTGCGTTGTTGAACAATAAAAGATAGTGCTCAATGCACATGTTAATGGCTGCTAAGGGGGATTGAGAGACAGGAGCATTCGGCCTTTAGGTGACGCGCACGCTGCGATCCCTATTAGCAGCTATTGGCATGTA
This sequence comes from Rhipicephalus microplus, assembly GCF_013339725.1. Lineage (NCBI taxonomy): Eukaryota > Metazoa > Arthropoda > Arachnida > Ixodida > Ixodidae > Rhipicephalus > Rhipicephalus microplus. The sequence continues at coordinate 76,972,221 of NC_051174.1, forward strand.
CATTGAGCACGATCTGACAAGAAAGGGTTGCTACGTTATACTCGCTGGGTGTAACCTCCTTGGTTTTAGAAAGGTTTAGCTAGCGTTGGGCCGCATAGTCATGAACTAGTATATACCATGAACTCGAGGTGGTTAAAGGTGGGAAGTAAACCCGAAGCGCAAGCCGTAAGAAAGTGTGCATGTGCCACCTCCCGTTTGGTCCTTGAAATGTCCGCTGGATGGCGGTGCTTCTATATGGAGAATATATGATGAAAAGATGCGAGATGGTGGTACTTGAAGTGCTGAATAGATGAACGAGCGGACACACAGACAGATGCATGGATGGACGCATGAACGGACGCAGGCGCGGATGCATGGACGAACGCAGGGACGGACGCACGAACAGACGCACGCACGGACGGGTGGATGGACGCATGGACGGTTACACAGACGTACGCAGGAACGAACGGAAGCAAGAACGAATGGACGGACGAATGCTTCGCCCCACTCCCCATTATTCACTCCGTGGATATGCTGCCATTTTTTTTTCTTTATTCCTTCCACTCGATCAACAAAGGAGTGACGCGAGCTACGGATACAGCGTTTATAAGTTCGTAGATGTTTGTATGGCGTGGCAAAGGGGGCAGGCCTCGTACAGTTAAGTGGCCGGAGTCACATATTATTATTTATTTTATTATTACTGTAAGAAGCGGCAGGCTGTTTTGTATTTTGAGCGCCAGTGCGAGGGACTTTTTCTCCTCGTTGGAGAAATCGCCATCGACATCGGCTGTGATTCATTCAAGCCTGGAGGGAGGGAAGTGACTGCCCACGAAAGTCTTCCAGCAGGTTTTCCTGTCTCTAATTAGGGTTTAATTTTTCTTCCTACAGCGCCATTTGACCATGCGATGTCGCAAAGCTTACAGAATGCTTAGGAATAAACACGCCCGAATGTAGTACTAACTTTCGAGATAAACGCGTGGCACCGTGAGCCATCGCCGCAGGCCAAAACGTAATTGTGCTAGGAAACATCCCCCGCGGCAAAAAGCATGCTATCAGTTATTATTTTTTTCTTGCATCCTAGAGGTTCTTTGCCAGGGAACTTTCCGGAAAACACGAGTCCCTGGAGGCTTTTATCTGCGAAGGAAGGAAATTGTTTTTTTTTTCATTTTTTGTTCCATGAGCGCGTATTGTGAATGCAGATTGCGAACGGCGTATAGGGGATGGAGGACATTACCAGACAATTTTTCGTCGTTCACAAATATGAATTACAGTTATCGTTGTTCTTCTTGGAAATTGTTTCACTGCAAACGCTCCGGTTACAAAACACGCACGGTTCTCATGTGTTTTTTAATGAATGATCGAATAGCCTAATTGTTTTACCAATATTGAACTGGAGCTGCCGTTTGGCAGAACTGTAACTAGATGCACTTACGACTTTCGCAATACGCTGATACAAATAAAGGTTTCCAAAAAGCGACCAGATAGAAGAAAAATAACCTAACGAGAGGGAAAAAGAAAACACGAGAAGAGCCGTCTGTAGTGTTGCTGAACATTAAAGAATTTTCACTGCTCACGTTGCTGTACGAATCGAAAACAATAAGCGGTAAATATCGGTGAAAACTTTGAAAGACGCCAACCTACATGAACAAATCTGAAACTGATGTGTGAGCTCCCACGTGGAAATCTCGTTTTCTCTGACCACCTACTCCCCTTTGCATTCCTTTCCTTAGCTTTCCTTCGAACCTCATTTGGATTGTAGTTCTTCTCAGCTTGAAACTCGTACATTGGACATCTTCCTTTGCAGCTTCATTTGTCGCCTTCCAGCGAGCGCACTACGCGAGGCGTCCCACATTCCTTTCATTCACGTCAATTCCTGATTGCACACCCGACCTATGCACACCGCTGAGTTCCCAAATATATGCCCTGGAACAATTACACCCTTCCACAAACATCGGACCGTATCGTGCAGCTGTATCCTCTTAATAGGTTGTGCTCCCCAATTCCAGCATTTGGTGCCGTCAGTCCGGGGGCCACGGGTTCCTGCGCGTTCTCCAGATTAAAACAAACTTCATACGTCACCGTCATTATCATCATAATCTCATGCCTTAAAAGTTTCTGTACCTCCATGCGCATGATACTTCAAATACCCGTAGCCTTAGGTATTTGTGTTCCCTTACCCTCGGTATTCCCTCGTCATATATGTTGACACCGCCTGATAAGTGGGATCATTGAATACCGCCAACAGACGTTTTGTTGCGATAAAATGTGTGCCAAATCCTGGCCCTGGAGCTTCACCCTGGCGTCCACATATATCAACGAGACACTGTAGATCATCTCGGCTTTCTATAATATGACAATATCGTCAGCCTACGATAAACATTTCAGCGGCAGCTCTCTTGCTACGCCAGCCTGTTTGTGTGGCGTGAAGACCAATGTGCTGCATTCTGGCGCGTATTCCATCATAACCATCTGTTCAGTAAAAATACTAGAGGGGACAATCAACAGCCTTATCTTGCCTAGCGTCTGCTCCAGCCCACACACGCCAACAACCAGCCGGATGACTTCAAAACTAGCTAAAATTTCCTTGTAGAGAATTTCACCTATATACAGGGTGTCCCACGTTACTTGAGCCAGAGTTTAAAAATATGCCGGAACACGTAATTACGACGCGACCAAATGCACCTTATTCAGCGTTGTCTGGAGTTAGTCAGACTACTTTTTGTGTTCTCAGGTATTGTTTATTACATATGTTTAATTCACTAACTTTTCAAGAAAAGAAGATAGATGAAAAATTTCAATGAGAAAGTCGCAGATCGGTTTGCGAAGCGTCCAATTGGACAGTTTTGAACTTTATATCTGTTAAGTATTAGTGTTTTGCTGCTAATTACAAATGGCTGCAAATACAAAAATACCACGTGACAAACCCGCTTGTGCTCCAGTGCGCGCAATGATTCTAGTGCTCCCTAACGTTACGCGTACGAACTACACGCTTCCCTCGCACCGGTTCATGACAGCGATAAGCAGTCACATCGGTTATCGTTTTTGCGGCTGATAGCAAAACGTGTTCATCGTAAAGCCACCACCATCGTTGCGGCCCTGCCGAGACAGCACAATGGGGCCAATGCTATGGTCGTTCTCACGCGGAACCTTAGGCAGCACTAGAATCATTGCGCGCACTGGCGCACGAGCGGGTTTGTCACGTGGTATTTTCTTGATTGATTGATATGAGGGGTTTAACGTCCCAAAACTGCTATATGATTATGAGAGACGCCGTAGTGGAGGGCTCCAGAAATTTAGACTACCTTGGGTTCTTTAACGTGCACCCAAACCTGAGCACACGGGCCTACAACATTTCCGCCTCCATCGGAAATGCAGCCGCCACAGCCGGGATTTGAACCCGCGCCCCGCGGGTCAGCAGCCGAGTACCTTAGCCACTAGACCACCGCGGCGGGGCACGTGGTATTTTCTGTATTTCGCGGGCATTTGTAATTAGCAGAAAAACACTAATACCTAACAGATATAAAATTCTAAACTGTCTAATAGAAAGTTTTGCAAACCGATCTACAACTTTCTCATTGAAGTTTTTATGTATTTTCATTTCTTGAAAAGTTAGTCAAATAAGCATACTTAATCAAAGAATGTTTGAGAACACAAAAAATGGTCTGACTAACTCCAGGCAACGGTGAGCAACATGCCTTTCGTCACGTCGTAATTACTTGTTTGAGCATATTTTTAAACTCTGGCTCAAGTTACGTCGGACACCCTGTATCTGCTATTCCGCTACAAGCAGCGATAATTCCGGAGTACTGGTTTACTTCAAAATCGTATCGACATCTTGCAACGCCTGCCTTTCTCTTATTTTATTCTCTCTCTCTCTTGTAACCACAATGGTAGTTATCGATGAGTGATTATGACCCAAAAAATAAAGTTTTCAAAGAAAACTGGGGAAATTGGTGAGTACACCGCTGCCGAGAATTAACACTAGCAAAAAAGTTGAATATATTGGGTTTCTGGAACAGCAATTTAGTGCTTGCTTGTTTAATTTAGCGTCACCAGCTGGCCCCGCTTCTCCGGCCTTCCACGATTACCGCTAAGGCAGCTCGGTATAGTTAAGCATAGAAGTGCGCGATAAAACTTATAGCTTTTCTAACGTCGTCTTCACAAGTTAGTGTGACGACGCGAAAAGGTTTGAGAGATGTCAGCAGGCATCTTCTTCCGCAGTAAACTAAAAAATAGTGAAGTTCACAGCTAATGCTTTCTCGCATTTGCGGTGCCGCGGAGCTATGCTTTACCGCTTGTAGAACGTCGCTGTCATGTGGCGTGACGTTAATGAAACTTTCGTTACCCTGCACGTACAGTGACGTCAATGTCACAGGCGCCAGCAATTGGTCTGGATCACAATATTAGCATTTAGGCACACTTTAGAAGCGAATTAAAGTATTTACTTCTAAACGTTTGAGTGTCTACACCTCATGCCGAGTGTCTTGCATACATAGGAAGACTGCGGAGGGCTTCTTATAGCCCCAGAATTTCGTGACAGCACACGCGTAGGTTCATTCAGCTGTGTCGTCGAATGTCCAACATTCACGTGCACTTTCAGCATTGTTCTACCTATTTCAAAGGCGCTTGCTCACTGCAATGTCCGAAACTAGACTATAGGAAGCCAGAACAGGATAATTCATGCAAACTAACAAGAGTGCCAAATATGGGACCAATAAAAAAAAAACAAACCTGTAACGTTGCACTTCTAAACTCATGACAGTGCCTTTTGAGTAATTTTTAATCTTCTTCCAGCATAATCAGCGCTCCTTCACAGACTTCTGTGCCTCTGTCCTTAATCTCGGCCAACGAACAGCCGCCGCTGGTCTCTGAGGCCAGCCCAGTTTGCACATTGCTCAAAACACACGGGTAACCATCAGTGGGCTGATAAAGTCGGACAGTAGTAATGCTCTGATACCCTTTGAATAATTATACCCCCTAAAAATATCCGTGGCGCTTGTGCTCAAAATACAAGTTGTGCGCCAATATATAGAGTTTGCAGACTTCAGCGCCACCTATTAGCACAAAACTAGACAATTTTTTGTCTGTGTTGATCATCCATTGTTTTAGAAATGTGTACTCTCAGAGCGCAGGGATGCACGCACACCAGTTCTTGGGAGTAATTGGGACTAATTTATGGGACAGTCGAGCAACGTGTTGGGGGCGACTGACGTCAGAGTCAAACCGGGTGATCTGCACAGAGGAGCGGAGCAGGGGGAGCAGGCTAGAATGACCCCAGGCGCGATAACAAAAGAAACAGCTCGCGGCGAAAGAGGCTGATCCTGCGCTCCTCTCTCCATCGTCTCGGCGCGGCGGGGGTCGCAGAGGAAGAAAAAGTAAACGCGGACATCAAATTGCGCCGGAGAGAGTTTCGCGGGCGCCACCAGCGTCGGCGCACATTGCGCGCTCGTTGCGTCGTGCATTGCGGGCTACGCTCGCCAGGCTTCGGATGCTGCACGCAGCGCGGCGCGGGCGGCCAGCGTTCTTCGAGCCCGAAGTCTTCATATTCCCCGGTCGCTGTTTCTGCCGCGATGGTGTGGCGGCCTCTACCGAGGTGCCCTGCGATGGATCTTTTCTTTTCTACTGCTGCGATCGATTGTGCCCCTGCAATCGTACCGGCGATTCCGCCAGGATGTGATGATCCCTCTGTGTTTTTTGTGATCATCACCGCGGCTCGCTAATCCACTTCCTCTGCTTCGAATCTCAATCGACGCCTACACGGGTCGTGCTGTGAGGTGATTCGGGAAAAGTGCTTACGTTTGAGTGAGTCTGCGCGTCCACCTGTTCCGTGTTTTGTGCGGTCCTCTTGCGCTGGGTATTCGAGTGAGTGTTTGTGTGTAAATGAGTCCAGGGAAGTGCTCCTGAATTTCTCGCGGAATTCGGGTCTTCAAGAAGCGGCCAAGTCATCAGTCCCCTCGGCAGGCGTTCGACGACATCGACGTCACGCGATCTGTTTGTTGACGCTCTCCGTAGCCGGCGTACCACGTGCATCGTGATACCCTTTGGATGAATGTTTTGTACCGGAACCGCCGACATATCTAAGTTCGCCGGTTTGGAAGCAGGAAAGCGCTCACCGCAGGCACTTACCAGCACTGAGGAAAAGCCGGCGTTACATAAGGTGAGTACAATGTACACTCGCTTTTTAGATGCAGAATAAAAAAAAAAATATTCTAAAGCCTTTAGGTATAGAAGGTGGGAAAAGGGGGTGGTGATCCTTTAATATGTTTTGTGCCGGAATGTTCCAGGTGGGTGCACTCTTGGATTTTGGTAATAATAATGCTGCAATATAACAACTCAACCTATACAAGGTGCCATCGCTTGACGTGGTGGCACTTGACCTAGGCGAACGTGCTTCCCTTCCTGATACGCGACAGCACAGAGCGCACATTTATACGAGTGCCGTCTACTACGCTTTTTACTTCAAGTGAAAAGTAGTGCTTACGCACTATCAGCCTTATCTCGGCGATCATGTGTTTAGACAACCAGTGTGATGCTGATCCTCGTACCGCTGAAATCGAAAACTGCTGCATCCAGGGGTCGACGTTCGCGGGATATTGTTAAATATTTCGCGATGGGTGCACTCGCTTTGTCGTCAGGGCGTTAGTGGATTGTATTAGGGGGTTTGTCGTTGAAGAATAAGCACATTATCACACTGTTGAAGCAGGTTACGTCGGATTAACGGTCTCCTCATGATGAAGCAAATACCTTTAGAAATAGTCATATGATTGCTCCCAGCATAATGGGCCGTACCATCACAGAATCGCAGCGGGGCCCTATTGCTTAACAAGAGCTTGAGTGACTGCTAATAATGATTCGTTCAGTAATACGTGCAGTGCGCTACTTTGGATACTGCCTGACTGTTTTTCAAGTGATTTCAGACACTTGTATCCACTTAGCTGACTTTCAGACATCGCTGCATATTTGTAATTTCCCGCTAACCCGAAGGACGCGGAATCGCATCTCGGCTGCGGCAGCTGTACTTTCGATTAAAGCGGAAATGTTTGAGGCCCGTGTGCTCAGATTTAGGTGCACGTTAAAGAACCCCGGGTGGTCGAAATTTCCGGAGCCCGCTACTACGGCGTCTCCTATAATCATATCACGGGTTTTTAACGTTAAACCACGCATATTATATAGTTGTATTTTCATTGCTTGGTCGTGCTCCACTTCTAGGCGTTATGATTGCACGTACATACGATAAGTGATCCACAAAATCGTGAGTGCCTGTGTAGTTGGAAGTATACAGATGTTAATAATCATGCTTTCATTGAATGCAGTGTCGAGGATAGCGATGTTCAAGGTAGCCGGTGGTACATCTGCACCTTTCCCTAGTTGTAAATAAGACCGCATGTGTTATAGCGTTGACTTGAACGATCGTTCGGTTTTGTGCTCACTTTACTGGTCTGACGTTTCAGGTTGTACGAAGTTATATGAAGTTGTGCCATCGACTGCCGTGGCTTTGTTGTTTCGTTCATTTGCCCAGAAGGAGAACGAGAAAGCGAAGTTTTGTTTCGGAGCAGCATGACCGTTAATTACCCTGAATCAAGATTCTTTAACCCACATTCATGTTCAGTGAATCAGTGTCAAGAAGTGAGGATTTCTCCAATTTCTGTAGCATGTACAAGCAAGGCGTTCCCACGCACGTAGGACAGGCGAATGTGTGTTTCGCTTTCCCATGTACACGTTTTCTGTAGTATAGTGCTTTCCAGGCCTCGTATATTTCTAGCAGGTGTTCCCTGCAACAGCACTTAAGGCACATTTAGAATAAAATTCGCAAAGCGGGCTACACTTCTCGCGCCTAGCAAGGCAAATATTTATACATTCGACATGCCTATTTGAGCACAGCCGGACACAGTGGGATGCGCGTCGCATGTAAAATGTCGCCCTTTGGACAAGAGGACACCCTGTCAACACTTGCACGAAAACAGATTAAACCTTAATATGTACTAAGGGGGTAGTTGGTGTGTCATGATTTCCGAAGCAGCAGCTCACAAAAGGCTGTAATCATACACACATATAATGAGGCAAACAAGTGCGTTGTAGCGCTGGGACGTGAACAGCTAATTGCTTGCGTCATTCTCATGTGTGCGTGTAATTGTGCGCGCTGCTTCTTCGAAAATTAAAGCTTTCGCGAAGACGAGTGATATTCAAGTGTGCACATGCCTGTGTTAAGGTCGCTGGCGCTATGTATACAGTTCTGGGTTTCTGCCACACCGAGCACGCATCGGTCATGAGTTGCTGTGCGCGCAGCTGTTATCGGAGACAAGGCATGCATGCCTGGCTGAGCAGGCTTCAAAGTCGGCGATAGTAATTAGGAACGATATCGCGTTTTCTAGTTTTTTTTAAATACGTTGGTCTTTCTTGGGATACTTGAGCGTAGAAATTTTGGTCTGTCTTGCTGTCCGCCGGTCGGTCACACGATTTAGCCACGCGGTCAAAGTTTGAGCACTTCCTCAACGTCCAGACATATTGATCTGGTGGCTGCGTTGATTATTGGGAACATTGTCGATCAAGAAGCAAATATTACGCATACTTGAGGCACAAAATCAATACGTAGGTACTAGGTGGTGTATTACCTTACTAGGGAATGCGTAGGTACGTAGTTATAAAGACGTTATGGTAGAACTACGTATCGCTGCGCTGAAAATGCGACGCTGTGCATGAAAAAGCAGGGATCTGTTATGATTCGCTGAAATTGCGACGCTATGCCCCAAAAAGCACTCTGTGGATGATATGGTACAATGCCACCTGTCAATGGACCTGTGTTCTGCAGAAACTGCTGTTTCTCGACATTACTGCCAGGTGACGTTCATGCGTCACGCAGCGCCTACAGACAGAATAACGTCGTCTCTCAACGACATTTGCAGTGTAGCACGTAGATATACAGCCAATTCATTATTTTTTGTGTGTTTATAAAAAGGGAATAACGATTTTGAGTGTGCTTAGAAAAATAGTGTTTAAGAATTCTGAGTGATTGGTACTGAACTATGGGAGAGCATCAAGCCGTCCCTATACGGTAAATGAATAGCCCCGCAAGGCTATACCAGAGAGGCTCCTATATCTCTAAGACAACGACATGAGTGTAATACAGCAACCACCCGCCGCACCCAGAAATGCGGCCTTAGAAGGTGCGCCACTCACATGCGCATTTTTATGTGCTGTTTTTCAATAATTGAGGCTCCTTTGACCGTAGAATTTGTCGGCAGTGAGCCGCCTCTGATACGGCACACCGATCTTTTATTGAGGTGACTTCTCATTTTATGTGGCCACTTTCTATTTTTGTCGGGATATGAAGGTATGTTATGTCTATTATTTACATATAGGTGTTTGTCACTTTGAACGGGCGCATAGCTAAAGCGGGCTGGCAAAAAAAAGTGCGTCGAGTGAAAAAAAAACAAAAACAAATTGGCCGCATATCCACGGAGTGAATGAAGGAGAGTGGGGCGAAGCATTCGTCCGTCCATTTGTTCTTGCTTTCATTCGTCCATGCGTCTGTCTGCGTGACCGTCCATGCGCCCACCCGCCCGTCCGTGCGTGCGTCTGTTCGTGCGTCCGTCCCTGCGTTCGTCCATGCATCCGCCCCCGCGTCCGTTCATCCGTCCATCCATGCATCTGTCTGTGTGTCCGTTCGCCTATCTATTCAACACTCCAAGTACCACCATCTCCCATCTTTTCATCATATATTCCCCATATAGAAACACCGCCATCCAGCGGAAATTCCAAGGACTAAACGAGAGGTGGCACACGCACACTTTCTTACGGCTTGCGCTTCGGGTCTACTTCCCACCTTTAACCACCTCGAGTTCATGGTATATACTGTTTAAAAAAATTATTTACAGCATGTACACAACACAAAGGCTTCATACCATTCCAGTAACAGGGCACATGCACTTCGGCACATCTATATTTCACGACTAACATCACTACGTTGCAGTGAAGACATTTGCTCTAATATACATGATTATGTTGGCATACATGTACACAAGAATTCAATGTGATATCACGATACAAGGGTATAACGATACAATAGATCCAAATGAAACACAATTTGTAACAAATGAAATCATATATAACAACTCAACGGGCGCTGCTTAGCACCAAGTCGGTCGAAAAATGAGTTGCATCCTTTCGTGTTCCACCTTGACGAAATGGCACGACCAATTCCGCAGAAACTCGTGCTCCCCGAGGAAGAAAAGCTCCTCAGAGAGGAACGCGAGGATCTCTCGTCTCATTCTCCCCAGTGTCGGCCACAAAGCGCGCGGGTGGCAATTGGCAGCTACGGCCTCACATCGGTTTCTCCAAAGGCTGAACAGCCCCGCAACTATTAAGAGAGCTGAGAAGCGGCTACGCGGAAATCGGCCGTTGGACACGAAAGTTCGCACACCCTGTCCCCGAAAACCAGCATTAACCGCACGCCAAAAAAGGCGGGAAACCACACATTCAAACGTCGCATGTTGATTGGTCTCTACCATGACGCAGTTGGGGCAAGTGGAAGTGCGAACTACCTGTCATCGCTGCAACCGATCTCGTGTGGGGAGCGATCCCCAGCCCAACCTTCAGACAAAGTCTCTGAGATGCCCTGGCAACACTGCGGCAGTTATTGGTTTCCAAGTGCGGTTCAATACAGATTGACGATGCTGGGGCACCAAGGGCCGTAGAATGGCGGCCATTGTGTCCACCACTAGTTCACTGTATTCATGGCACTGCGGCGCAACGCTCGCTAAACCTTGCTAAAACTAAGCAGGTTACACCCAGTGAGTATAAAGTAGCAACCCTTCCTTGTCAGATAGTGCTCAATGTATATACCAATCGCTGTTAATGGGGATCTTAGCGTTTGCGTTAACTAAAAGCCGAATGCTCTTGTTTCTCGATCCCCATTAGCAGCCATTGCATGTACATTGAGCACTATTTTTTATTGTTGAACAACGCACAGATGAAATCTCTCACCGGCACCACCTTGGAGGTCAAAAATATGTACTTGTTACACACTACAACGGCTACGAGGGACGAACAGGTGCCGTTATAAGGAGCTTTGCATCTAAAATGGCAGCATTTCCACGGGGTGAATGATGGAGCCCATCCGCACGTGCGTCTGTTCATGCGTCCACACGTCCTTCCGTGCTTCCGTCCCTGCGTTCATCCGTCCGTGCAGCCATCTGTGCGTCAATCCATGCTTCTGTCTGCGTGTCCGTTCGTCCATCTAGTCAACATTCCAAGTACCACCATATCGCATCTTTTCATCATATATGGATGGGTGGATGGATTGATATGGCTGTACCCTAATGATCGGGTGGTGGCTAACGCCACCAAGCCGTAATACTTAGTGAACCAAAAACTAGATTTATTTTTTTTTCTTTAAATAGTCAGGTTGAGGACTCGTACTTTGCAGTGAAGGGTTTAATTTTCACTCGTGCCTTGACTTTAGCCACCAATGAGATAACCTCCTTCTAGTTAATTCTACCCGCTTAAAGTCTATTTCGCCCTCCCGGTCTCTAAACCCCAGTGCTTTGAAAAACTCTGCGCCATCATTTTGAACTATAGGGTGAAGCTCTTTACAGAACATTATCAAGTGTTCGGCAGTTTCCTCATCCTCTCCACACGCACTGCATACCGTGTCTATCCCTTCGTATTTGGCCCGATATGTCTTGGTTCGAAATACTCCTGTCCTAGCCTCAAACAGTAGAGAACTACCCCGAGTATTATCATAGATCCTTTCCTTGGCAATTTCCTGCTAAAAAGTTCGATAGATCTCTAGTGCAGACTTTTTAATCATGCCAATTCTACACATATCGGTCTCAGCTTCCTTCCCCTTCTTCTTAACCGATAATTCTTTTTGGTTTGCCCCCCTGCTGTTTTCTTATTAATTACCAGTCAATTTTCTGGTTCGCTTCCTCCATTTTGTTTCGACATTCTTCATGTACAAGTAGCTGAATACGTTCCTAGCTCAACGCTCCTACCCCATTTCTCTTAATCGCTTCTCGAATTTTATCTTGCTGCTAGCTTCCCTGTCCTCAAATGATGTTCATCCCATATCACCTTGTACTCTCTTATTTGGTGTATTCCTGTGAGTTCTTAAGGCAAGCCTGCCTATTCCACGTTGCTTAATTTCTTATTTTGCTTGAACTTCTGATCTCATGCACAAGACCGCATTGCTGAATGTCAGCCCAGGAACCATGACCCCTTTCCATATTCCTCTCACAACATCATATCTATTGTAATTCCACAGTGCCCTATTTTTCATCACTGCTGCATTCCTGTTACCGTTAGTCGTCACGTATATTTCGTGTTCCCTCAGGTACTCGGTCCCATTGCTTATCCATACGCCCAGATATTTGTCTTTATCTGTTATTTCTAGCGTGACCTCCTGTATCTTAAGCTCACTACCTTCATTATCATTAAAAATCATGACTGCTGATTTTTCCTTACTGAATCTGAAATCTAACCCGTCTCCCTTCTTACCGCAGATGTCCATCAATCTCCGCAAATCTTCGTTGTTTTCGGCCATTAGCACTATATTTTCTGCGTACATCAATGCTGGTAGTGCCCGTTCAATGAGTTTTCCTTGTTTGACGAAAGAGAGGTTGAAACCCAGTTCATTTCCCTCTAATTTGGCTTCTAATACTTGTAGGTACATCCTGAATAACGAGGGTGACAAAGGACACCCATGCCCAAGCCCCCGTTTTACCTCTGTAGGCTTGGATACCTATTTTCCCCACTTTATAACAGCCTTGTTACCTTTATAGATATCCTTTAAAAGATTAGTGACTACATGTTCCACGCCTAGTGTGTCCAGTATTCCCCACAATTCGTCTTGAACCACGCTATCGTACGCTCCCTTGATATCCAAAAATGCTAGCCACAGGAGCTTGTGTTCCTTTTCTGCTATTTAGATGCACAGCGTCAGTGCGAGCAGATTGTCTTCCAAGCTCCTGTGTTTCCGAAACCCATTCTGCAGTTCCCCCAGCACGCCTCATACTCTATCCATGCCTACAGTCTTTCCTTTATAGTCTGCATCGCCCGCCTGTAGACCACTGATATCACTGTTATCGGACGGTAGTTGTTTATGTCAGCTTATTCCCCATTTCCTTTATAGATCATGATCATCCTGCTGAGTTTATATTCATCGGGGACTTCACCATCGAATATTATTTTGTTCACTGCCTCTCTAAAAGCCTGGTTAGCCTTCGGACCTAATCTCTTTATCAGCATAATTGGAATGCCATCTGGGCCTGTTGATGTACTACTAGGAACCCTCTTTTCAGCCCTTTCCCACTCTCGTTGTGAAAATGGAGCCATTGCGCCACTTGATTCATCCTTGTCTATTGTGTTGCATAAAACACTTCTTTGTTGAAGTTTTTCTGTCACCCTTGTTGTTATATATTCAATAGCTTCGTCCCCTTCTAGCTTGCACCTTGAGCTGCAGTTATAAACCTTTGCTTTAGGCTCGTCTCATTTTTTAGGGAGTTTAGATGGTTCCCAAATTTCGCAGCTGCCTTTCTAACTTTTTTATGTACTTCTGCCAGCCACTGCGCTCTCTTTCTTCTAATCTTTTCATTGATGAGAATGGATGCATCCCTTCTACAGCTTAGAAAGATTTCCCATTTTCTTTCAACATCATCTCGCGGTTCACCCCGCTGCTTAGTATGTCTGTGTTCCCTAGAGGCTTCCTGACGTTTTGCTATGGCTCTCTTAACTTCATAATTTCAGCAACTTTTGGGTTTGTGTCTTCTTTTCCGGGGTGACTTGTCACGTGCCTTAGCAAGCTCTAGCTCAAACAGTCTAAATAAATTCGTGTTTGTCCACACTGTTTTATTATCCTCAGTGATTACTTTCACTTTCTATATTTGTTTAGTAGCTATTTCTATTTGCCTTTCTGAATAAACATTTTCCTGTAGTTGCTCATCTTGTCTCCTTTCCACTTTTACTGCTGTTCCAAAACTTAGCTTGATACGTTTGTGATCACTACCCATACTTCTGGAGCCACATTCATCTATGTGCATTACACTGAGCTTATCATACATCCTATGCGACATCAGTGCGTAATCTATCGTCGACTGCAGCCTTCCAACCTCCCATGTTCTGCATTTCCGATGGAGGCGGAAATGTTGTAGGCCCGTGTGCTCAGATTTGGGTGCACGTTAAAGAACCCCAGGTGGTCGAAATTTCCGGAGCCCTCCACTACGGCGCCTCTCATAATCAAATGGTGGTTTTGGGACGTCAAACCCCACATATCAATCAATCAAACCTCTCATGTTATTTGCCCTTTGCACTTCTCGGTACTGTTGCAAATGATCAAATCATGTCTTTCACACATATCCATCATCATTTTGCCTGTTGGGTCAGTATACGCATCTATATATTCTATGTGCGCATTCATAACTCCTAGTATAATTATCTCGCACTCATCTCCTAACTCCTCAATGTCCTTTATATACACTTCGGCATTGCCTGGTTTTCCTCTCTGGCATTTGCTCCCGTCCAAAAGTACACCAAATCAAGGAGTGTCATTTGCCCTGCCACTTTCCCTTTTAGCCATAAAAGTTCCTTGCACTCCTGCTTAACCCTTTGCCAGTCTGTATTTTTATGAATGAATGCCCCAATACCACCCCTCTTTCTGCTGCCTTCTGTTCTATTACAATATTCCCACTCGTAGTCTGGATTGTTAGGAGGTTGTTCCGTGTCCCTATTATGTGTTTCTACAAAACAGTATACCATCGGCCTCTCCTCCCATAGCTGTTCTTCTGTCTCTTCCCACTTCAGCCTGTTTTTGCCACCCTGCATGCTAATACACTCTATGGCTGAATTGGCTCGGTGCTCGTGGCTACGTCTATTTCTGCCCCGGACTCTACCTATCTTAGATACTGGTGCCACTTAGAAATCGCATCTGTCCATACCACCTGTCAAAGAGTTTCCTTTGTTGTTTTCCTCGTTACCAGCTATCCTGCACCCCGAAGGGCCCGCGTGCCCCCCAAAAATGCTACTGCGCGTCCTGCAAGTAGGCAACCCACCTCATGATCTAGCCACCCATCGAAGTGAATTTTGTCTCATTGAAAACCACCCCACCTATGCACCTCTCTGTTTATTTCCACCACCTCAAAGCCTTTATCTCGACTCATCCGCCACATCTCTTTGTTTGCATTGACAGCCTCTCTTTGCTGGTTGCCATGACGCACCAGTACCTCCGGTATCGTGTATATCACTACCTGTACATGAGGAGAAGTGGCGCGCTTGTCATCGACCCCTTTCGCCAGTGTGATCGCTAGTCCTACCGTATCGCTAGTCCTGCCCCACAAGTTTGTCACGAGGCTTCAGAAGTGCAAGGAGCTTTCTAATTGGCCAAGATGCAGCCGACTCTTGAAAAGCGCATACGTTGCGGCTGAACCTCGAGCGAAGAAAACGCACGCGATCTTCTTTTCTTTTTCAGGGCGACAGCCGCTCTTGCTCCCAACCTATTACATGCACATGGTAATATGGACACTCTCGGCTGGATTTCGCCGCCGGCGTCGGCGTCTATGTCATGCACCGTATATGTATACGCATCTATATATATGAAAACGCTAGAAAAAAAATCCGGAAAAAAAATACCGGCGCGCGGTATTGAACGTGGGACCTCCGCGTCGTGAATGCGAAATATTAACCACTGAGCCACGGAGAGGTACCTCCTTCAACATTCAACTGGTTAGCTATTTAAATCTACCACTTACCGCTGTTGGCGGGCATCTCGAAGGGGAGGGGGGACTATATGTTTTCCGAATTATCAGCAAGATGGCGCAATGAGCGCACGGCGGCTCTCATCTCTCACGCCTACTTTTGCCCGCGGAGAGAAGGGGAGTGGAGTGGACGATCTCTCGTGCCCCTTACTTCCCGGTGGAGAGGATAATATGTTTTGGCTGGTGTTGGGCTTGGCTCGAATGATTATGTTGCAGTTACGGGGCGCACAAAGGTCACTGCAATTATTGCACAGCCTCTGTGTGCGAAAAGAAGGCGATTTTCAGACACAGTGAAGTAACAACTGACACGCTTATTTGCGTCCGCTATGTACCTCTGAGTACGTTTTGTGCGTCATTTTTGCGTGTGAAACGCAGGGCCCATTTCAATCTGCTCGTCATTTTGCGCGTGACTTTCCAATTTGTTGCTATCGCGTTCATTGCTTCGTTTTAGCGGCAAAGCTGTGACATTTTTCTTCACAAAAACACTAATAGACAATTAACCAGAACGATAGCCAGGGAAGGCTAGATTCCCGTGCAGTGTTGAAAATTAAACACAGGTCAGTTGCATAGCTTTAACAGAACGGTATTCATTAACACCACCATAAAAAGAAACATTATACTCTTCATGAGCAAAGTTCTTCAATATGTACACTGAGGTAGTCAATACAAGCTTGTTAAGTATCCTGGTACGCGATAAAAAAGTATATACTGAACCGCTTAAAGTCCCCAGCGGTTTTAGCCTGTAGGTGTAAAATATTGCATATTTTAGTTCCTCTGATCTAGATTAGTCCTTCCTTGTATAAAATAAAAAACTTGGTTAACACTCAGGTTCTGTTGTATTGAAAAAAATACCTCACTATAACCTTGCTTATTAACGAATCATTGGACAGGCCCAACTAAATAACCTTTAATGCCAATTTAGCGCCCCTTTAGGCGATCATCTGCCCTCTTAAGAGAGCTGCTTACAAAAGGGAGAAAATCGATACCGACACGTCGCTACTGCTTCACCCACTGTCTACTCCAGCCTTTCGTCAAATTAGGGAAGCGTGCAGAGCTTAAAAAAATTGTTTATTCTATGACTGCAGGAAGGATAGAAGTGCACACAAACGAGAAATTTGTGCAAAGTCCCTCGTAAAGTAAACGTACGCTTTAAAATTAGGCTTGAAACCACGTACGGCTCTGCACCCGACGCGCTCAGACCCAGTTAAGGGGGCGGCGTTTTTAACAATGGTGCAACTCAAGTCTGCTACTCAGGTTACGGCTCCAACGAGAAACGGTTGCACTCTTTCAGGAGAGCTGGTTGCCAAATATTTTGGGTGTTGCCGGGCTGTTGACCGCATGTGTGCGTCTGCGGAGCCTCTCAGGACTTGGAGACGGGCCAGTTCCAAGGCTAAACAGTCGCCGGCTGAAACTTCCTTTTTCGATCTCACTTCTTTGCCAAGAAGCGTTAGCGGGTCTTTACTTGAGCGAGGAGTGCTGTGTCACAAGATGCTCATGGTATGTAATCTCGTTCTATCATACTGCACTTGTTCTTCCAAATCATTACGCTAAGCGTTGTGGCCTAATTTTTAAAAGCAATTAGAGAAGGAAACAAGCAGTTTAAAAATAGCCTATCACACTCGGATGTTGTTTGTTTCTGGATCTTCGTTTGCAGGTTGCGATAGCCGCATTTACTTGCCGGCCAAATTATAGAGGCCCATGTATTTGGGATTGGGTGCACCTTAGGGAACCCCATGTAGCCTAAATTATTTGAGCTCTCCATTAAGCCGTTGGACATATTTATATCATGAGTTTTGAAAGTAAAAACACAGCGAATTATTATTATTATTATTATTATTATTATTATTATTATTATTATTATTATTATTATTATTATTATTATTATTATTATTATTATTATTATTATTATTATTATTATTATTATTATTATTATTATTATTATTATTATAGGGCGTAAAGGCCGTTTCACATGACACAAAAAGTAGCGATTTTCAGGCTGCGAATTCGCTCGCAGCGAAAAAAAAAAGGCAGTTCGCTCCCGCTGCAGCGGTCCACGGCGAGCTTTCAACATGTTGGAAATTTTCGCTCTGATCGCAGCGGCGGGAGCAATTTTTGGTCGGGACCTGTCGAAATAGGGCTGATCCGGCCAAGCTGTCGAAATAGAGTCGACGTGTTTGTTTTAATAATGGCCGATGCTGTGCATTCTAAAATGAATTTAGACTGGAAAGTGTTCTCAAATGACAAAACAAGCAGGCCCTTCGTTACCGTTCACGGAAACTTCATGATATCGTATTGCACATATTATTGCATTACATTCGTGTCTGCCACTAAGAGCGGTAGCAAGAACTCGCCGCCCCCGGTCGTGGAGAGAAAATCGCGGACCGTTCGCGGTCCATGTGAAACAATATCGCCATTGGCGACGGTTACGAACAGAGCGATTGGAGCGAACGTAACGATTTTTTTCGCTGCAATCGTGGCATTTGAAACAGCCTTTATGCAGCTTATTTGGCGAAAAAAAGAACAGCTTCAGCCGGTGTATGTGTACTACGCTGCCGTAGCCCCTGGCGGACGACGTGCATGCCGTTCATCTTTCAAAATCAAAAAGAAGTAGTAGAACAATTGAGTTTCTTTGCAGGAGGAAAGAGCGGGCCGTATGATAGCAATGAGCTATAAACACACGCAGTTCAGAAATCTGGGCCCGAATATGGCAGTTTCTGTTGAGCAATCGACACCGTGTCCACCTGGGTGCTTTCTTTTGATAATCGTTGCAGTATTGATGGAGTTCGATGTAAGCGTTATGCCTTCCTTGAAGGTCGTTGTTCGTCATGACTTTCAGTCGGCGAAAATATGCCTCATGTCCGCTGTTAGCCAATAAGTGGATTGCATTGCCTCGCACAGAACCTCCGTCTTTCGAGTTTTCGTTTCTTTGTTGTATCTTTCTTTTGTTTTTGCCGACGCAGCACCATTATGATGTTATTTGCTGCCATGGACCATGTCATACCTAAATTGGATTGTTTCGATTCGGCGCATTCTAAGCAGTTACTTCAAGAAATGCTGTTATAGACCGCCGCTAATGAAGTAGAACGATTTTGCCATTGCGAATCGCAAATCGCTACGCAAGCACCACATCCGCGCTACTTCACGTGATGCATTATGAATCCCACGCAAAGCCGACCGTGCTGGTCAGTGTCGCAAACCTTGCACTATTTTTGTTTATTTTTTGTGCGTGACGCTCAGCCAGCCAGCTTTCTGACCATTTCTGCGAAGCCCTTTTTATTCGACAGTGCATTCGATATTCCGGAACTCTTGCTGTTCGTCTAGCTGTGCCTCTGTTGTCTATTTTGTCTATTCATGCCTTTTTTGTAGACATTGTTGTCGTGATCATGCGAGCCAATTAAAGTGCATGTAGGAAAGCCCTCACTTCAGACATTTCCATTCAGTTATGCACATAAAGAAATAATAAGGCGGCTAAATTTGCATACAGGGGATATCACCAGACAGACCCTGTAATATTACAAGTTTAACGGGGGGACACCGTTAGACAAAGTGATCGAGTAATGCGACTTCAAGTTCGCTGGTAGGACACCAATGATGGTGATGATCAAAACTTTATTACTCCCAAAAGAGGGGACCGGCCGAGGGGTCGGTTACGCTGCTTAGAGGAGGTCAGCGGGGATCCCTTGGGACACCGCGGCCTCCAATGAGCGTGAGATTACCCGGCGTTGCTGGGCCGAGTCAGTGATATGCAGGAGGGACTCCCATGTATGTTCTGTGTGAGACGCGTCATCGTACTGTGGGCACGTCCATGCCATGTGTATGAGGGTGGCCGATTGTGAGCAGTATTTACAGAGTGGTGTCACGAGGTGTGGGTATGCCTTGCTATAAGACACCTGTCTGAAGCTTGCACCACAGGATGGCATCACGTCGAGGGTGGTCTTCATGAGCTGGAGGATAGCGGAGACGGCCTAGTGTGTAGTGCTGTAGAATGTCAGTGTAAGTGACCAAAGGCGTTGGTTCTTCGCAGGCGTGGGAGGGCGAAGAATGAGAAGTGTAAGGCGTAAGGAACTCCGCCCGGCAGTTGAGATCTCGGGCGAGAGAGTGTGCCTGCGCATTTCCACTAAGGGATTCATGAGCTGGGGCCCAGATAAGAAAACGAGGTGAGACAGGCGGGGTGTGATGCTTTATGATTGAGTATGCCTGATTGAGTATTCCCATGGACATTTAAAATGACTGAATTCTGTCTATGACGTTATTGTCTCTATGGCACCTGCACTAAGCGAAAATTCTTCGTTTTTCAGAATTGAGTCATTGACTTTTTTGTAAATTAAAAAAAAGCAAAAGTTATCTTTTTTACTATGAATATTATTCCGGCTTGTTAGAAACACTTCTTTTTTTTCTCCCGCCTACTTGACCGTCGGAATTCATTGTGACCGAGTGCGCATGCAGCTGATTGAAAAAAAAAAGGAAACATTGTTAAAAGAAAAAAAAAACAGGCCTGCACAGAACGCGCAGCGCAGTCACATAAAAAAAAAACTGGAAGAGTGGCATTTCGAAGCCCTTTTAAAACATTATTTGGGTTACTGCTGCAAGCACACTTGCGGGCCACCCACTACCCCATAAGTCATCATTATTTTTGTGTTCTTGGGAGGCATTCACTAGGCCAATGTTCGCCATTCTTCGCCATTCTTTGGAGAGGCGTGGTGCCCGCTATGCACTTGCAACTAATTTTTTTTTTTTGCAATTTTGGATACTGTAGCTGACGACGGTGAAGCATTATGCGTAATGCTTTTGTAGGGGGGGGGATATATTAATGCGATTTATTTTGCGACATCAAGCCTGTCTAAGGTCAATTTGTACTGCAGGTTCAAGCATCAGCGTGGCTCGGCGGTAAATTACTGGGATGGCACGTGAGGTACTCGGGTTCAAATGTCATTGTGTTCTTGGTGTTTTTATTTGCCTAATTTTTTATTTAGTGCGACAGCTGTTACGCACACGCCCCGCCGCGGTGGTCTAGTGGCTAAGTATACTCGGCTGCTGACCCGCACGTCGCGGGATTGAATCCCGGCAGCGGCGGCTGCATTGGCGATGGAGGCGGAGATGTTGTAGGCCCGTGTGCTCAGATTTGGGTGCAGGTTAAAGAACCCCAGGTGGTCGAAATTTTCGGAGCCCTCCACTACGGCGTCTCTCATAATCATATCTTGGTTTTGGGACGTTAAATTTCACATATCAATCAATTAATCAATCAGTAGTTACGCACGCCTGCGGTGGTGGCGGACAACTACTGCGCACGCGAACCTTTTTGTGATCTCCATAACAACTTTTGCTGTAATAAATAAAAAAAAAACTGGCGCTGTCAAGCACGAAAGGTATGCTCGTGACGTTCGGAGAAGGGTGTTCATTTGTCTGTTTTTTTGATCAGTCACGCAGCGGTTATGGCTGACGCCAGTTCACGCTTGTGCGTGCCTAGTTGACGTGAAGACGTCACTTTGAACGCGTAGACACGCCGCCGTAATCTGCTTTTTGTTCGGCACGGTTGTCAGAGCGCTTCTGCGTGTCGCTTGTTTTTCATCACCGCAAATTACGTAAGTAGTCTTGTTCTGTTTATTATCGAATCTTTAAAATTCGTATCGTATCGATTACACGGGAGCTGCGCCCAGCAATGTGTGAATAGTCAATGGCATCGTATGTGTACATGCAACGATAAGAAGCGGAAGTATAATTCAGTATTTAACAATGTTATCCAATACGTATGATCTTTGTGGTATACAGGCTGATGTCAGAACGTATAGTCTTCTTCAACACTTTGTCGATTTTTGAAATAAAATTTAAAATGACAGAATGACGCCGCGTTGTTTGAAAGTTGGGAGGTGGGTGCCACTCGAAGAAAAATGTAAATTGTATTCATCCTAATTAATTTCAATTTATGTTAACATACTACACGAAAGACAAGTATTGACGTTTCGTATGCTCTCCTTGGTTCATTTGTTGGTTTGATTAGTTTGTTTACGTCCTTACAAGCAAACAAGCCCACGAAAAAAATTTATAAATTTTGCGGCACGTTTCCAGCCACGGCGGTGTTCCCGGCGGTTATGGTGGCTAAGTGCCGAGCCGAACGAAAATCGCGGGAACGAAACGCGGCTGCGTCTGCGGCATTTCAATGGAGGCGAGAATGGTTGAGACCCGTGTACTTGATGTAGGCGTTCGTTAAAGAACTCCAGGTGGCGGAAATTGGAGGAGCCCTCAATTACTACGTCTTTCTTAATCATATTGTGATTTTAGCACCTACCTAGTAACTTCTAATAAAACTTGTTGATGAGTAATTTCAAGGCAGAAAAAAAGGTCTGATAAGGAAGCGAACTCTAAACACGCCAGTACTTCAAGTCGCCGCTCAAAAAAACCCGTGCTGGAAATCGGCGCGAATTCCTCCTCTATGGAGAGTCTCGCAACCGTATAGCGGTCTTACAACTTAAAACGCTAAAACCATGATGTGTTAAGCAGAGTCTTCATTGAGATTCAAAAGTGCATGATTGGTTGCTTACCAACATGTATCTCTACAAACAGTGTATCCGAGCTTCATGTAATGCAATGACTCAATTCGTGAAAAGAAAGAAAGTGAGAAGGGAAGAAAGAAGGAAGGAAGGAAGAAAGGAAGGAAGGAAAGAAGAAACGAAAGAAAGAAAGAAAGAAATGAAGAAATAAATAAATAAATAAATAAAGAAAGAAAGAAAGAAAGAAAGAAAGAAAGAAAGAAAGAAAGACGGAAGGAAAGGTAGTTTCGCTATGAAGGTTAGTTGCTATTCTTACCATTCGCCTCTTTAGCCTAACAAAAATTAGCGACCTTGCTCGACACTTTTGTTTCGCCTCAGGTGAACGAGCGGGCGTTATACCACATTCGCGGCTCACACACAAAAAAAGAAAACGGACTAATCTGGTTTGACCTAGTTGGAACGAAGCTTGATCTAACGCGCGGGTGGACGTGCGACAACGCGTTAAGACGACGCCTACGGCGACACGTTCGCGAATCGCAGGACCACACCTCTTTTGGCGCAAAGAGCCGTCTTTCTCTCTCTCTCTCTTTCTCTCACTCTCTGGGCAAACTCTCGGTGCGCCAGTAATCCCTCCAATTAGTGTCGCTTTGTCTGTAGCGTTATTCTCGTTCTTTGAGAGCTCGCTGACATTGGAGTACTTTCGTGGAAGGTCGTTTATCACTGGCGCAGATACGTAGGAGCCATCCCTTGAGTTGCTTCTGCATGTATTTATCATTGTATTTTTTTTGGGGGGGGGGGTAGCCTCAACTTAATGTCTTTAAACAGCCTCGCGTTATCTCGGTAATACGAGCATACGAACATACACGGAATACGTGAGGCAGTTGGCCGGTCTTTCTGAGCGTTCAGAGCGGTGTCGTAGCTCGATAGCTGAGCAGGATTTTAAAGGAATCAACAAATGAATGAAAGAATAGAGAAAACAAGCGAAAAAGTTGGGTGAAATTGGAGTCTGGGAGGCGGACGCATAAGTTGGAAAGTGGCGCAGAATTTGCGTAGGCTGATTGATGATGAAATATGGATAAGATGTCGCAACGAAACGTTGGCGACAGCGCAGGTTGTACTCTTGTGCCGCCAATTCGATCATATTTCAAGGTGCGGTCACGTAACACGAAACTTTGACAGAGTAGCAGCAAAATGTGGACAAACTAAAATATGTCTATGGTTCTTCTAGCAGCCAAGCTCTTTGGGAAGTCGTTCTTTGTCTGACGAATGAAAAAAAAATTGGCAGATCCCACGTACAGTGGGAATCGATGATATGCGAAGCATGAATGAGAAATGTTCATATGTCACTTTAAAGTCAGCACAACGTTACGAGGTGGAAGTAAATGATGCCGTACTTGACTTCTGTTTCATGATTACCATGTTCAGATGTGTCGTTTACCTTCGTCATCTATTCATGTCACGTGATACCAAATTTAGTATATGTGGAGCTAGCGAAACGGCCACGAGCACGCTATGAGCGTAGTTTGTTGTCATGTTCTTACATGACACGCGTGTAAAGATTATCACGTTTGCAATAGTCATTTATTTCGTCATCCATTCACGTCATGAAACACCACATTTCTCATATGTGGAGCTAGCAAAACGGCCGCGAGCGCATTATGAAGGGCCCAATATACTCCAATGTAGCGTTGACGAGCGTTCACGCTTGGCACAGCGACGCTACGTTAGCAAAACGGGAGCATTTTATAGACTGACGCCTGCCGTGACCAGCGTCCGCTCCGCTCCGACGGACGCTGTTCGCGTTTGGCACGAAATGCGACATTCTGCATTTCGCGTCGATGCCATAGAAGAACACTACTCCATGCCGATGCGTTTCCCAGACAAGACTGCGTCTCCCTCTATTCGTGACGCAGGGACACCGGACGCACTGAAACGCGCATGCATCAAAGCAACGCAGCGCGGCGCGCGTCTGCGAGTATATGGCAGGACGGGTGCCTGGCGTGGAAACGCCTGCGTAACGCGACGAAATGAACGCCGGCGAGTACGCGCACCGCGTCACGTCGAAATGTATTGCCGCCTTGACTTTGGCAGTCATGTTTTCACATGACACGCATCTCATGATTATCATGTTTGCACCAGTCACATACCTTTGTCATCCATTGACGTCACGTAATACCAAATTTGGCACATGCAAAGCTAGCGAAACGGTGGCGAGCGCATCATGAGTGTGGCATGTAGTCATGTTGTTACATCACACGCATGTCGTGATTATCATGTTTGTATGTGTCATTTACCTATGTCATCCGTTCGCGTCACGTAATACCGAGTTAGGTACATATGAAGGTATCGAAACGGCCACGAGCGCACCATGAGCGTAGCATGTAATCATGTTGTTAGATGACACGCATCACATGTTTATCATGTTGGCACCAGTATCATACCTTCGTCATCTATTCCCGGACTGTAATACAAAATTTGTTAGCTGTGACGCCAGCGAAACGTCTGCGAGCGCATTGTGAGCTTGGAATGTTGTCATGTTGTTACATGACACGCATTTCATGATTTTCGTGTTAGGGTCTGTCTCTTGTGTTAGCCATGCAATCATGTCATACCATACCAGTTTTGCAACATGCCATGTGAACCAAACCACCGCAAGAGCTGCAGGACCATGAAATGTAAATCATGACATGCATGACAGCCATGTTATGACTAGTCAAATATGTTCTTCATAGAGTCATGTTATGCCATACCAAGTTGTGTATTGATACCATTATCGAAACGGCCTGGAGAGCTAAAAGTCATAGGCGGCTAGCTAGCTAGCTAGCTAGCTAGCTAGATAGATAGTGTAACGACGAGAAATAAGACACAACGCCTTTGCTGCAGGCCGGCTGTTCTTATTCTCTTCGTCTTCCTCCTCTTCCTCCTAGCATGCGAGTCTGTGCCAGAGAGAGTTCCAGTTTCGGTTTTCGTCATTACACTCGGCCATGACTGCTAGCGCGCAAAGGGCAATTTTCTCTGGAGGGCGGCACTGGGAGTGCCGTGGTAGTCTGTCATGTGCACGCCTCGAGCTGTCCTGTGGAACTGTCCTGTACTCTGGTGGACGACCCTGGCTGTGTCGAGGTGGTCGCTGCAGGTCGCGTCCGCGCGGCAAGTTAATGTAGTCACCTGGAGAATGTAAACCCAGCAGGTGATACTGGCTGGTGCGGAGTGATCGCATTGGTGGCGGACCATCGCGATGACTACCCCTTCGCTGCTTGGATGACATTGCAGGGACACCAGTATGCAGTACTGCGGCCCACACTGAGCGGGGACGCCTGCGTTGTTCAGAGCGAGGGAAGGTACGATGGGCTATATCGATAGATATCAGCGACATCGCTGTGTAGACTTTGCGCGTAGACTTGCGACGCAAGTCGTGCTCTAGCGTCTTCGCTGATGCACTGCTGGTCGAAGTGGAGGTTTTTGCCAATCCGTCACGTGCGTTCATGTCGACATGGCCAGTTGCCTCGCCATCCGGAGCAACCGTGAACTGCACCGGAATGACTTCGATGGCATCCTCCTCAGGTGGAGTATGCACTTGTGGCTCGTTAGGGGAGACGGCATTTGGCAAGTTACGAGCGTCCACGCACTCGGCCAATGACGGCAAAGGTGGCAGGGGATGGTGCGGCTCCTTACTATGGGTCAAACTGGCCGTTGTGACGTGTGCTTGGTCTCCGGCTGGTTGTGAAAGAGCCGCCGTCGTCACGCAGCAGGTCAATGGATCCAGGCCATTTGGGGCTGACCAGCTTGGAGGCTGGCTCACTGGCTTCTGTGCTTTATAGGCGGTCCTAAGTTGGGTCAAGGGTAATTGTGTGTCAGGTGTCGACGCGGAGTCAGAGATCTGCCCGGAGGAGTACACCGTCCAGCTTGTCTCGATGATTGCCGCAGGGTACTCTGGGAAGCTGTCCGGGGAGGGGGCACGCGGCACAGCTGTAGGGGGGCGCGGCGCCTCGTGAGGTTGATCTCCGAGGTAGGGCAGGTTGGCAGAGGGTGCAGCTGCCTCGTCGTTGTGCTTCTCAATAGCCCCTTGCTCGGTAGTGGCGAGGGTAGAATGAGAGGTAGCAGTGAGGTCAGACTCAATTCTTCCAAACGCAGCAATGAGCTTGGCGCTCCAGTCCGCCCAGGACTGCTGCCGCACGCCTTCGTACCTGTGCCACGCAGCAGCAGGATTTTGAAGGCGGTCTAAGGCCACGCACCACTTCTGATTGTCGCTCCATCCCTTGCGAGCTCCGAGAGCATTGATGGTAGCCACCCAATCGACGGCATCGTCCTGGAAGCCGCGAAACTCGGGTAGCTCGGAGGCAGCCGGTGGTGGTGTCACGGCAGGCGAAGCTCCAGAAAATAGCGACGCCACACAGCCAAGTTGGTGTGAAAGAGCCGCGAGAGTATACTGGAGCTTGCTGCGGCTCTCGGGGGAAGTTGTTGAATGGTCTTGCGAGGCGGCCGCGGCCAACGCCTCATCGATAATGTGAAGTCCCGGCAAGGCAGCAGGGAATATCGCAGAACTCGACGCTGTCAGGGCGCCGACCTCGAGGCGGAGTCGCGCAATGGTGCGCGAAAGCTCGGTGGCACTCTCGGGCGGCCCACATGCGGAGCCAGTGGGGACGTGTTCCCCGATCAGCGTACTCACTGCTGTGGTACCCTCGGCCGAGGGAGCTTGAACAGCACCCCTGAGCGGCTGAGGTGCCGATGAAGCACTGAGCAGGACGTTGTCGCAGTGGGAAGCGTGAACGGCATTCCCGGTCAACGACAGGCCATGTACTGTCGTGGTGGGGCCGGGGCAAGCCTGCCCAGGAGCCATCGAGAAGGCCTGGACGCCGTCCCCGAATGGCGGCACAGGTGCTCCCGGCTGCAGGAGGGCTGTCGGCTCCATTATCGAGGAAGCGTGAACAGCGTTTTTACGATGAGAGAACCACGCTGCCGATGATCCACGAGGGTACGGACAGGTGGCTTGTGCCGCAGGGTTCACTTGTCGACCTGTGCTCACGGCACAATCCGTGGCGAAGGACGCGTAGACGGTGTCCCTTTTCATGAAGAAATACCGGTGATGGGTATACTAAAGCCGCCGAGGAGGCCTTGGCGCCATCCCCGAACGGTGGTGGCAGTGGCGGCAGGTGAACAGCTGCTGAGGAGGCCTTGACGCCGTCCCCAAGCGACGCTTACCGCATCTGCACGTCGGCGGGCGTCCTGGATGACGAAGCCGGGACGTATGACGTCTTCTTCGTCGACTGCGCCATTGTAACGACGAGAAATAAGACACAACGCCTTTGCTGCAGGCCGGCTGTTCTTATTCTCTTCGTCTTCCTCCTCTTCCTCCTAGCATGCGAGTCTGTGCCAGAGAGAGTTCCAGTTTCGGTTTTCGTCATTACAATAGATAGATAGATAGATAGATAGATAGATAGATAGATAGATAGATAGATAGATAGATAGATAGATAGTGTAATGACGAAAACCGAAACTGGAACTCTCTCTGGCACAGACTCGCATGCTAAGAGGACGAAGACGAAGCAGAAATAAGAACAGCCGGCCTGCAGCAAAGGCGTTGTGTCTTATTTCTCGTCGTTACAATGGCGCAGTCGACGAAGAAGACGTCATACGTCCCGGCTTCGTCATCCAGGACGCCCGCCGACATGCAGATGCGGTAAGCGTCGCTTGGGGACGGCGTCAAGGCCTCCTCAGCAGCTGTTCACCTGCCGCCACTGCCACCACCGTTCGGGGATGGCGCCAAGGCCTCCTCGGCGGCTTTAGTATACCCATCACCGGTATTTCTTCATGAAAAGGGACACCGTCTACGCGTCCTTCGCCACGGATTGTGCCGTGAGCACAGGTCGACAAGTGAACCCTGCGGCACAAGCCACCTGTCCGTACCCTCGTGGATCATCGGCAGCGTGGTTCTCTCATCGTAAAAACGCTGTTCACGCTTCCTCGATCATGGAGCCGACAGCCCTCCTGCAGCCGGGAGCACCTGTGCCGCCATTCGGGGACGGCGTCCAGGCCTTCTCGATGGCTCCTGGGCAGGCTTGCCCCGGCCCCACCACGACAGTACATGGCCTGTCGTTGACCGGGAATGCCGTTCACGCTTCCCACTGCGACAACGTCCTGCTCAGTGCTTCATCGGCACCTCAGCCGCTCAGGGGTGCTGTTCAAGCTCCCTCGGCCGAGGGTACCACAGCAGTGAGTACGCTGATCGGGGAACACGTCCCCACTGGCTCCGCATGTGGGCCGCCCGAGAGTGCCACCGAGCTTTCGCGCACCATTGCGCGACTCCGCCTCGAGGTCGGCGCCCTGACAGCGTCGAGTTCTGCGATATTCCCTGCTGCCTTGCCGGGACTTCACATTATCGATGAGGCGTTGGCCGCGGCCGCCTCGCAAGACCATTCAACAACTTCCCCCGAGAGCCGCAGCAAGCTCCAGTATACTCTCGCGGCTCTTTCACACCAACTTGGCTGTGTGGCGTCGCTATTTTCTGGAGCTTCGCCTGCCGTGACACCACCACCGGCTGCCTCCGAGCTACCCGAGTTTCGCGGCTTCCAGGACGATGCCGTCGATTGGGTGGCTACCATCAATGCTCTCGGAGCTCGCAAGGGATGGAGCGACAATCAGAAGTGGTGCGTGGCCTTAGACCGCCTTCAAAATCCTGCTGCTGCGTGGCACAGGTACGAAGGCGTGCGGCAGCAGTCCTGGGCGGACTGGAGCGCCAAGCTCATTGCTGCGTTTGGAAGAATTGAGTCTGACCTCACTGCTACCTCTCATTCTACCCTCGCCACTACCGAGCAAGGGGCTATTGAGAAGCACAACGACGAGGCAGCTGCACCCTCTGCCAACCTGCCCTACCTCGGAGATCAACCTCACGAGGCGCCGCGCCCCCCTACAGCTGTGCCGCGTGCCCCCTCCCCGGACAGCTTCCCAGAGTACCCTGCGGCAATCATCGAGACAAGCTGGACGGTGTACTCCTCCGGGCAGATCTCTGACTCCGCGTCGACACCTGACACACAATTACCCTTGACCCAACTTAGGACCGCCTATAAAGCACAGAAGCCAGTGAGCCAGCCTCCAAGCTGGTCAGCCCCAAATGGCCTGGATCCATTGACCTGCTGCGTGACGACGGCGGCTCTTTCACAACCAGCCGGAGACCAAGCACACGTCACAACGGCCAGTTTGACCCATAGTAAGGAGCCGCACCATCCCCTGCCACCTTTGCCGTCATTGGCCGAGTGCGTGGACGCTCGTAACTTGCCAAATGCCGTCTCCCCTAACGAGCCACAAGTGCCTACACCACCTGAGGAGGATGCCATCGAAGTCATTCCGGTGCAGTTCACGGTTGCTCCGGATGGCGAGGCAACTGGCCATGTCGACATGAACGCACGTGACGGATTGGCAAAAACCTCCACTTCGACCAGCAGTGCATCAGCGAAGACGCTAGAGCACGACTTGCGTCGCAAGTCTACGCGCAAAGTCTACACAGCGATGTCGCTGATATCTATCGATATAGCCCATCGTACCTTCCCTCGCTCTGAACAACGCAGGCGTCCCCGCTCAGTGTGGGCCGCAGTACTGCATACTGGTGTCCCTGCAATGTCATCCAAGCAGCGAAGGGGTAGTCATCGCGATGGTCCGCCACCAATGCGATCACTCCGCACCAGCCAGTATCACCTGCTGGGTTTACATTCTCCAGGTGACTACATTAACTTGCCGCGCGGACGCGACCTGCAACGACCACCTCGACACAGCCAGGGTCGTCCACCAGAGTACAGGACAGTTCCACAGGACAGCTCGAGGCGTGCACATGACAGACTACCACGGCACTCCCAGTGCCGCCCTCCAGAGAAAATTGCCCTTTGCGCGCTAGCAGTCATGGCCGAGTGTAATGACGAAAACCGAAACTGGAACTCTCTCTGGCACAGACTCGCATGCTAAGAGGACGAAGACGAAGCAGAAATAAGAACAGCCGGCCTGCAGCAAAGGCGTTGTGTCTTATTTCTCGTCGTTACAATAGATAGATAGATAGATAGATAGATACGCTCAAAGTCGCCGAAGCTTGCTAAGAAATGCTTCGCATTTAAAAAGAGGAAACCACAAAGTTGGGATTTGGTAATATAGGAAGCATAAGGCGCAGTCGTGGAGGATTCAGAATGCGCGGCCGCCAGAGTCGTTGTGGCGTCGCATCGATTGGTGTGCGCGCTGAGGCTTTCAGGTTGAGAGCCTTCATGTGCGCGCGTCTCGATGTTTTATGTTGGTGACAACTTCGATCATGGTTGCTTACAACTGCCTTAAACGACCCCCATACTTGACGGGCCGCCATGTTGGTTCTGAGTGGTTGCTCATTTACATTGACGGCAGCGTGGGTTTCAACGAGAAGAGTTTTTTTTTTTTTTTGTATAGCAAGTGCTGAAGGCTGAAGGGTTGTTTTCTGAAGTTAGCCGTGGTTTGGTAGAATAGGAAAGACATGTTCGAGAGTCGAGTTTGTATAAAATACTGTTAAAACAGTTCGTTTATCCCACTTGGTAGACCCACCGCATTGGCGGAGTGAGGTTATTTAGGGAGCCTATATTTGCGAGGGGGAGAACCTCGATGTCACTATGAATGGACTTCAATGTCTGCGCGCCATTCATGAAGCATATTCACCTTAGCACTGCAAATACCTCAAAGGCCTCTTAGTGCAAGGCTCGAAACCGTGCTGTTTATATGATGCAACTCGTAACGACAGAGAAGGCAAAACGAACAACCGAGTAGCTCGCGATGTTGTCTGCAAACCGAATAGCTCAGCTAGCCTGTTTCTCATACCCTAAACATTGTGTTTCTCCGTAATATAATTTCCTACAGCAAGTTTAGTTCCTGCAAACGAAACTGTACAATGACTGCTTAAAAACCTTACAAGCTATAAGCATTGCCCGAAAAAGTAGGTCATTCAATCACAATACACCGCCCTCCCCCTATGCCCACAAGCCTGTATATTAGGCTAGAAGAAAAGCAAAGGGGAGCAACGAGGGACAAATCAAGTTTTTTCAGGTCTGATTTTATTGCAAACAGCATCCAAACGGCATCTGGCCTTGTGTCTTCAAACCATCCTGCCTCCTTTGCTGGAAGCTTGTGTCCTTGCAGTGGGCCTAGAGTAAAGCAATAAGACGAAAAATCATACACGGCTCCGACCACATACACGGAGTCCATACACATTTTATCTACAAGCACTAAATAAAAGCAGTGTTTACGATATCAAATCATCTGTGTGTCTGGTTATGAAACAAAAAGATGACACAAACAACGATGCACCACATAGGGCATATTTGAGTTATGGGCTGACAACCGACTTGCTTAGTGCACATATACTGCTCCGTTCAGGACCGACAGATAGACAGAAGGATGGACGGATGCGAACAGTAAATCTGTCACATTCTATGTTAATAAAGAGAAGTCCTGTTTGCAATTATTGAGCGAGTTTTGGTGTGGTTGCGCGTGTTATTGAAGCGAAGAACGAATACCCTATGGCAAGCCACACAAAAAGTTAGTTGCGTTGCAACTGTGCAAGACAAGCGCCTACAGGGAACGCGTTCAACGGCTCGTCTGGCTACCCCTGCAAATGCCCTTCCTCAGCAACCGAGGTAAAATTGCAGGAATGCGAACATCTGCCAGCAAAGGAAGACGCGAACGGGAGCGTCTGTAGGTGGTTTACGGGCCTGGCGTTTTCCGCGACGAATGCAGCGACGGCTTCGAAAACCGACAAAGTGCAGATAGTGAATGCATGCAGGACCACACATTAGACTAGTCATATCATTCGATTGAGGAACTGCGCTTCGACTACAAGGATAAACAAGCATACTCAACCATCTTCCGCTCGCGCAGCGTAGTCGAACGAAGCCTAATTTATTATTATACTGTGCACGTTGTCGTGCTTACTTTGCTCAAACTGCTTTCCGTTGCATGGCTAAGTCAGCCATTTCACGAAATGTGTGGTGATATACTCATTCCACTCGCAATACAATGGGTACTCACCTCACAAACACGGCGAGATGTAGTCGCCTCCAAGCAGTCTCACTTCACTTGTGTAGCCCAGCGTTTCCGTTGGCTAGAGCAAGTCGGGAAGCGGGAAGGTCTCCAGATGGTTTTGCATTGTGGCACGGAGCACCCTGGCATATAGACTTCAAAGTTCTTTTATGTGTGGTTAGCACGAGGATGGTGTCGTAGCGCAAGCTACTTCTATGGGGTAATCAAACGCAGCTCATACCGCAGCTTGCACACCCGCGCCAACATGCAGCTGGTGCAGTGCGACGGAGCAGAAACGCCTGGCTGCAAGAACCAACATGGCGCCCGTTGCCACGAAAACCGGGACTGGCAACATTGTGTTTTAGCGGGTGGCGGCAAGTGGCGGGTCAAAGGATGACACCACCCTAAAACACGGAGACGCGCGCACACGAAGGCTGTCTACTTTCAGGAGTTTTCGGGTGCCGCCATGCGTTCAAGCTCGTACGTATGCCCAGCCGTCAGCACCTCTAACTCGAACGCTCCGACGCGTGCCCTGCTCGTTCGGTCTGAGGTCAGCGCCACCAAGCGTTATAAATATGCTTGCTGCAGGTATACAGATGTATCGCTCGTCCGTTTCGCTAGAATTAACTTCGCATCCTGTTTTCGCCACGTTTCGCTCGTGGCTATACGTTATCGCGTTATCGCGTAACGAGGCTTTCATCGTTTGTGGCAACATACATTGCCCCCTATCGTCTTTTCTAATTAGCCTTCCTGTGAGAGGTTCATCCATATCAACGGAATAGGTCTGCTTGTTAGACGGCATTGCGGCGTGATGGTTTTGTGCAGAGTGTCATGCGGGACCCTTCTTCAGCCAACTGTGTACCTTTATAGAGTCACACTTTTGTACTTGCCTCGTTATAATGTTACTTTGCATGCGACGCAGCCGTTGTGAAACCCGTAAACAACCTAACTGCTCCGTGCTTTTGGGCGAAGAGTCGTCCGTTAGAATATTATTGGCGGGCGTATACGGGTGATGGATCCTAACATCCAGTGTTATTAGATGGGAGAACACTTGATTCGAAAAGCATTGCTAGAAATGAAACATTTGACCAATAATTCATGATACCAGTACGAATTATTTAAATTGCTTTACGGTGTACTGTACGCGGCTGCTACAAGCCTTACATAGGGGTCGTATGGAAGTGACATGACTCTATAGGGCTCAATATTTGAAAACGCTGCCTGTGGCACACGCCATCCTGTGTTTCACGCGTTCGAAGAAATCATAGTTTTCATAGTCTGTGCCTACTTCGACCTGCTAAGAAAACCGCAAGCATCAGTGAATTCCAGGGCACTGCGTTCTGTGTGGAAACGAGCAAGCCGATGAGGAGGCAAGGACGGCCGACGTCAACGCCGCGATATTGCCAATTTCAATTTAACGCGATAGCGTCAAAGTGCTCGTGTCACCGAAAACCCGCCGCCGGCATCGGCCTCGTTGGTTGTGAGCAAAAAATTGTGTGTGCGTCAGTGACTGAAAAATCAAGACCCAGACAGCCGTGGGAGGCCGCTACTTGTCCACGCATGCGCGCGCGATCACACTGAAAAAGCCGCGCATTAGGAGAACAAAGAGTGCTCAAGGTCACGAGGCGCGGTAGTTTCTTTGCCCTGCCATCCATCTCTGCTTAGCTTCCAGCGCTTTCGTTGGGACTAGAGAAGATATAATGCAATTGCAGCATGCGAGAAACCTCTAACTCCACTCGCCCTGGACGGATTCTTAAAATTTTTCCGGCGTGTAACTCGCGAGGCAATAAGCTCTTTTAGTGAATTCATTCCATGGTTACTCGAAAAAAGTGTTTCAGGGCCTCTTTAACGCATTTTGTTCGACAGTTGTGACGACGAAAACGAGCCCATTCGGCGATAATAGCGCACGCTGGTGCAATCTATTGTGTGGGTGTTTGTATGCGCGCGTGTGTATGTAAGAAGAGAGAGAGAGAGAAGTAAACGTTTATTTTGAAACAGTGCTCCGAGCAAAGCCCGGTGTCACCCTGAGGTGGGAGGGCTCCTTAGTCCAGGAACCCTCTGGCTTCTACGGCCCTCTTGGCCCTGGCGACGAGTTGTTGTTGCTCTTCCAGGTCCTCGAGGGCGAGCTTCGCCTCCCACGTTTCGGTTAGGTCTTCAGTCGTCCGTCCTGCTTCGTTATCAGTCGTGTGTTGTTGCAGATCACGTCTGGCAATACACTGGCATGCAAGAAGCAAGTGCGCCAGGGTGTCCGGTACGTTGAAAAGCGGGCACATAGAGCTATATCTCGTTGGGTAGAGATGGTGCATTAGGGCCCCATGTGTGTATGTGCTGCTTTGCAGGCGTCTCAGTATTACGCTTTCCTCTTTTGTCAGTTTTGGGTGTGGTGGAGGGTATACTCGTCGCTCCAGCCTGTAATGCTGGAGTAACGACGAGTAGGTGTTTTGAACAACTTCCGTCTCTTTAACGACGGGTCGGATGTCCTGTGGACAGGGGGCAGCTCGGCTGACGTGCTCGCGGACAGTGGCGTGGGCCGCTTCATTTACCTGCTGACCCTCGTGTCCTGGCACCCATAATATACAAGTGTAAGGGAGTGGAGTGCTTCGCCGTTTCAAAATATGCATGGCATTGGCTGAAATACGGCCCTTAGGAAAATTCCTGCAGGCGGCTTGTGAGTCGGTGAAAATTACCACGGCGTGTGTACATGTTGTCATTGCTAGAGCGATTCCACTGCAAAACGATGCGATGATGGAGGTCACAGGCTTCCTTGCATATGCGTTTGATGTCCATGACGAGTTGGTCCTGTGTGCATGGAGATCTCAGCGACTGCAGCGCTGCTCTTGAGTCAGTGAAGGTGACCCAGGACTCGGCTGTCTGGTCAATGATGTAATTATTGCCAGCCCGCAGTGCAGCCCGTTCAGTGGCTGTAGATGAGCACCGACCTCCCCGTGGGCGTCAGCTTGAGCCTCTCCAGCTGGCTTTTCTTATGCGCTTCGGTGAGCTCTGGCCACGTGTTGTGAACGCCCATCTTTAGGAGACGTGTGGTAGAGGCCATTAGGTGAAATCGCAGGGCTACTTTAGCGGCCTTTCTTATTATGATATTAAGTTTTTATATTTCAGTGGTTTTCAAATTTAAGTACGGTGTGTCGTACGAGAGCTCAGGAATTTATTTTTGCCAGTGTTTGTGGGACGGACAGTTAGGTAAGTTTTGGTGTGGGTTCATAGTTAAGAACGGCGGTAGAACACGAGACACAAAACGATAAAAACACAAGGATTGGCACTGGTGTCTCATGTGGTTGCGCCGGTATGAGCGGTTATGGGATAGGCAAACACAAAATAAACTTCGTCTCATCAAGCCACATCTCGCGAATTAGCCGCCAGTATTGAAATCACGCCACATACAAGTAACACTTACCAGATGAACAATAAAACTGACGCATTTAGCACATGCACCTTTTGTCCAGCGAGAATCCACCTTTGTCCGGCGAATGTGGTGGGAACTCACTGTCTTTCACATTCTTATCTAATGCAGTGAATAAGATCCCATAACGAAAAAAATCATTCTCATTAGTCCACCGAGAACAAATACCACTTCACCCATCGGTGTTCATAGGAAGATATCGGTTTTTAAAGAAATTCTTATCTTTCATGTCACAGGCCCAGGCTATCTCTAGCACATTCTCTGAAAAGAGGTGGTCGCTGGAGTAGATACTTCGCAAAGTGTACTTACCTTGCCTCCCTTCCTTTGGCTTCAAAGGCCTTTATGAAGCATCGGAGCTATTTACCATGTCTCACTTGTAAATAGCATGGTCCCTTGAAATTCACTCCATACACTTCACTCTAGAGCATTTGGAAAACTGCTACAGAGCTCACCGTCATATATACACTGATGGCTGTGTTACATCTACATCATCTGCCATAGGCGTCTGGATTACATCTGTCAATGTCACCATCATTGTCACTCTCAGTCACTTCACCTCATCTACAGCAACTGAACGGGCTGCACTGCGGGCTGGCAATAATTACATCATTGACCAGACAGCCGAGTCCTGGGTCACCTTCACTGACTCAAGAGCAGCGCTGCAGTCGCTGAGATCTCCATGCACACAGGACCAACTCGTCATGGACATCAAACGCATATGCAAGAAAGCCTGTGACCTCCATCATCGCATTGTTCTGCAGTGGATACCTCCCCACCTCGGAATACAAGGCAACGTCCGCGCTGATGACGCTGCCAAAGCTGGACATAACACTTCAACAGAAATCGTCGAGATACCTTTCTCGAGGCAAGATGCGGAATGTCGGTATACGCCTGGCGCCTCCAGCGATCCCTCTGGACAGACCCTAGCCAGGAGTATGGGCCTCTGTACAAGATTGATCCATCGTGTGTCTTCAGGATGCCGCGAAATCTCAACAGGCAAGAAGAAACATGTTTACACCGCATCCGATTAAACGTAGCATATACGAAGTACTTCAGGAACAAAATTGAACTGTCCGACTCAGCATTTTGCGCCCAATGTAACGTTGTTGAAGACATCAAACATGTCCTCTGTGAGTGTACGAAATACGCATCAGAAAGACAGTCTCTGAAGATGGGCTTAAAATGCAACAGGACACAAATTTAGAGTTAAAAACATTCTAGACCCATGGCAGAACACCTCCAGTGCGTTAGACTCTACAAAAGCGCTACTGACGTTCTTACGGGCCACGGGCTTGAACGAAACGTTATACATTGTACAGTGCGTGTGAGACACTTTATGTGCTATGTGACTGTTATGCGTGTATGTAACTGTACGTGTTGTGTGTATATCATTGTATATATCACTTTCATCACACGGCAACTGGAGTAGCCTGTCAGGTGAAAAACCAGGCAAACCTCTCCAGCTTCCCATTAATGTAATTCTCTCTGTCTCTCTCTACGCCTATATACACCACGTCACGTGTCACTGCCGCAAATTTTAAGATCTATGCATGCATTTTACGCTCCTGTATAACATGTGTTTTAATTTAGACACTTATACACAGCAATAATACACCCTATCACCACAATCATAGGTTTTCTCCAAGACCACATAAAAGACACGGCGCTGTTCAGCCACCCATGAACCTTGCGTCACAAATTTTCACGAATGATCATGATCATTAAAGTCAGCGCTTGCTTTCGCCATGCGAGGTTAGTGAAATCTTTTTTGTATTTTTCGTATCGGTGGAGTGGTAATATTGCGAATATTTCCTTTCAAATAGCGTGTTTTCCTGTCACGCAAGAGTTGAACGAAAGCTCTCCATACAAATCCGTGAGGGGCTCAACATTTTCACAACGGTGTAACTAAGTGCTATTTTTTCCGTACCATAACATCTTGCTTTGACATTTTCCAAGCCTTAGGTGACGTGGTAGTGACTCTTAGCTTCCTGCTTCTTGTTTGTATTTGGAAGGACAGTACTGGTGGAATTGGGTTGAGAAAGCCTGTTCGACAAGACGATACTCCCTGTATTTGATTTCTTATCAATGTTATCTGTGGTGTCAATGCAGACATGGTATAAGATTGTTTTCTCATAACGTGGTCGAATTTCCAAGCTCGATCAGTGTGGCAATAACACCTCTCGGGGCTGGTTAGAACGGACAAGAACAGTGATGTCGACAGGATGGCGAAGTCCGACACCGTCCTCTAAAAATCCCCGGTGCATGAATCCGTGGTTGCGAATTGTTTCCGATGTAACATCGAAATGCAGTCGTCGCATTCGTGGGCGCGTGTACAGGTCTTTTTAAGCGGTATAGATTGAACGGAGTTGCCACCAAACCAGTGCTTAGAAGGAAACGTTAGAAAAAAAAGAGGTAACTACGAAGCTGGGACTTGGTGATAAAGGAAGCATAAGGCGCAGCCGTGGAGGATTCAGAATGCGCGGCCGCCAGAGTCGTTGTGGCGTCGCATCGATTGGGGTGCGCGCTGAGGCTTTCAGGAGTTTGCGTGTGCCGCCATGCGTTCAGGTTCGTACGTATGTACAGCCGTCAGCACCTCCAACTCGAACGCTCCGACGCGTGCTCTGCTCGCTTGGACTGAGGTCAGCGCCGCCAAGCGTTGAAAATGATATGCTCGCTGCAGTTAGGGATATATGTAGCGCGCGTCCGTTTCGCTAGAATGCACTTCACATCCCGTTTTCGCCACGTTTTGCTCGTGGCTACGTTATCGCATTATCGCGTAACAAGGCTTTCATCATTTGTGGCAACGTACATCGCCCCCTATCGTCTTTTCTAATAGACCTCTACCGGGGTACGTCACAGCGTGACGTTTCCGGCGCACGGGCAAGGCGGTGGTTGGCGAAACACTCCCGCCGGTGGCTGAGTGGGGTGCAGTCGCTCGTTGCTTGGGGCAATTTTTTTGTTTTGTTTTTGGAAGCCTAATCTTCATCTCACAGTGGCAACATTAGCTGCGGTATGTGTAAGAGAACATCTAGGTGTGTGGTAAATTGCGTGATGAAATATTTGACACGCTGGCTGGCCCCTGATCTCCGAGAAGTGAACACACGTGGCGACCTGTACGAGGAACAGCGGTATCGTCTTCGAAAATGTGCAGTGTTGACTGTGGCGTGTAGTGTGCGTTGAAAGACATCGACATATTGGTTCCCTTTTACGGGCGGCGAAACTGAAAATATTGTGCGTAGTGTGTGCCGTGTGAATAATACGATGCGTCCTGTTTACAAAAACACTGGCATTCGTTGTGGGCCGGTTGCAGTAACCGGTTGTCGATGTAACTTCACGATCTGACATATTTTAGTCGAGGTAACATTGCATTTGACGCGATTATTTGCGAGTGGGTACATCTCAGCGTATGCGCGGCGTGCAGAAAAATAAAAGTGCATGATCTCCGCGTGATATATACGTGCATGAGCTATAAGCATGTTGTACGTTGCCGAATCTGCAAATACGCTTCACCATGGCTATATCTCGTATTATCGGATACCTGATACGTGTTAATGCTAACAGTGGAGATTTTCGTTTCTTATCTACTTTGCACTTTTACGGCTCGATCATTATGAAGTGACAATGCGCATTACAAGTTTCTGTATCAAGCCTAAAGGTACGAAAACTTGTTATAGGTATCAAATGAAGCAAGGTAACTGCTCCAGATAATAAAATATTTTGTTGTCGGGTTTCGATCACATAAATTTTCACTAGGTTATTAGGGAGTTTTTGAAAAGACTTTGGGGCCCCAAACTTTTGAAGACCCTAGCCTTTTGCGTATGGACGCTTTGGCTTAAGCAGGAGCGATGAGATTTCGAATAGGGTCTGCCGTTCTTTGGAAACTCCCCCTATTCTTAGTCCCTTTGATCTTGGCCGAGAGTGGTAACTTCAGTGGGTGCCGTCACGTTTGCATGACCCGAAAATTTTGGGCAGGCTTTGCGCGGTTCGCGTTTTGCGCATGCGCAGTGGCTATGACGCTTTCTTTGGGGCCCGTATTCGAAAACTCCCTATTGAGAAACGCAGCGGCAGAATTTCACTTTCATTTTTACGAGGACATGTTAACCTCAGCCTAACGCCCGGCAAGAAGCTTTTTTTTTTTCATTCATATCTGATTACACTTTTGCGCAATGAGTGAGAATCTTATCCTTGACGTCGCGCAAAGCAGCTCAAAACCATGCTGCTGCCTATTGTGTACCTTGTTTAAAACTGCATTACACATGCCACGATGGAAATCGAATAAGTTTACATCCGTGCCACGCAAATATTTCTCAAAGTGCCAGCCACCGTGTACATTCAAAACGTTCGCTTTCGAAAAAGATCAGATTTTTTTATGGCTGCCACCTACGTGGGTGAAGCCCACTGTGTGTTAGTCGTGTCTCTCAGTAGTCTAAATAAAGTTTCTCCATTCATCCATCTATGGCGAATAGGCGTCCACACTATGAACAGTGACCCTTCCGCGACCCCCTTCTTTCAAAAGCTGCGACTTTAGAACTTAGCAATGTCGAAATTTTTGTCAAAAGAATGCAGATACGCAGCTCTGATATGCAGAAAGATGCCGCCGGCGGAACTTTCTTGCCAACCAGTCCCTGCTCCGAGAAAGGGTATGGTGGGCGGGGTGCCCGCAGTGACGTCACACTGTTTACAAACAGGGAGAGGTCTATTAGCCTTCCTGTGAGAGGTTCGTCCCTATCAACGGAATAGGTCTGCTTGTTAGACTACATTGCGGCGTGATGGTTTTGTGCAGAGTGTCATGCGGGACCTTTCTTCAGCCAACTGTGTACCCTTATGGAGTCACACTTTTGTACTTGCCTCGTTATAATGTTACTTTGCATGCGACGCGGCCGTTGTGAAACCCGTAAACAACCTAACTGCTCCGTGCTTTCGGGCGAAGAGTCGTCCATTAGAATATTATTGGCGGGCGTATACGGGTGATGGATCCAAACATCCAGTGTTATTAGATGGGAGAACACTTGATTCGAAAAGCATTGCTAGAAATGAAACATTTGACCAATAATTCACGATACCAGTACAAATTATTTAAATTGCACTACGGCGTACTGTACGCGGCTGCTACAAGCCTTACATAGGGGTCGTATGGAAGTGACATGACTCTATAGGGCTCAATATTTGAAAACGCTGCCTGTGGCACACGCCATCCTGTGTTTCACGCGTTCGAAGAAATCATAGTTTTCATAGTCTGTGCCTACTTCGACCTGCTAAGGGAACCGCAAGCATCAGTGAATTCCAGGGCACTGCGTTCTGTGCGGAAACGAGCAAGCCGATGAGGAGGCAAGGACGGCCGACGTCAACGCCGCGATATTGCCAATTTCCATTTACCGCGATAGCGTCAAAGTGCTCGTGTCGCAGAAAACCCGCCGCCTGCATCGGCCTCGTTGGTTGTGAGCAAAAAATTGTGTGTGCGTCAGTGACTGAAAAATCAAGACCCAGGCAGCCGCGGGAGGCCGCTACTTGTCCACGCATGCGCGCGCGATCACACTGAAAAAGCCGCGCATGCGGAGAACAAAGAGTGCTCAAGGTCACGAGGCGCGGTAGTTTCTTTGCCCTGCCACCCATCCCTGCTTAGCTCCCAGTGCTTTCGTCGGGACGAAAGAAGGGATAATGCAATGGCAGCATGTAACAAACCTCTGTAACTCCACTCGCACTGGACGGATTATTAAAATTTTTGTGGCGTTGAACTCGCGAAGCAATAAGCTCTTTTAGGGAATTCATTCCATGGTTACTTAAAAAAAGTGTTTCGGGGCCCCTTAAACGCATTTTGTTCGACAGTTGTGACGACGAAAATGAGCCCATTCGGCGATAATAGCGCGCGCTGGTGCAATCTACAGTGTGCGTGTTTGTATGCGTGCGTGTGTATGTAAGAAAACAAATAAATAAGTACGCACTTAGTTTTTGAAAGGTGCACTAGGGGCCGGATTGCGCTATCGCGTTCAACTCTTAAATGAGAAGCTTAAGGGTCCCTCAATTTTCTTCATGACTGGATACTAGCGCCGTTATGTGTACTCACCTCCACGAAACTACTGTATAGCACATTGGTGTTTACCAAGTAATATTACTACCTTCATACCGCACTAGAACGAGACATGTAAGTTAAAATAACGTCGACCATGAAACGGTACATTTCAAGCCTACTTCACAGAATGTGCGTATAGGTGGGACATTCACTCGTCACCTCCTGCAGCTTATGGACCATGCAGACAGTCCGAGTGGCGGGGTATGTGGCAGTCCGGAGACCACTGAACACCTTTTGTGTGTCTACCCACGATGCAGCATAAGAAGTTAATTGACGACCACCGTTTTGCTGAATACTGTAAAGCAAAAAAATTATCGAACCAAGTTCTCTTGTGACCTACACGTCGTTATCAGCGCATTGTATTGAAAGCTCTGAATAAACGTTTGCGTGAGATAAAATTCTAAATATGACTGGAAATAACTTTGGGCATTCAAGGTTTCAATCCATCTGCATCTTTATTCCCATCATCAACACGTTCTCTCTACTCTCGTTACTACACCGTTTCCTTTCCTAACGCCGAGTTAGACTGGGGCAAACAAACAACAAAAAAACTGATCCAGACAATGCTGTCGCGTTTTCTCTGAAAATTAACCTCACTTTCAGCATATAGTGACAAAGTATTGCGGGTGTAACTTGAAATTGGGATTAAGAACTGCAGTGGCAGTTCTTCCACTACAGTTTTAGACACTTCTATAGGTATTATTATTCAGCTTTTTGTGGGTTGTGTACAACTACTTCTGCTTCGGGTATTACTCCCGCTTGGAAAATCGTACTTTAAGCTGGGATTGTATGCCAATGAAGGTGATGGGCCGAGAGGCAATTTGCAGAAATACCCAACACATGTGTAGAGGAGTCTTTTTCTTTTGAGCTGATGCTGTATGCCCCTAATTGGTATAAAGGAATGCACGACGAAATAGGAAAAAGAAACAAAAAAAAGGCGGGCATCACGCTTCAGTGGTTGGCTGAAGCGTGCACAGTGAGAGTCAAAAGGCAGTGGCGTGACTAAAAAGGGTGTGCCATATTTACAAAGGCCGTGTGGGGCTCATCCGGTGGGTAGCGTGTAAACTTAACGCGGAAC
The DNA here is from genome assembly GCF_013339725.1 of Rhipicephalus microplus. Taxonomy (NCBI): domain Eukaryota; kingdom Metazoa; phylum Arthropoda; class Arachnida; order Ixodida; family Ixodidae; genus Rhipicephalus; species Rhipicephalus microplus. The sequence continues at coordinate 77,015,017 of NC_051174.1, forward strand.
ACTGGCATCGGTCAATATCCAGTGCCACACTAAGGAAGTTAACTCAGCCCTTTTTTGTGTGCACGTGGATTTTTCGTTCCATCTTGAGGAGGTCTTCGTCATTGTGTTTGTTGTTAATGCGACACGTGCGACAACAAAGTATGGAATATCAATCCATATAGTGTGATCATTCTTTGTTGCCGTGCATGGCATTCTCGCTGAAGGCGTGAAATAGGCTCTACGTGTGAATCAGCACACAGAGTCAAAGCACAAAAATGTACAAAACAACAGGACAAGTGCTACACTCGCAACAAGTTTATTTTAGAACAAAGCGTGGTTAATATACATACATGCTGGCGTACCAAGTGTGACAATGACGCTCTAGTTACAACAGTCTCTGCTGATTAAAAAAAGATACTCCGCAATCGCTTAGAACTACCGATGCTTTAATGACGCACTCATGTTTTCTTTCATTGATATGGACGGCCTCGGTCACTTCCTTGGTCAGCTGATCCCTGCGATCGGAAGTGGAAAGTATTTCAGTTTCATGGAACAGTGGCGTGTAATCACAGTATAGGCAATGCCAGCTAATGTAAGAATCAGCAGTTAGGGTTAGCTTTTCTGGGCGATGCTCCGGCGACCACCAGTACACCGGCCCCGCCTGTAGAGAACCCAATCGACACCACGCTATAGGCATGTCCGTCTACTGCCGGGCGGCCGTCGTGTGGGAGCTGTCTGAATTCCTAAGCATTTAGACGATTGAGGTGTGAGTGCCCAGACAGAGAGAAGTGCGAATGAAGATTTTGTACACGGGGATATGCCACGCCTACTCGAGCACTCTTGAAAGCATGGACCCGAACATAATCTTTCCTTGCATCTTATGCCACGAAGGCACCGGCGTCGTTGAGAGCTTCGGGCCTAAGATGACACGCTTCAAAGACGGATATAACGTGATCCACCTGTCCTTGCCCAAATGCAAGCAGTGCCGCTCCTGCAAGAATCCGCGTACGGACTTGTGTTCGAAGATCAGGACGGCTAAGGACCGGAGGCCTGGTGCCGGATGGGACGACACGGTTCATGTGCCAGGGACACTGCATCTACCACTTTATGGGCACCCAGCACCTCCACCTAAAACATTGCGTCAAGGCACAAGGAAAAACAAACAGTTTTTACAATATATTAACAAAGCACTGAAGCCTAAGCTAAGATTGAACAGTAAAGTGTCCCCCCACCCCCCACCAGAATCATGCCGTATTCCTTGGCGCCTCTCTCTCTCTCTCTGCTTCTGTGTGACATGTTCTTGTAACAATACAAAGAATCGATCACATTGTTTGAGAGGGAGGGGATAGAACATGTTAATGCCTCCAATGCGGCAAAATCATGCTCAACCACCAAGCTTTGTAGCACTGAGCGATTTAAAATAACGCCATTGTAATACAATGGAAAGGCAGCACATATATTTTTAGGTCTTTAAACGACTTAGTAACCAAAATTAACAAAGTGCTTTTGTAAACACACGTAGAAACAAATAGTTGCATTCGTAGACGAGAAATCTTAAAGCAGATAATGCGTCAAATCTACAAAACTGGGATCATAACGGCACTCTCATAAACATTTGAAGTACTTCACGCCGTGCAAATAGACTGCGCAGTTAAAAAAAAGGCTTTATGCACTGACCCCGGAACAGTTTTGTTGATAAAGCTGCTTTGCAGCGATTTATAATTTCAAAATAAAAATGATGTGCGTGAGAACTAAATTTATGAAACTGGGGCTTCTTTGCCGACAATTCTGGCGTTGAAAAATGTCCCCAGGCTCTGTATACATAGGAACAAATTAAATATTCAGGAGGGTGTTAGATATTTTCTTTTGTACCTGCGCGCTAATTATTGGAGTGCGGGACAAGGGCAGGAGGTCGTATATTTCCTGTGCGAGTGCATCTCCTTGATTCTTCATTTATTTATTTTGCTTAGTAATGGCTAGATTTGACGTGGTACCGAAAAAAAATGAGCTAGATGTGGAGTAAGTAAAATGTATAAATTATTCAAGGACCATATTCTTTGTGGAATAAAGGCAGAATCACGCTGTTTTACTCTGTTTTCGTTCTTCTTTTATTGGCTTATAAGTGGAAGGAATAAAAGAGACCTGTACATAAGCAGAGTAGAAAAGTAAATCATTCTTGGCGTTCCATTCGATCATTGATACCGTGATGAAGGTAATGCTGAACGTCACTTGCCTTCACGTTCCTGCAAGAGTATATCATCACTAGTGGTCGTAATTGCGTTTGGAGACCTCACAAAATGGCTTCAGAAAATTGCTCACCATCTACTACGCCTCCCCCCCCCCCCAAAAAAAAAAACACACATACTCTTCTCATTTTCTTCGAAAGATTATTATCTGATAAATGACCCTAAATGCTCACAGCTTGTCACTTTAAAAATTCAAGAGATTTCGGTGGCTTAGCTTGAATAGGCCCGGCTATCCAAGCTAAAGCTAGTTCACAAGACGATAGTTATAGCGCGAGAACAAAACGACGGCACAGAGACAAGAAGGACACGAAAGACACTCTGTGTGTCTCTGTGTCGTCCTTTTGTTCTCGCGCTATAACTATCGTCATTCCATACCAGCTAGCCCAAGCTGCCACACTTCTTGTTCACATGATTACGCTTGTTCACTCCTGTAGCCGATGTACAGTTTGCCAACCTAACGATATGGATACAAGAACTTCCCGTCGTGCGGACACTTGCAACCATAGCTACGTAACCTATGCTGATTGATTGATTGATTTGTGGGGTTTAACGTCCCAAAACCACTGTATGATTATGAGAGACGCCGTAGTGGAGGGCTCCGGAAATTTTGACCACCTGGGGTTCTTTAACGTGCGCCCAAATCTGAGCACACGGGCCTACAAAATTTCCGCCTCCATCGGAAATGCAGCCGCGGCAGCCGGGAATCGAACCCGCAACCTGCGGGTCAGCAGCCGAGTACCTTAGCCACTAGACCACCGCGGCGGGGCTATGCTGTCAGACTAGTTGGTGTATAGCTGTAGAGAGCAAAACTTGAAAGAGTACGAAAAAAGTGACCCGGAAAAGCGTGCATAAAGGCGAAAAAGTGCTTTTCCGCGTCACTTCTTTCGTCTGCTTTTAGGTTTTCCGCCAACGATGTTTTACACAGTATACCATAGTATTGTCTGTTTCCGAAGCCTTCGCCGCAGTCAAACGCGAGGCGTCTATGATTGCCTCTGTCGTCTCTCTGCATCCTGCTCCTGGCGTTTCACTCACCAAAGTTTCCGTTCTACACTCGTTTCAGCCTAGCACTTTGAGCGCTAAGCTTAGGATTAGGAGGATGTTGAACGTAGCCAGCTAATCTAGCTCAGTGAAATTTGCAGGCAATCGCTACACCCGGTATTCTCTTTGCCAGTTGTATTGAACCTATTTCCTTTGTGTGTGTGTGTGTGTGTGTGTGTGTGTGTGTGTGTGTGCCTTTTCCGCCCCCTATATGTAAAAATAACTAAAAGTAAAAAGGGGGTAGCCCGTACCACCAGGAGGTATAACGGGCTCAAGCCAATCTAACATAAATGAAGAGGGGAAACTTCCCAAATTGTTATTTTTATTTGAAAAAGCCAATTAGTTAAAAAAATAACATGGGTAAAACCTAGTGAGTGCAGCATGAAACTGTAATAAATAAACTAGTTAGCTTCTCAGGAATGAGCAGGTCGATATGCAGCAGCAGTGTATTTCCCCCACTTGAGTTTTTGGAGTTCGTGTGTGTGTGTGTGTGTTGCGCGCGCGCGCCCGCGTGTGTGTGTGTGTGTGTTTATGTATGTGTGTGTGTGTGTGTGTGTGCGTGTGTGTGTTGATTTTAAATGCATTGTCGTTGAATGCAGAAAGTCCAAAAACAAACAACGAAGTGGGATGCGAGACAGTGGTCTTGAGGATGAGTAAACGTTGACGAGGATGGTAGCAGTGGCCTCTGTGATGTCGAAGCCCATTTCTTCACCAGGAGTCATGTAGCCAGGCACGTCGGGCTGTCGTTCCAACCAGCGATGCAGCAGGGAACCTTCGGCAGCCTGTTTGCCGCTGCGAACTTAGACAAGGCGCCATTCGCAATAGTAACAAGCTTTTTTAAAAAAAAGGGGGGGGGGGGGCAGGATTAGGTACTTGCGCAAGCGTTGCGAATGCTATGGTTCGAGTACTAGGGAAAATGGAGCAGTGATGCTATCGTTATCGGTCGCCGAGGTTTTCCCCCACCTTTGTTGGCATAACTGCGACTGTAATCGAGAGCATTCACGCAAAAGTTGTGTGTGTGTGTATGTGTGTGTATGTGTTTAACTAAGTGCGAGCGTGCTCTTAGAAAGTCGCGGGTCGCGCGACGTAACTCTAGCCGGTGGCCTGTGTGCCATTCCGCACGTAGTATTGTACCCGACCCCTATCTCACTGCACCACCCGCCAACATAATTGTCACTCATCACCAGTCACATGCGAGGTCTGCAGCAGTCGAGAGAAGCCGCGACACCTGCTTCCTTAAGATCAAGTGACCACGCGGATACACACTAGCAGTTACACTGTAACGTGGCGAGCCTAAACGTTGTAGTTCCTCAAATAAACACTGCTGTTCTATCCTATAGGCTCAAGACACTTGAGTAAATAGTGCTCTATGTTACCACACGTCTTGCAACTCGGGCAGAATGAAAGCTGCAGTCAACAAGCATTTTCATTCGTTGTGGCAGACGCCTCGCCAGAGATGTGTGACAAAAGGGCTATCAGTGGAAGAGGCCTGTTTCCTTTATCGCATCCGAACGGGTGAGCACTCACACCAGCATGGATCCACAAGATTTAACTTCCACGCGGCTTTGCGCGCTGGTACTGACATTCCAGCTTTCACTCATTAGCAAGATGAACGACGTCTTCAGGGTGGTCTGACGTAGCTTTCCGCCGTCGCCACTGCGACCACTCTGACAATGTTTTGCACAGGTGGGCCAGCGTCCTCGCTCTTTTCTCCAATCGCACGACGATAGCACAACTGCTGAAGAGAAGATAGCTGGTCCGGCGTGGCTGAGAGAGTGGTAAGTCACGTGGTTAATCACGTGGACACGACTGGCAATGCTGCTATAGCAGTGGTCCTCCATGGTGGGTCAGTGGCTAAGGTGCCCGCCTGCTGACCCGGAGGTTTGATCCCAGCCGCGGCAGTCGCATTTCAGTAGACACGAAATGGTAGAGGCGCGTGTACTTTGCGATGTAAGTGGAAGTCAAAGAACATCACATGGTCGAAATTTCCGGAGCCTTCCACAGCGGCATCTCTACGTAATCATATCGTGGTTTAGAAATGTAAAGCCACACATTATTAATATTATTATTATTATTATTATTATTATTATTATTATTATTATTATTATTATTATTATTATTATTATTATTATTATTATTATTATTATTATTATTATTATTATTATTATTATTATTATTATTATTATTATTATTATTATTATTATTATTATTATTGTGCTTGCTGTGATCAGAATAGCAGCGGCGGCGGAGCAGGGCTTGTCACGGGGTAACCGTACTCGACTAGGGCAGTATAGATTTCGCTTTGAAATAATTTCGGTTTCTGTCGCACATTGCACTGCAGATGTTTTTTAATAAGGAGTGCGATCGATGAAAGTGTTCAGGAATAGTTCCGCTGCAGTGAAAAAATGGCGACGACGAATGGTGTTATCTCGGCAATGGGCGCCTATTGTAAGACACTTGGGTAAAATGCATACAACAGCCGTAACTGGTGGCTATTGTATGTGGTCTTTTTCGGGAAGGGGTGGTAGGGGAGATTCAACCAGCATTCATCCACGTTAGTGTGGTTGTATACGTGCGCATATATACACAGATGTATAATTTACAGTTTCTCTAAGGGGTGTAGGGTCACGCCTCCCTGATTACGCTATTGTGAATAACCTCTTTGCCCGGGCGTTTCTCGTCTCTCCACGTTAAAGTTGACCCATCGAGTCGTCCTAATGTCCAAGAGTCTTGTAAATTTGGCTTTCTTTTGCTAAAAGCATAAGTGTCGGTACTACACTGAAGTTAAGCTGTGTGAAAGGCGTATAAAGAATGATCACTCAGCGTAATGACGTTAAATATGTGCTGAAAACGGGTTGCTACTGCTTGCGACTTTCACACCTTGCTTCATTCATTCGCAAGTTCTCATCGGGGTGTCTGAGCCTCGTAGCGATCCGCAAGCTTTCATTCAAGCCAGGCCTCGACGTTTCCACAGCAGTCATCTCATTTCTTGACGGACATCTCAAAAAGACGCGTGCTCCCTGACTTCGATCAAACACGGTTGCATGCGTACAGACAACGGGTAATGAATGAATGTGGCCTCGATTAAAGGAAAAAGACGACTCTTGGCCGCTGTAGGGGATGAGGTAGCAAAGGGGTAAGGGCCATAAATGGTGAGGAGCAGCTTCGTGTGACGCCTTCGCATGGGTCAGGCGGCCTCTCCTACTCGAAACAGGTCACTTCGACTAACGGCTGAACTTGCGTGAAGCACGCCTTCCTTTCAACGAGTTCAGTGGAAGAAGAGAATGGCTCAGAGAGAAAAAGAGAGAAAGAGTCCAGGACAGTGACGCAGTAGTCAATGGCCCCACAGAGCGAGACTCTCAGCGTCATGGGTCGACGAGCGCGTCACGAAGACGCATCAGCGTCGACGTCAATACACTGGGCGAGACGCCAGGCTACTGCGGTACTGTGTAGCTTCCTCTGTACGCCCCGAGTCTGGCTTTATTTTTGTTAGTCCTTTATGTGGCACCTAGGAAGGCTGTCGGGGAAAGTGTTTGCTCCCATCGTTTGTTAGCGTCGTTTTCTTTCCGTTCGCTGGGATGGGCTGGAACGTATACAAGCGTGACGCAAAGGAAGGAAGGAAGGAAGGAGGTAGAAGAAAAGGCGCAAACACTTTCTTCAGGAGTGCGATGTCTGCGTCACGTTCCTTTTCTCGGGTCACGTGAATCGTGCAGAGACGCCACCGTACATACTTTTTTGCCACGCAGTGGTATAGGGAAGATAATGATGGTAATGATATAGAAGGCCCTTCTTCGGGTAATACATGAAATTCTACTACCGTGGACCATTTTTCTTCCAATGCATTATGAACCATTGTGTGACAGACACGCTTCAAATCTGTTAACGTTCATAGTGGATTGCATTGAACCCCCTCCCCCCACATTCACTATTGGGAAATTGTAGGAAGGTGGAGAGCTATGCGCCGTGCGGGAACGCAACTAGTATATTCGATGAATAAAGGTAGGAAACGAGAAGGTGTAACATGGCAAAACATCCTACGAGAGAAGATTGATAAATTCAGTAATTGAACTGAAATAGCAGATAAATAAATATGAAAAGAGCACTAAAGTGCTTTTAACGATTTCTCGCTAGAATTGCTTCAGGTGTGCCTTGGGAGTTAAAATAATTACTGTGAGAAGTCGGGAGAAAATGTTATGCAGCTCACGGCATGGACTGTTTTCCGGGAATCATTTCAAACGTGTCAACCAAGCCCTCGAGGTGGCTCACTGATAGACTGTAGTTTTATAGCGCATGAAGAAAAGACGCCCATATACAGACATCACACACACATGCGCTAACTTTCAACAATGGTTAATCTGGAAACAGGGAACCACATAAATAGACAATACCGCTTCACAACCTGATTATTACTCACACAATGCACATTCGTGATATGTAGATCCCTGTTCACGAAGTAAACACTGTTGAAGTTAACACCTCAGTGTGTCATGTCTGTCTCTGTCCATGTCGTCTTCGTGCGATATAAAACTACGACATCACAAACCAATATGCCCAAAACACTACGTCACTGATCGACCCGTGCCGTGGCCGTTTGAAGGTGAATGTAAACGACTGTGGTTGTTCATGTGGGGACATAACGTTCAACGTCATTGCTGGCTCATATTTTCTCTTCGCCCAATGACTTTGTGTGCCACGGCGAAATCCACAGGACATTTTCTCAGCACAAGCGAGCGGACGTCGTCATTAAACGCGTTGTCGCTGTGCGATAACGGCATTTTTTTAAAGGACTGCTCTGAGTCGTTACGACGACACATACGGCTCTGCAATGCATTTTATTTTCGATAGCAATTATATGGACACTCTAGACTGTATTTTGGCGCTGGTATTGGCGTCGACGTAGGCGTCGCCATCATTCACTGTATACGTATCAGTATATATGAAAACGCTAGAAAGAAAAATGATATTTAAAAAAAGACTCCGGCGTGCGGAATCAAACGTCCGAACTCTGAATCGTGAGTGCGAGGCGTTAGCCACTGAGCCACGAAGGAGTACCTCCTTCAACGTTAAAACGGCTAGCTATTTAGATATACTGCTCACCGCTGGAGATGGGCATCTTGGGGGGAACTATCGTGTTTTTAGCATTACCAGCAAGATGGTGCATTCAGCGCACGTCGCCAAATCGCCACGACGCGGTGGCGCGCTCTCTCATTGCACACGCGTACTTGCCCTGCGGAGAAGGGGCAGGCTAAACGGTCAAGCGCGCTCGCATAACTCGCCGTGGGGACGATCGTACACCTTGGGCTTTCATTGGGACGATTCTGTTGTAGTTACTGGGCAAGATAATACCATGCACTGCTAAGCCTCTTGAATACCTGTCGGGAGTGCTGCCCCGGGCTATACAAAAAATGGCGACGACACGTTTACATGCAGGCCGTAGTCAGTGGTCGAATGTGGCAGAGGCTGAATAATGACGGCCCAAGGCACGAAATCGAAATTCTGGAGACTATTGTCGCTGTGTCCAAACAATGTGATGAATAGATTTTCATGAATATGTAACAAAGCCTGCCGCCTCTTGTAGTTTGTCTATTCCCGAATTTTCAGCGTTGTTGTGGGTGCATTTTTCGCCACATCGTCATGAAGGAAAGAGAACTAAAGTAAGTGAAATATATCTACAGATTAAAAAAAATGTCCGCCGTAATTGGAAGAGATTCCTATCGTCCGAACAATGGACATCACTAGGGCAACGACGACAACAACAAAAATTAAAAAAAAGGAGGGTAGATGGGTCGGAGTGTAAGCTGGAGTGCTTCAAAGTAACCTAAATTCATGGATTGAGCAAAACTAACGACGAAAATTATTACGAAAAGTATTGGGAATAAATAATCAATTTCGGCCGCGATCTTTCCGCTGTGTCACTTCAAGGAGCCGCAATTTCGTTTTGCGGGCGATGTCGCCTTACTCCCTCTGGGAAGGCATTTTTTCTCCGAGGGGTCTCTGTAGCTATGATTCTGGCGCGTTATGAAATACTTCACGTCCTTCCCGCGAGGCTTTTAATCTGAACCCGCCCTCCCTTTTTATTGGTCAAATAGAGAGAGAGAGAGAGGAAAGAGATCTTGCGGAATGATGCGTGGGCTCCAGGCAGACGTGTACAAATGGGAAGAGATGGGCGCAGAGGAGAGAGGGAAAAAGAGAACCCCTTGGCAGTGGCGCCAAGATGTATCGCTGCATCGCGAGGGAAATAGGGAGGCGGGGAAGGCGAGGAGAGGCAGCGTACTGCATTAGGGCGCGGGGCGATCGATAGCGACACTGCTGTGCCCCTTTCGCAGGCCGGGGTGCTTGAAGAAGTGCGCCGGCGGACGTGCTCTGCGGACCTCTCGACTGCACAAATGGTGGTGCTCGCTATTCATTCCAGACCTGTTCCCATTCAACACACAATAATTCTCCGTGTGTATGTTTGACACGCGGCTCTGTGCATTTGCCCCTGTCTCGTTCTTCGTGGTGGCCGCCATCGCCTCCAACTCATTCTTCGCCCGTCTTTTGTCCTGGGCAAGGGAAAATCGCAGTCTATTGCGACAGAGTTATACATCACGACACCTTTGTATAGAGTGGCGAATTTAGGCACTTTGCAGGAAGGTAACTGAAAACCCGGCAGTTGTGTATCGGTTGTTGTGCGGTTCCCGCGATAGCGAAGAGGTTTCGAGTTTGAAGTCGCTGCGCCTATCTTTCGTCGGGGTACGAAGTTTGTTTGAAACGTGATGCGCAGTTGTCTGTGTGCGCTTAATCTACTGCCCTCAGTTGATCGAGTTTATTTCGAGTGACAATGTTTTCTCAGCGGATAGTGTTTGAAAGCCTTCAACGTCACCGACGATAACTATTAGTACTGAATAATACCTAATAAGGCAACGCTTACATCAATAAGCAAGGATAGGTATCACTCTTAAGTTAAATGAACAGGGCAATGACGTAATGGGGCCTTGAAGTTTTCAGAATAGTTATTATTGTCAAGAAAAACGTAGTTTGATGCAGAAGTGATTGAAACAAGCTGTCTGTGGGTTTTTTGTAGTGGGATTGTAATAATAAGGCGTTGATTAAATTTCGACATTTGTAATTCACTTTCTGTTAGATTTTTGTCGTGTTTGCCGCTATACTTAATGCATTTTCTGAGTTGTTACTCGGCATACACGCTTAATGCCTTCTCGCTGATCGTTCTGCTACTCGTTAACGAGCACCTTCCAATGGTGGTGTAGCGGCTAAGGTACTCGGCTGCTGACCCGCAGGGCGCGGGTTCGAATCCCGGCTGCGGCGGCTGCATTTCCGATGGAGGCGGAAATGTTGTAGGCCCGTGTGCTCAGATTTGGGTGCACGTTAAAGAACCCCAGGTGGTCTAAATTTCCGGAGCCCTCCACTACGGCGTCTCTCATAATCATATAGTGGTATTGGGACGTTAAACCCCACATATCAATCAATCAATCAACCTTGTGGATCTTAGCAGGCGCTATGAATAAAAAACAGAATAAATGTACACTAGGACGGCAACCAGCCAGGCAAAGCGCACGTTTTGCTTACGTTTCTCTTTCTTCTGTTTGTTCCGTAGCACCTGATAAGATACGGAAGATGCAGCATGTAGAAAAGTATAGCGTCCGTTCAATAAACGAAAGGCCGGCCGTTCAATGAATTGAAGGCTGCCGTGAGAACGAGTGAGGTGGTGGGGGACTGTGCGGCGTCAATCAGAGGATTACTTCCGTTCGAAGGCCAGCCGCCGCTGCCACTTATAGTCTCGTCCCCGTTGTTTACCGACTCGCTGCCATGCATTCGCAAGCTATTCGGGGCGCTTTCGTGGTTGTGTTGAGTTGCTAATTTCGTTTTGTCTTCATTATTACTACTTAGGTGGTATTGAATCTAGCCTGAAGATGGCCATGACAAGGACTCGGCACGTTTCCTTAGTGGTTGTTCATTGTTTCCAGTCTTCCGGAACGCTTCGTATAGCATATCGAGACGTCATGAACTGCTCAAGCTGATCATTGTCCGTGATCATCATCGTCATCAGCGTCATCGTCATCCTTATCGTGGCTACAGCGCACACCAACGCCGCCAACGGACAAGCCTCGAGCTTAAGGAGTTTTGGCTCCTGGTAACTTCATTAGGAGAAAGGAAAGGGGTTCCAGAACTACATTGGTGGGGCCCCATGTCCGAAGCTCTGCTCCAATAGCTTGCGCCGCAATACAGGCGCAGTTTGAAGCGCTAGTCGCGCCTCCGTATCCATGCTAGCGACGAGAGCCTCCCACTGCTCCAAAAAAGTTTTATATTATTTCCTTACGCTGTAAGCGATTGAGTTTATTTGGCTTTTTAATGCAACTCCACGAGATATGAAAGATGGCTGGTGCCGAGCCCCGACACATAGAAAATCGCGCCCAAACAATGTTGAAGATATTTTGTATAATCATATTAGACTTATAGGTTTTCAAATATTTCATCAACGTTTATCCCAGTGATAGTACGTGTGAATCGTAAAGGTTGTTTGCATTTACATAAAGACGACTACTAGTCTATGTACAAGGATCCGTTTCCCGCGCAACGCAGGTACTCCAGGTTCACGTTTTGATAACTGTGGTACCAAGCATGGTGTATGGTGTAGAACATGCACAGCCTGCACAAAGCAGAGAGGCAGCTTTTCAGAAGACAGAATAGCTGAACGAAGACCCATAGACATTTTCACAAATACTGTATCACGGTATTGTTCATTTACTCGGCAAGAAAGCCCTGAACTTCTTGCTCCATCTTAATTCGGAGTCCATGGTAATCACCATGAGCAGACTGACTGCGACTATTGCGGTACAGAGATATCTACCGCTTTTTTCTGATTAACCGATTCCTGCGTAAGCTACGGCTACGTTATCTCCGCGAACTCGTAAATCTGATCTACCTACCCTTATTATTACTATCTTGCTTTCTTGAACTTGAAGACTGAAAAAAAATTATTTACTGTGCCTTTCGCTTTCTTCAAGGATTCAGGACCATTTTGCGTAGAGCACACCTGCCATCTATTCAAAGTGAATGAAAGGTACGAAAACTGAAGAGAGGTTAGCTTAATGGAAACCTCCTGCCTCTGTCTCCAGAACTCGGCGCAGCATCACGAGGCCTCTTCGTGATCTCGAGACGCGAACAGCGCGCTCGTGGTGGTGTGTTGCGCATTTTCTTCTTCTTCTTCTTCGTGGTAGCTTTCGTGCACACGCGTAGCCTTTTACCGAGTCGCACGCGTGCACATGCCAACTCGCAGAAGCTGCCTGCGTGCGTGACGTTCTGATCTCGTCAGATGCCGGCTCATCTTTCCCTGCCTTCTATCTCGTTGACTCGGCCCCCGCGTTTCCCACGTCTTCGCCTGGTGGCAGGGTGGCCCATTGCCGCGACGATGAGAGATAAATGGAAGGCGATGCAATAACAGCACTTGCTCTCTATTTAGTCATCTTTTTTTTTGTTGTTTTGGCTCTATGGATCTCTCGCACGCGCAGACGGTGGCTGGAAGACCTTGGCACGCACGCCACGCTACAGGCTGTTTGGTTGTTTACTAGAAAGTCACTGCTGCGAGTAATCATTATAATGATAGGACGACAACAAACATATCCAAATGCTAATCTAGTACATTCCATTTGCTTGCTTTTGGGAGTATAAAATAAAGTATTCCCACATGCACACACATTCAGTAGGTACCAGTCAAGTCGCTCGGAGAGGCCTGTTGAATAAAGAAAAAGTAGTAGCGCCTGCACAGCCTCCTTGTGTAAAGTCAAGTTCTGTTAATAGCGTAAGATTATTTCCTTCCGGAAGAGTTTGGTTGTCCAGTCGATTGAGCGCATTTCAGAGAAACTTTCTGTGCGAACAGTATTACGGACATTCGTAAAGAACATGATTTATTTTATTCTTCTCTCCTCTTTCAAACCTCTGTTTCCCCACCTGTCTGTGCAAGGTAGCAAAGCAGTTCTTTTAGCAGGTTAAGCTTCCCAATTCCTCCTACTCATCTATTTTTCCTTCTTGTATGTATCAGAAAGAGCAAACGCCTACAGAGCCCCGTGTGCATGAAATGGTTACTCTTTTATTAGCAGTACGAAGGAAGCAGACTTTTAAAACTCGATGATTTGTTGCAAGACGTAAAACACAGGACGGCGCGTGTCACAGGCAACGTCGTGGGTTACGTTTGATTGAGCCCTAAAACCATGGCAGTGGCGTACGACCTCTTTGTACGATTGATAGTGGCCGTGTACGGTACAGCATAATGGCTTCGCGATTTGTATTATTGCTCATCCTGCATGTCGTGACTCGTCCAAATGTCTCATCTGGGCCATGCCACGTCCCTGCGCTGCGCATTCGAATGGAATGCGATACTGTTTGTTGCAAGCGTCTCTTAATCCATGAACCCTGGAGGCATATGGGTCTATTACCCTTATACACCTTTTGAAAGTTTACTGCAGCCAGCGAGGCTTTGCCCTGCCAGTAGGATTGCAGGCATTGCACACTTCCTCCAACTCACCTGGTTTTGGCAGTTCCTCGGGAATCGGCCCAGTTTTGACCAAGCGACGGTGTCATATGATGACTTGAGCACGTGACGTCACGTTATGTAATGTCATATTATCTGCTTTTTTATCGTAGCCTTACGTGTGATAGCCGTCCAGAGTGCCCGTGAATGGGCCGCCAAGCTCGGCTTGATGGTTCCCTACGTGGGATCAGCCGGGTAGCGCGGGACTCCCTGGCGTCTTCTCTGGACCAAAATGAAGTGTTGATCATCATCATACAGATAATCCCCACTCACCCGCTGAGGTGCATGTGACTTAGCAATCGATGTGTTGCGCTGTTAATCTCGAGAACGCACTTCCGGTCCCAACCTGGGAGACCGCATATCATACAAGGTGAAACTAGAAAAAACACCAGGTACTAGTGGAAGGATTCAGGAATAATCAAACTCGAGTGCAATAGGAAAAAAGGAAACGCATAAGGCAAGGTTCGACTTATAAATGGAGTTTATTAAAAAAAGATAATGCTGCCACACATCCTTCGAGAGCCAACAGCTGAACCATGTGAACATGAATCTAACACGCTCAACCCGTTTCTTTTTACTTGTCTGTACTTTACCTTCAATAAACTGCAGTTGTAAGTCCCGCCCTGTCCTAAGCGCATGCTTTTTTATTTCTTGTAGTCGCGTTTGTAATTGCTTCAACTCTTCACTTGTCATTATGTGATAACTGGCTCAGAAACCATACTGCTATGGAAAACACGTGTGTATGTGCGTATTCTGCTTACGTTGAAGAGCTCCGGACCGTCTAAGTTACTCTAGGGTACCCCGCTATGTGGCACGTCTCATGATCACACCGTGCTTTTGGCACGTGAAACCACAGGTTATTTAAAATGAGCACTCAGCACAAAGTGAGTAGGGGGTGTCGGTTTGGAAATTGTATAGAATAGTCGAAATCTAACCAAACAAAGCAGACGCATATACGCGTCTCTCCTCAGCGTAGAGAGAAAGCGTTGCATTCAGACAGAAATACTGATGATGTGGCGTGTGGCTTAACCGGAACCGAAGCTTGTCTCGTTTCGCTGCGCACTCGTTTGAAAAGTAAGTACCCGTGCTGTGGGAGAATGCTTGCCTGTTGTGTCCCATAACCTTGAACTCAATCCTTCTATATGATTCAGGGGCGAAGCTCCTTAAAGTGGCACCCGTTCGTCCCTCGTAGTTGTAGTGTGTAACCAGTCTTACGTTTTGACCTGCAAGGGGGTGTCGGTGGGAGATTTCTCGTGTGCGTTGCTGAACAATAAAAAAATTCGCAGCGTGCGCGTTAAATAATAGCCGAATTCTCCTGTCTCTCATTCTCAATTAGCAGCCATTGGCATCTATATTGAGCACTATCTGACGAGAAAGAATTGCTACGTTATATTCGCTGGGCGTAGCCTCCTTGCCTTTAGAAAGGTTTAGCGAGCGTTTGGCCGCAGTACCATGAATACAGTGAACTAGTATGTACCATGAACTTGATGTCGTTAAAGGTGGGAAGCAGACACGAAGCGCTAGCCATTCTTAGGAAGGAGGTGTCGTTGAGTCGTTGCCACCTGGGTTAACGCCATCTCTCCGCTGAATCCAGTGGTTGTGACCTGGGTTGACGCTATCCCACCGCTGCCACCACTGTTAGGAAGGAGGTGTCAGGACATGCCGCCACGTCCGTGACTGTGGCGGCCTTGGGTAGCGTGGTCCCGGCTGGAGCCACCCGAGTGCCGGGAGAAGACAAGTCGAGGAGCCGGCGAAGATGAGAAGAAAACGTTTATGTACAAAATTTACATGTTGAGAGTAGCGTAGAACAGCATGGAACAGTGGTAGTGGTTAGAAGATGAGAAAAGGCACCTAATTTCTGCAACCCTGTCGGGAGCACGGCGCAGTGCCTCATGGAACAGTTGAAGCACACCTGAGTGCCTCTGCACTCGCGTTTTTATCCCCTGCCTTCCCAAGATTCACTGCGAGGGAAGACAAGTCAGTTCAGGTCCCTCCAATAGGATTGTCCTCCTCCACTCCGACCCTCTGCAGACTCGTGCGCCAAACCAGTTCCAGAAAAGTGCGAGGACACGCACACTTGGTAGCACAGGGAAGAGCAATACGGCACCACTGGCTCAGCTTGCTCCCTGCAGGCCCCGAACACAATGCACCGAGGTGCGGTCGCTGGCCCAGGAATGTAGAAAGCGTGCTCTTGGCACAAGTACAGATGCGAAGCACATTGTTCGGTGCACCACCTAAAGGGGGAGACGGAAGCACAGGCTGCAAAGGTCCCTCCGGGTAGTCAGGTGGAAAAGGTTTTCAGGTCCGTGGGCCCAGCAGACTCCTCGCACCACCGTTGTAATTTAAAGCCGCCCTGGAATGTCGCTCTCGGTATAACACCGTAAGAAAATGTGCGTATGCAACCTCTCGTTTAGTCCTTTGAATGTCCGCTGGATGGCGGTGCTTCTATATGAGGAATATATGATGAAAAAATGCGAGATGGTGGTACTTGGAGCGTTCAATAGATGGACGAACAGACCCACAGACGGACGCATGGATGGATGCATGGACGGACGCATGAATGGCTGCACGGACGGATGGACGCATGGACAGACGCAGGGGCGGATGCATGGACGAACGCACGGACGGACGCACAGATGGACGTGCGGATGCACGAAGAGACGCACGCACGAACGGGCGGATGGAGGCACGGACGGTCACACAGACGGACGCATGGACAGACGGAAGCAAGAAGGAATGGACTAACGGATGCTTCACCCCACTCTCCATCATTCACTCCGTGGATATGCTGCCATTTTTTTTTTAACACACAGGGAGACTTACCCCGTATTGAGAAACGCTCCTCGACTCGACTTTCACCCTTCACTTGACAGAGTGGAGCACTGCGCCGCTGCTCGGCTCATAAGGATGCTGCGCCGCTCAAGAATCGCAGCAGATTATCGCTGATATGCAGTGACTTGCCGTGCCTAAAGACGGCGCTCCCATCGACTTTCTCAAGTGAAGGTGAAGCGTTGAGTGAAGGGATGTTCTACAATACACCAGGTATTTATTAGTTAGTCCGGGTGTGTGTGTTTGAAATTTTTTTGTTGGTTTTTTGTCTTTTGCCACTCCGTGGGGGAGGTGCGCGTACATTGAACACGCAAATTTTTGTAGTAGAGCTTAGACTTTCTTTTTTTTCGTAGTGCACGGCTCGAGTTTAGTAATTATTGAGTATATGGACAATTGGTGTCAGAAAGACATGGTTAAAGAGACTGTAAAGTGTTCAGGATATGGAGTGGGTTCGAAAGTGGACCCAAGCGTAGAAGCGGATGGAGAAGAGGCTGACGCGAAGTGTAGGCAATGTGAGGTCGAGGAAAAAATTGAGAAAATGATGGTTGCCCAAAGTGAACTGCTGGTGAGAATCGATTAGCTCGAGACTGCGTTGGCGACAGAGCAAGAGAAAACGAGGGCAATGAGAGACAGACTGAAGTCCACCGAGGAAGCACTAGCGAAGCTGAACAAACAAGCGGCCTACGGAGAGAACAGTAGAGAACCGACAACCAGAACGGTGGAGAAGGAAGAGCAAGTTTGGAAAAAACAGGTTTAGCCGGTTCAACTGTCGCAAGGCCCAGCTTCAGCGAGGTAGTGGTGGGGCTAGGAGGGGAGAAAGCAGCCGGCGCCACAGGTGCAATTGGCCCCTGGTGCAGGACGCTCCAGCTGAAAAGTCACAGCATGTGATAATCGCCGGGGACTCGAATTTAAATCTATGCACAGAAGCCATCAAAAAGAGGGTAAGAGGTGACAAGGGGGTTGCAGTAGGGGCGTTCCCAGGACGCAAGCTGGAAGCAGTCGTGAGGTAAGCGAGCGCAAAACTCAAAACTACAGCTGATAGACGAAACCTGGTGATAATTTCAGGTGGTTTAAATGATGTCTTAAATGAAGATACAGCAGTACTAGCAGCCACACTGGCGAAAGGCGTCGATGACATTCGCGCCACTTCTCCTAAGGTACAGGTAGAGATATGCACGATACCGGAGGTACCGGTGCGTGCTGGCAACCTGCAAAGAGCGCTTGTCAACGCAAACCAAGAGATATGGTGGATGAGTCGAGAGAAAGGCTTTGAGGTGGTGGAAATGAACAGAGAAGTGCATAGGTGGGGTGGTTTTCAACGAGACAGAATTCACTTCGATGGGCGGCTAGGTCATGAGGTGGGTTGGCGACTTGCAGGACGCGCAGTAGCTTTTTTGGGGGGCAAGCGAACCCTTTGGGGTGCAGGATGGCTAGTAACGAGGAAAACAACCAGGGAGACTCTTCGACAGGTGTTATGGACAGATACGATTCCAAAATAGCACCAATGTCTAAGATAGGTAGAGTCGGGGGCATAAATAGGCGTAGCCACGAGCGCCGAGCCCATTCAGACATAGGGTATATTAACATGCAGGGTGGTAGGAACAGGCTGAAGTGGGAAGAGATAGAAGAACAGCTAAGGGAAGAGAGGCCGATGGTATACGGTTTTGTAGAAACACATCTCGGGGACATGGAACAACCTCCGAACAATCCGGACTACGCGTGGGAATATTTTTTTTATTTGAATACCCTAAAGGCCTCGAGAGGCATTACATAGGGGGGGGGGGGATACTGTTAAAAACAAGGTATACGTCACTTCATATAAAAGGACCGCACACAGCGATCAGACATAACTAGGTAAAAGGTACATTTTACGACAAGGATGTAACACATGGCTCATTTGACATCTCCAGTACATTTCAATTCCAGGAATCCGCATGGCACTAGTTCATCATCGTTTCGCTGGTACACAAGGTATAACAACAAGGTAAGATATAGTAGCAGTAGACATATTACACATCAAGAAATGTACGCAGCACTGATTGGAATGCAAACGGATCATTTATCATCACAATCTCGCTGGGAAGCTCGTTCCACTCGGTTACAGATAACACAAAAGGGGAATTTCGAAATTACGACGAGTGCTAAGTTCTGGAAGATTAACAATCTGTTTTAGTGCTGAGACACTTTGGTATGGCGAGTACGAGTGCGAAATGAAGCGGGCAGCTTTGTTTTGAATAGATTCAATGCAGTCGGACAATATAGCTGTGTGAGGGTTCCAAATAATTGAAGCATAATCGAGGGTTGCACGTATGAGGGAAGTGTAAGCGCGAAGTCTAGTTTCATGGTTTGCGAGATATAAACGGCGCTTAAGAAAGCCAAGTTTTTTTAGTGCCTTGTTTGTTACGTGTTCAATATGCATGGCCCAGTTAAAATCAGGAGTAAATATCACGCCAAGATACTTGAAAGAAAAGGTTCGTTTAATAGCCAAACTGCATAACATGTATTGATTTAATGGAGTATTTGGATTCCAAGAAAATGACATGACCTTTGTTTTATCTGTATTAATTTACATTTTCCACGTGTGGCACCATTTAGCCAGGGTATTAAGATCGCTTTGCAAAATAGCTACGTCATCAGTGCATGTGATCTGTCTATAAATTATTGTATTGAATATTGTAATAGAACAGAAGGCAGCAGAAAGGGGGGTGGTATTGGGGCATTCATTCATAAAAGTACAGACTGGCAAAGGGTCAGGCAGGAGTGCAAGGAACATTTATGGCTAAAAGGGAAAGTGGCAGGTCAAATGACACTCCTTGGTTTCGTGTACTTGTGGACGGGAGCAAAAGCCAGGGAGGAAAACCAGGCAATGGTAAAGTGTATATCAGAGGACATTCAGGAGTTAGCAAGGGAGTGCGAGATAATTATACTAGGAGACATGAATGCGCACATAGAAGATATAGATGGGTATACCGACCCGACAGGCAAAATGATCATGGATATGGGTGAAAGGCTTGATTTGATCATTTGCAACAGTACCAAGAAGCGTCAAGGGCAAATAAGATGGGAGGTAGGAAGGCTGCACTCGACAATAGATTATGCACTGATGTCACATAGGATGTATGATAAGCTCAGGGGAATTCACATAGATGAAGGTGGCTCCAGAAGTCTGGGTAGTGATCACAAAGGTATCAAGATAAGCTTTGGAATAGCAGTGAAAGTGGGAAGGAGACAAGATGAGCAACTACAGGAAAATTTTTATTCAGAAAGGCAAATTGAAATAGCCACTAAACAAATTGAGAAAGTAATCACGGAGGATAATAAGACTGTGTGGACATACACGAATCCAATTAGACTCTTTGAGCTAGAGCTTGCGAAGACGCGTAACAAGTCACCCCGGAAAAGAAGACACAAACCCAAAAGTTGGTGGGATGAGGAAGTTAAGAGAGCCATAGCAAAACGTCAGGAAGCCTCTAGGGAACACAGACATGCTAAGCAGCGGGGTGAACCGACAGATGATGTTGAAAGAAAATGGGAAACCTTTCTAAGCTGTAGAAGGGCTGCATTCCTTCTGATCAATGAAAAGATTAGAAGAAAGGGAGCTCAGTGGCTGGCAGAAGTACATAAAAAAGATAGAAAGGCAGCTGCGAAATTTTGGAACCATTCAAAACTCCCTCAGAAACGAGACGACCCTAGAGCTGAGTTTTATAACTACAGCCCAAGGTGCCAGGCTAGAAGGGGACGAAGCTATTCAATATATAAGAACAAGGGTGACAGAAAAATTTCAACAAAGAAGTACTTTATGCATCACAATAGTCAAGGACGAATCAAGTGGTGCAATGGCTCCATTTTCACAACGAGAGTGGGGAAGGGCTGAGAAAAGGGTTCCTAGTAGTACATCAACAGGCCCACATGGCATTCTAATTAGGCTGGTAAAGACATTAGGTCCGAAGTCTAAGCAGGCTTTGAGAGAGGCAGTGAGCAAAATAATAATCGATGGTGAAGTTCCCGATGGATGGAAACTTAGCAGGATGAGCATGATCTATAAAGGAAAGGGGGACAAAGCTGACATAAAAAACTACCGTCCTATAACAGTGACATCAGTGGTCTACAGGCTGGCGATGCAGATTATAAAAGAAAGACTGCAGGCGTGGATAGAGGATGAGGGGGTGCTGGGGGAACTGCAGAATGGGTTTCGGAAACACAGGAGGTAGGAAGACAATCTGTTCTTACTGACGCAGTGCATCGAAATAGCAGAAAAGGAACACAGGCCCCTGTGGCTAGCATTCTTGGATATCAAGGGAGCGTACGATATAGTGGTTCAAGAGGAATTGTGGGGAATACTGGACACACTAGGCGTGGAACATGTAGTCACTAATCTTTTAAAGGGTATCTATAAAGGTAACAAGGTAGTTATAAAGTGGGAAAAACATGTATCCAAGCCTGCAGAGGTAAAACGGGGGCTTAGGCAGGGGTGCCCCCTGTCACCCTTATTATTCATGATGTACCCACAAGGATTAGAGGCAAAATTAGAAGGAAGTGGGCTGGGCTTCGACCTCTCTTTAGTCAAACAAGGAAAACCTATTGATCAGGCATTACCAGCATTAATGTACGCAGATGATATAGTGCTAATGGCAAACAACAAGAAAGACTTGCAGAGATTGATGGACATCTGTGGTAATGAGGGAGATAGGTAAGATTTTAGATTCAGTAAGGAAAAATCAGCAGTCATGATTTTCAATGACAACGAAGGTAGTGAGCTTAGCATACAGGAGGTCACGCTAGAGATAGCAGATAAATACAAATATCTGGGCGTATGGATAAGCAATGGGACCGAGTACCTGAGGGAACACGAAATATACGTGACGACAAAAGGTAACAGGAATGCAGCAGTGATGAAAAATAGGGCACTGTGGAATTACAATAGGTATGATGTTGTGAGAGGAATATGGAAAGGGGTCATGGTTCCTGGGCTGACGTTCGGCAATGCGGTCTTGTGCATGAGATCAGAAGTTCAAGCAATATTAGAAATTAAGCAACGTGGAATAGGTAGGCTTGCTTTAGGAGCTCACGGGAATACACCAAATCAGGGAGTACAAGGTGATATGGGATGGACAACATTTGAGGGCAGGAAAGCTAGCAGCAAGATAAAATTTGAGAAGCGATTGAGAGAAATGAAGGAGGAGCATTGGGCTAGGAAGGTGTTCAGCTACTTGTACATGAAGAATGTCGATACAAAATGGAGGAAGCGAACCAGGAAGTTGACTGGTAAATACTTAGAAAACAGCAGGTGGCCAAACGAAAAAGAACTATCGGTTAAGAAGAAAGAGAAGGAAACGGAGACTGCCATGTGGAAAATGGGCATGATTAAGAAGTCCGCACTAGAGATCTATCGAACTTATAAGAAGGAAATTGCCAAGGAAAGGATCTATGATAATACTCGGGGTAGTTCTCTACTGTTTGAGGCAAGGACGGGAGTACTGCGAACCAAGACATATCGGGCCAAATACGAAGGGGTAGACACAGTATGTTGTGCGTGTGGAGAGGAAGAAGAAACTGCCGAACGCTTGATAATGTTCTGTAGAGGGCTTCACCCTATAGTTCAGGATGATGGCGCAGAGTTTTTCAAGGAACTGGGTGTTAGGGACCGGGATGGCAAAATAGACTTTAAGCAAGTAGACTTAACTAGAAGGAGGTTATCTGATTGGTGGCTAAAGTCAAGGCACGAGTGAAAATTAAACTCTTCACTGCAAAGTACGAATCATCAAACTCAATTTTTAAGGAAAAAAATATATATTTTTGGGTTCATTAAGTATTACGACTTGGTGGCGCTAGCCACCGCTCGATCTAAAGGGTACAGCCATATCCATCCATCCAATATATGATCAAAAGATGCGAGATGGTGGTACTTGGAGCGTTGAATAGATGGACGAACGGACCCACAGACATGCAGATGCATGGATGGACGCACGGATGGCTGCACGGACGGATGGATGCATGGGCAGACGCAGGGTCGGATGCATGGACGAACGTAGGGACGGACGCACAGGTGGACGTGTGGACGCACGAAGAGACGCACGCACGAACGGGTGGATGGACGCACGGACGGTCACACAGACGGACGCATGGACGAACGGAAGCAAGAAGGAATGGACTAACGGATGCTTCGCGCCACTCTCCATCATTCACTTCGGCGATATGCTGCCATTTTTTTTAACACACACGGAGACTTACCCCGTTTTGAGAAATGCCCCTCGACTCGACTTTCACCCTTCACTTGACAGAGTGGAGCACTGCGCCGCTGCTCGGCTCATAAGGATGCTGCGCTGCTCAAGAATCGCAGCAGATTATCGCTGATATGCTGTGACTTGCCGTGCCTAAAGACGGCGCTCCCATCGGCTTTCTCAAGTGAAGGTGAAGCGTTGAGTGAAGGAAGTTCTACAATACGGGGACTAGGACGTGTCGTGTGCTATTGTTCTCGTTACGGCATAGAGTGGAATACTTTGAAGGTATAGTCTTACATTTGTAACGCGGCCTGAGCTTCGATCCGCGGCACCTCATCGGTCCTGTGGCAAATCAGAGCCTGTGGGACGCTCAACACGAAATGGCTGTTGGCATTTGTGAAGGCTACACACCATTTGAAAACTTCCTATTTCTTTTATGCTTGTATGTGGGCGTGATTGTTTATGTTGTTTGGTTTTATTGAAAGGTCGCGCACTTGTCCTGTTCTTCAAATAGTAGAGGAGTCGTTACCGATTAGTGATAAAAGACGGTAGGTGCGTTAAGACGGGCATGAAAGGGATCGAGACAGCATGAACCCCGCTAGCATACGGAACTGTTTAAATAAGTTAAAGAACGCGAAAACTGGCTCAGAATACTGGGAATAAAGGGGCTCGTGCCGCTGTCAAAAGGGCCAGAAACTTCTAATCCTGTAGATTACGTTCTTGACCAAGTTGATTACTGTCGCGTGAAAAACGATTCGATGCTCGAGAGCTACGCAACTGATTTTATGGGGGCCAAGTGGTCCGGAAAATAAATGTGCCTTGAGTTTTTACAACAACAACAACAACAACAACAACAACAACAACAACAACAACAACAACAACAACAACAACGACGACGACGACGACGACGACGACGACGACGACGACGATAATAATAATAATAATAATAACAACATTGGTATTAATAAATAATAATCAAGTAAAAAAAGAACAAATTTTCTTGCTAGCTTTACTTTTGAGAGTGATAGGGCGTTCACCTAATACCATGTAGGACAATGCACCGAAAGCCTTTTGTTGGTTTAATCATTCCCTGCCGTGTCCTTATCATTTCTTTGTCAGACTGTCTCTTCCACCCTCTTTGCTTTGACGTTTAAAGAGATTGTTGCATGTTTATCCACACAAGGGCTCCGACTGTCCCGATGGCGTGACCGTCTCGCTTACCGTTTTGTGCTTGCTGGTACTCCGCTTGATACCATCCTCCGTAATGCTCTTTTGCCCGCCACCTTTATTCTTTCTTTTCTACGATACGTGAAGCTTCTGTGTACATTATGTATTCTAGAGAAATAATGACGCGAGCCATGTGGAGAATAACAAAAGCCGTCGTTAGAGTGGCTCCATACGTTCGTGGCACGCAGCATGACAGTGAATCGTGCTGTTTCAGTGAAATCGTGCCCCGAACTTCTCGGCACAGGGCTGTGCCTCGCAGCTTTGTGTAGCTGAGAGATAATCGATTCGCATTATCGGTGACTGTGAAGCAAGCCTGCACAGTCGTTCTTTTCGCTGTTGCGGCTTCCTTAAGGCGTTCACTTAAAAGCGGAGCAAAAACACCGATTAAGGAGGCGAAGCGTGTGATGCCTGCACACGCTATCGTGTTCTGCCTTTGAAACGGAGGTCACGCGTCGTCCGACATTTAGGGATGAGTAAGAGGGGGAAATGAAGAGCAGAAAGGTTATCCAGTTTTTAAAGGCCTTGTTGTTGGGCTACCTGGTTGCTCATTGCTGAAAAATACATGTACGTAATTGCTACACGTATTTATTAAAAAAGTACGTGTTTGGTGCTTGGATTGGTGATTTGTGCGTGTGAGAATGTGCCGTGGGTTCGTGATATAATAATTTATGTTTGGAAAAGAAGACACTTTTCGAAGCGTCTGACTATAGTCTGGGCTTGGTGAGGGTCTGAGGAGAATAAAAGATGCCAGAAAAGGCACCTTTCGAAAAGGGAAAGAAGAAGAAGAAGGATAAACTGGTACATTTGGCAGTACACTAAACTGCGTGAAGAAGACAGGGTGAAGAGAGGAACACATAGAAACATTGCCAGGATTTGAGTATCGGCGCAAGGCGCCAGTTCTCGGCGATAGCAATGGTGTCCAGCACTTACTGTAGGAGCGATTGGGAAAAAAATATTTCATATAGGACGAAAATAGCTAGTTAAAAAATGACTCCTGACTTTATATAGATAAGAACCACTAGATTGTTTTAGTGAAATTGCAGTATCGAACTACGAGAAATTTAGTTTTGGTTACTAGCTTTAGTTTTGGTGAGTAGATTTTTTCAGCAAATATAATTTTTGTCCATTTCCGCTTTGGCCGTTATCACCGCTGCTGCCACCGTCGAGAGATGGCACTACGTGCTCTTATCTACAAATCATTGTCATACACACGGTTCACTCGTGGTCTAGTGGATAAGGCCCTCGGCTGCTGACCCGCAAATCCCGAGATCTGATACCGACCCCTGCAGCTGCTTTTTTGATGCATGCGAAAATGCTTGAGGCATGTGTGCTTAGTTTTAGGATGTTGAAGGTGGTCGAAAATTTCAGGGCCGAAATTTGCAGGTGGTCAAAACTTCCGGAGTCCTCCACTATGGCTTCTCTAATATTCACATGGGGTAGATTTGAGACATTGAATCCCAACAATTAGTATTACTATTATTTGTGTTGTGCACATGTTTCTGTGCTTCGTGTGTGTGTATATATGTTCCTTTTTACGTCCTGCCTTGTTCGCGATGTTTAAATTTTGCTCGATTTCATTGCGGTGGCTGCATTTTCGGTGGAGGCAAATATGATGTATGCCCGCATGCTCAGATTCGGGCGCACCTTAAAGAACCCCAGGAGGTCAAAATTTATGGAATCCTCCACTATCAATCAAACTTTGCTCAATAGGTGCTAAAGAAACAAGTAGTAACAATAGTTTGGTAATCATTCCACTGCAGTGAAAATTGTGGTTTTATGGTTAATGAACCAATTCATTTAATCTTTGGACTTGTGGATTCAGGTGTTACCATTTGACATAGTTGATATTTGCCACAAATCGACACCACGACACACGACGTTCGCTACTTCTTATTTCTTTTGTCTCAGTCCAAAGTGCGCTACTTTACGGTACGATATAACGATCAGTCACTAACTAGTACAGCTCTCAAACTTGCTGAATGCACGTCCCGCATATTACTGTGAGCGGCCGTTCTGCTGCTACGCATTTTATAGATTATGGAAACATGAACTTGAACTTGAACTTGAACATTATTTCGCATCTATACATTGTACAGATAACAGGGACACAGACAAAAAGCCACATTACGACTTGACGAGGTCTGTGCCCCCTTTTTTTTTCGCAACAAACAGTTGGCGGGCAAGACCAAAATTCCATGCAAGAACAGATTCATGTACACACACGCACAGTAAGAAATAGAGATAATTTAAAACACTTGCATCCGAAAACAGTGAACAAATTTATATACAAAGTTTGAAACGCGTCGCTATACACCTTCAACACAAAAATACACAAAAATACATAGTAAACATACGAGCATAAGAAGTATTCGCTAATGAATATACAAAAGTTCAAAAACGCTTCGCCTTGTACTTTTAACATAAAATGCATGTTCATTTAAAACACAATAGCGAATAAGATGTATGATCGGCACATCCAGATCCTTCGGGAGGGGAAATATGGCAGTTAATGAAGAGAGTTTAGCAAAGATGGTAGGGCATGACGTAGCATTTGTTTTCCATAATTTGTTCTACAATGTGGAACATGCCAGGTTTCTTTGTGACGTGTACTGAACGTGCTTGAATTTAATGTGAGCCTTGACAATTGCTCCAGAAAACCCATGCTATTCTTTCTTACCAAACACTTCCCGCCCACTGCTGCCCAATTTTGAAGATCCTGCCTATGTCCCTGAAACTTCGCATGCACTGCGATTGTCATGTTCTCTTTTCATGCTATGTCCCGAAATTCTATCTGTACTATAGGACAATCGCCTTAAAAAAAATTGCCCGCAGCTTCCCTCGGGGGAACACTGAGGAGGATGCGGAGCATATAATTGGTTAACGGGGTGTTAAAGTGCGACTTACTTGGGTCGATGGCTAAATTGGTTAACGTGGTTGTGAAATGGGGTGTTAAAGTGCGACTTACTTGGGTCGATGGCTAAATTGGTTAACGTGGTTGTAGGAGGGGGTGTTAAATGAGTGAACACGTACACACGTATGCGAAAGGGCGGCGCTGGTCGAAGGGACGTCGATCATTGTATTTGTGGATTCGTTGGAATTCATTTCACCGCGACCTTGGACGTCGACGCGCCGTACAAACCAACCGACGAGCGGTAACTGAGCGAGCGAGCGCCGACCTCGAGTATATATACAGCGCGACGGCGCATGCACTGTCAGCTGTCGAATGTTCGAGAAGGGGGAGAAGCGCAACGGCGCATGCGCGCGCGTCAGCTGCCGATGTTTTCGAAGCGCAACGGCGCATGCGCGCGCGTCAGCTGCCGATGTTTCTGAAGCGTGACGGCGCATGCGCGCTACATTATACAGCTAGCGAATGTTCGTGAAGAGGAGAAGCGCACGCGGTGTGTAGAGGAGGAAGGGTGCACAGATGGTGGAGGAGTGAAGCGCGCGCGGTGTGTAGAGGAGGAAGGGATGCACAGATGGTGGAAGAAGGAGGAGGAAGCTTGCGGACGGCGCCGCACTACAAGCCTCGAGTATTAGATGCTCCGCATCTAAAACGCCCTTTTCATATTAGATCTAATTTTCTTTACAAGTAAAGATGGCTCTGGCTCTTTTGTTGAAAAAATGAAACTGTACTGTTGTTAATTCTCGCGCGTCTACTGCTGAAATAATATCATGGGAATAAAAGGGCGGCTGGAAGAGGACCGCCATCATTCCGTAATGGAGCGCCCGATTTTCCTGTTATTTCTGGTAAGCACATTTTTATATGTATTCCTACTTTCATGAAGGTCGTGGCCCACGCGCTGTTGGCACCATGCCTACGCAGCCCTTGGAGGACGCGCAAATTTGATCCGCTCTTTGCGCGAACGTTGCGCAGCGCTCAGCGGGCTCATGCGAGCCGTTTCGGGTGAATCAAAAAAAGGGCGAGGGGGTTTCAAAAGATGCCACTTTGCGGAGGAGTCTCGCAGAATGGCGCATATAAAAAGTATTGACGTTCTCCTGTATATACGTGGTCTATGAATGAGGCCTCTTTATAATTGACCGCATGCTACTTCCGTAACCATCTTTAAAATCAGTTTGAATGGTTAGTTCAGACGCGAGGGAGATCAACTAGTCCATTCGCTAATGTGTAACTCGTGAAGTGTGCAGAAGGCAAAAAAAAAAATTGGCCCCGTATCTGCATGTTACACTGCAAATGTGGTCGAAAGACGATAGTCTTGCGTCTGGACAGAGTGAACAAAACGTTTATTGGATGTCTTGCGCAAGAAAATTGCTGAATGGTAATCTCGAGGTGCTGCGTTAGAGTGCCGCGAGCGTGTAGCGGAGACGAATGAGCGCATCAAGTCACGTCACACGTGAGACATGAGCTCTATCTGGCGGTTATGTTGGAAAACGAAGCGCGCGGCGTGCGCGCCTGTCTCGGAGGCGATAAAATGTAGAACGCAAAGCGACAGGTTGGTGCCACCACTGTGTCGTTTTTGCAAAGCGTTTGAAACACTTGCCGTCTCGTGCAAGCGTTGCATGTTCAGCGCAGCGTGATTCACGCTATAATCTTTAGAATAAGTTCTGTACGCCTTTTCTAGTAAAAAGACACACTTAAGAATATGTACGTATTATTGCGCCTCGGATATGCGCAATAATTGCCTTTTTATTGACAATCGCACAAGTATGAATGCTGAATCTTGAGCAATATTGGTGGGCGCTGCGGATGGGGTTGGCCCTTTGGTGTACCGTTTGGTGCCGTTTAGAGTATCGTTAAGGGCGGACAAACAGACAAATGTACAGATAGACAGATGAACATATCAAAGTTTTTCCGTCGAAGGTCCCCAAGAAAGACTATCGTCTTTAAAAATATGAGCATCAGTTAAAGCTATTGCATGGAGGCTTACAAAGACGGCCCAACATAAACTGAGGACGACGCCTTGAGCAATGAGAAGGACAATGCTAGGTGCAACCTCAGTAGACAAGGAGAGAGTAGAGTGGGTCAGAGAGCAAACGGCTGTTAAGAATTTATTAGTTGAAATCAAGAGCAAGAAATGGACATGAGCAAGGCACGTATTCCGTAGGCTGGACAACTGTTGGTATAGAGTAACTCACTGGATTCCAAGAGAGGGGAAAAGCGTGAGACGAAGACACAAAGTTAGGTTGGTCGGTGACATTAGGAAGATTGCTGGCATACATCAGCAGCAGCAAGCACAGGACCTGCATTTGATTGGCGAAACCCGGGAGGGAATTTTGTACTGCAGTGGGCGTAGTCGGGCTGGTGTTGATGCTGCTGTTGTTGATGATAATGTCGAGTGAGTCGGTGCAAGCGCGAAATGTAGGGAACGATCGAACAGTGGTAGGATATTGACTTTGGCGTTGGCCGGATGGTACCCGACTACTTGATGACGATAGACATCGCGATAATTTTCAAATCGTCTTGAAGCCTCGACTTGGCAATACAGAATAAGGTCTAATTAAAAAAAAATGGAAAGGATCGGGCATTGGAGCGTAAGCGTTGTCGAGGGAGCTTGTACGTGTGAATCGTTAAGGACCTTCTGGGATTCGCCCACTCAGAAGGCTTCGAATCGTAGCAATGCCGCTGGCTAAATTTCCATGAACCACAAATGATCTACTTCGAAGGCCTCTGAGGCATTGTAGGAATATATGTGATCTATTTCGCTGAAAATGTTAGTGGTATTTTTTATAAAAACCGCACTGGAGAAACAGGGATCATGTTTATTTTATAAATAACGTCATTTATTTCCTCTTGGCTCAGATGTATGATGCATTGAACACATCAAAATTTGAAATTATGTGAATAAAGGTAAAAACATTACGCAAACAAAATATAATTAATGAGCCCATGTAGCAGACACAAAAAAGTAAAGCAACTGCGAATATTCTCTATATTACTGAATATTTATTTTTTCTTCATCAAAACTAGAAATGACATTTTCCCATTACAATAACCGCTGGTTTAATAGCCAATCCCCCGTAGTGGGTACGAGCCAAGGTACATAGGAACAAGAAATGAAGCAAGCAAGGCTTACCCGTTTGTACGGTGCCTTGCTGGAGTACATAGCGTGCCTTAATGTAGCGTGACTCCGCAACTAAAGGGTAGCGCCGTATTTAGAAAGTGCGGTGCTTGTTTGCTTAGGTTTCTGTTACATGTCGGAGCTGGGAGAACGGCGTTGCTTCTAAAAGCGGCCCAATCAATGTGACCTCGTTACCCGTTATGCTAGCGCGTAGGCGTGGGTTGTTTGGTTTGTCCGTCATTGTTTTTCTCTTTTTTTTTCAGAGTACACGAGGAGCACTTTTCGTCGATTGACACTGTCGAAACACGCGCACTAACAGTGCGGAAGAAATAAACCATGCAGTTGGGAAAAGGTATTGATCGTACGAGTCTGCAGTCTCGCTCGCAGAAAGCGTGATAGATCCAGGTGCAAACTGGCATATCGTATGTTGTGGAGGGTCGTGTAATGTCGCGTTAGCGGATGAATTAAAAAATACGCCGTATTGTAATGCTTCATGCTTGTCAATCATTTGTAGCACAACTCTACCCTTAGGCACTTTTGAGACTCTTAAGCGCTTATGAATACCTGAGCTCGTCATAAGCAGTCGGGCCTCTTTTAGGGGTGAAGTAAACACCTGAAGGGTGGGACTTGTTCGTCCATGGTGTCTGTGGTCACGGTTAAATAACATGAAGCAACGATTTGGTAACGTTCAATAATGCGAGACACAAAAAAAGGTTTAACGGTAGGCTTAATCAATAATGATTGCTACAGAACAATATAAAACACCGACAAATCCTTTATATATATACTGGTCGAGAACTTTAGCGCAGGCAGTATGGACCATAGGACGTAGCTTTGCCGTTGACTCTTTTTGCCACTTTTTCTCACTCATTGTACATTATAAGGGTAACGTATGGTTACTCACCGATACGATATTTTGAGCTTCGCCACCTCGTCATGATTCACTTTACGAAGATGCTTGAAATTTTTGCTTTGTTTTTTTTTTGCTCATTACGACCTGTGCTCGTTATGCCTGTTTCTTCAGCAATGTTTCAAGTGGCTGTGGTAAGCCCAGCTCGTCAAATGATGTTGTCTTATCGGAAACCTATATATTGAGTGATAGCCTACAGACTGAGCGGCAAAGTGTACGCATCCATTTTCAGCGTGTTATAATGAAACATGTCGACATATATTTGTCGTACTTGTGCGGAAAGTCTTTCTGCTTCATATCATGAAAGCGCAAATGGTGAATATGTCGGTGTTGCACTTGACTACTTGTGTCGTGTTTTAAATTCGAAAGTACGCCTCGAAAGCCAAGCTCCAGGTTAAGGAGTTGTGGGGGGTGTTGTCAGCCCCTGTAAAGTAGTTTTCGCCTGATGACGCATGCGCTTTTCGCTGATTAGCTACCAAGTGGGGAGTGACATTGGAGTTAGTATAGTACATTACGGAAAAGAAGAAATGGCTGAGTAAACCGACACTAGAGGACAGACTGCTGTGTCCTTTGTGCTAAGCCGTGGTGCTGCAGATAACGTGGTTCTGCTCTGCCTACAGAATCGGAGGCATCTCGGCTGGTTTTTTATTGCCTCCTAGATCACCCACTCTTGACCAAGCAAGAATGTCGTGCGGTGAAGTCAGTGGGGGATGGCATGTCAAGGTACGTCACAGTGGTGCTACGATGACATCACAGATTTGGAGGAGCATGTCCTCATGTTGGCGTCATTTCGTGATGATGATTTTAGGAATACCCGATTGAAGTCACCAAGTGAAATAATTAAAGAGCCGAATCACCTATTGAAGGTGAGCACGCCAAAATACCTGTGTAATTGTTTTCTCCTACAGTAGAGATGGAATGCATTTCTCTCGCGACCATGTTTCGTTTGCAGTGTGGCAGCTCTTCTGCGCCAATCAAGCTAAATGCTACAGCAGACAATTACAACTACAGACGACCAAGGTGATGCCGGGAGCGCAAATCTTGCGTGAATCAAGGGAGAGCAAGCTACCGTAATCATTCGTCGATCTGCGCTTCCACAACAATCGCGTTCCGCTGCGATCTCTGATTTTTCACTATCGACTGCTTTAACCAACCTGGTGGCCCATCTCGGCTTGGGGGGAAAACAATGAATACAGAGCACAAAAGGCGCTTCTTACAGCGAAAGCTGTTGGTGATATGTGGGGTTTAACGTCTATAACCACCATATGATTATGAGAGACGTCGTAGTGGAGGGTTCCGGAAATTTCGACCACCCGGGGTTCTTTAACCTGCACCCAAACCTGAGCACACGAGCCTACAGCATTTCCGCCTGCATCGGAAACGCAGCCGCCGCAGCCGGGATTTAATCTCGCGATTTACGGGTCAGCAGCCGAGTACCTTAGCTGATAGACCACCGTGGCAGAGCCAGCGAAAGTTGTTGTCAGATAACAACATGGGTCACGTGCACCGTAGTTGTCCGCCCCCGCCGCCGGTGTCCGTAACCACTATCGGCCAAAGCAAAGGAAAAAAATCAGGTATATAAGAAACACCATGGAATCAATGGAGTTCTAACCCGGGTCTCCGGCATGCGAGCCCAGCATTCTACCACTGCGCAATGACGGTGCTTGAAACTCTGTGGCAAACTGACCCTGGACAGGCTTCATGTCGGGAAAGAAATGACATTAATGTATGTTATAAAGCGTTTCAGAACAACCAGACGTCACCTAATGTGAATAACGTAACCAGTGGGTCATCGAATAATGCAGCCCCATTTTCCAATAGCCATAGGCATATTTCTTCATCGATGTCAGCCACAGCATCAAAAAATTGCACAATATTCCACCATCTTTCGCTGTGCCTGTGCTGCGTGTTCCGCGAAGGGCTGGTGGTTTTATCACTTCGTTGTTTACGTGCTTGCTTTCATGCGTGCGATTTCTTAATCTCTCGCCTCGCTTTCGTGAGGTTTGGGGTTTCACAGTGCCTTGTGCGGCTTTGTAGCAAGTCCATGGACGCTGTCAATATTTCTCCTTTTTCCATGGCCGCATCGCTTGAGTAATTGGGCAAAACCGCCATAGTCATTTCGGTATGCGCCCGAAAGAGATTGTTTCTTGAACAGCGTTGCACAAGAAAACGACATTAACCTTTATTTTTTTTGCCAAGGCTTTCGATCGATGTGGTATGTCGTCATGGTGCCATTTTTGCAAAAAGCTCTTCGTAGTGATGCTGTGGGATTTCTTTCTTTTTTCAGGTATCTGATCTTCATCGTCGCCATCGATTCTGAATTCCGCCGGTAAGGCGGCAAAGACCACTACCCCTTTTTCGTGTTACTGTCATTTCGGAACGACAGCTAATTTGAATGAGAGGAGACAGACAGACAGACAGACAGACGGACGGACGGACGGACGGACGGACGGACGGACAGACAGACAGACAGACAGACAGACAGACAGACAGACAGACAGACAGACAGACAGACGGACGGACGGACGGACGGACGGACGGACGGACGGACGGACGCACAGACAGACAGACAGACGCACAGACAGACGCACATACTGACGCACAGATGCACTGACTGACGCACAGACGCACTGACTGACAGATAGATAGATAGATAGATAGATAGATAGATAGATAGATAGATAGATAGATAGATAGATAGATAGATATAAGAAGCAAATGAAAAAGGCTACCTCCTAATTGTTCTATAAGTTAGCGCTAGAAACCACGATGGAAGCTTTCTATTACCTTACGCTGATTGATGATTGATATGTTGCGTTCAACGTCCCAAAACCACCATATGATTATGAGAGACGCCGTAGTGGAGGGCTCCGGAAATTTCGACCACCTGGGGTTCTTTAACGTGCACCCAAATCTGAGCACACGGGCCTACAACATTTCCGCCTCCATCGGAAATGCAGCCGCCGCAGTCGGGATTCGAACCCGCGACCTGCGGGTCAGCAGCCGAGTACCTTAGCCTCTAGACCACCGCAATGGGGCTACCTTACGCTGGCGTTAAGTAGCAAACTGTCTTCAGGTCTTGTTAATATAGACAATAAAAATATCAGGGATATAACGTCCCAAAGCCACGATATATTTTATGAGGGACGCCACCTTAGAGGGCTCCGGCAGTTTCGACCAAACGGTGTCGTTCTTTAGCGTGTGCCTACATCGCACACTAAGCGGGCCTCTAGCATTGCGGCCCGGTCTAAATATCGCCAACTTGAACAGCGTTCGATGCCGAGACCTTCGGGTTAACACTCAAGCACCACAACCGCTTAACGACAATAGCAGCGGGGAAGACGCAATATAAATAATAAGACATATATTTGACATATACATGAAGGAATGAAAGACTGTATGAATAGCGACAAGCCAAGAAGGCACGCTATGAACAGACAGTGCATTGCCTCCAAAATACCGCAGACTACTTGTCCCTAATTGATTCGGAACATGCGACCGGTGGTCCATCCCCTTTGTTGTGGCGCATCGATCGCAAGGGTGTTACGGCTTCTGGACACAACCGGCAGTTCGTTGCGTTCATGCATGCAAATGCACTCCTTGGGACGTGTATACACTGCGCCTCCATTCACGTCGTAATGGCGCTGAAATGCTGCGGCAATTCCATCGTCGCTCGATCAGTGCAGTCGAGACGATGCAGGAATGGCTGCGCCGTCTCGGTGTCCAATGGCGTGCGTCGGAACACTGCCTAGAAGCTTGATTTGGGCTTTCGCGGCGCACAACTTGAGGCTCCTAAAAAAGTGAAGGTCGCTGTCATTGTTAAAGGTCTTAGCGTCGCTCTTGGTATCGGTGCGAATTATTTGGCGCCGAGTCTACAATTAAAACGTTTCTAGCAACATCATACAACAAAACGTATTATTTTAAAAAAAGGAGTGTAAAGCAGGGAGACACGATTTCTCCAATGCCATTGACCGCGTATTTACAGGGCGTTTTCGGGAGCCTAGATTGGGAAGAGTTAGGAATAAAAAATAAGGGAAAGTATCTTAGTAACCTGCAATTTGCTTATGATATTGTCTTGATGTGTAACCCAGGTGACGAATTACAACTCATGATTACTGAACTGGCCACGAATTGAAGAAGAAAAGTAGGCCTGAAAACTAATGCACACAACTAAAGTTATGGGCAGCAGTCTCGGCAGAATACATCACTTTGCGATAAGGGAAGAGACGCTAGAATTTGTAAAAAAATATGTCTACTCAAGACAGGCAGTAAACGCGGAGCCGAACCAAGGGAGTGAAATAACTAGGCGAATAAATATGGTGAGGTTCGTATTCACCAAGTATTCTCAAGTTAAAAATGGCAATATGCCAGTAACCCTTAAGGGGAAGGTATATAACAGCTGCATCTTGCCAGTGCTTACCTACAAAACAGAAATCTGAAGGTTTACAAAGAGGGTTCAGCTTAAATTGAGGACGACGTTGCGAGCGATGGAAAGGAAAACGATAGGTGTAACCTTAAGAGACAAGAAGAGAGCAGAGTGGGTCAGATTAACAAACAGGGGTTAAGGATCTTATAGTTGAAATCAGAAAGAAGAAATGGACATGGACTGGCCACGCAGTACGCAGGCAAGATAATCACTGGTAATTAAGGGTAATTGACTGGATTCCCAGAGAAGGCAAATGCACGAAGGGGAGACAGAAAGTTAGATGGTCCGATGAGATTAAAAAGTTTGCGTGTGAAACGTGGCAACGAAAAGCACAAGACCGCGTTGGTTGGTAGATCATGAGAGAGGCCTTTGCCCTGCATTGGGCGTAGTCAGGATGATGATGATGATGATGATGATGATGATGATGATGATGATGATGATGATGATATAGGGCCATTTTATTGCGAAACGTTGCAGGGGTAGGTACGGAAGTTGCTTGCAACTGAGGCATGACGTGAAACGAATGAGCAAACAAATAAACACCAAACTGCGTGAATTAACAAGCACATAAAAATGCAAGGTATACAAATTTGCATACAAAAATCAACGTTGCAACAAAACGTGGTAGTGTGTATAAAAAGGCACAATTAGATGAAAAGCACATGGCGCACTTAGAAGTCATAAGCGCAATTCCGACAATTTCTTCCGCTAATTGTGCGCAAGGTAATTGGTGAAGGGCGCCGTCAAAGCCCTTTCGGAGTTAGACTGTAGACAGATAAATTGAGTATTTAAAACAGTTTAAACGTGAGCGATACGTTTATCATTTTTGCATTAGTAACAGCATGTATTCTCCATTCAAGTGATTTAGCCATCCTGTCAAGGACTCTCGAGGAAATGTTACCACACTGACACACGATGTGACGTGTGGCCTCTGCAATATCTCTCCGTGAATTTACACTCGACACGTTAGGTACGAAGCTAGTAAATAGTAAAAACACGTGAAAGTTGCAAAGAAAAATTCATTCAGTTGGACGTCGCGAAGAGCGTCGGACAGCAAAACTGTAAGTGCGTGAGGGTGTGATTGGCTATAGCGACAACACGTGGTGCCGTAAATCCATCGTTACATTTGAAACAGGCGCGCTTACACTTGACGCCTGAAAGCGAGATATCGCGGCAAGCGGGCTCGGCCAATGTCGTTGCAGCGAACGCCTCTCGTCACTTTTTTTTTTTCCGCCGGCGCAGCCAAAATTATCCAAAATGCGCGCTGCCTGTTATCTACGTCACTATCTTACACACCTGTGTGCTCCTTCATCATCTAGATTTTCGAACAGGCCTTGTTTTTGCTCCCCTATTAACTAAGGCGTATAATGGACAAGCAGTCCTATGAAGTATGATGTTCGTCTTCTTCTCCTTTGTCGGCTCGATTATTCATTTGCCTTGGTTTTTTGCTACGTTAAGTCTGTAACTAGTGTTTCGGAACTACGTGTCAACTGGTTTTCAGATATAATGTATCGATAGTCATTTTCAACAAAACAACCATTTCGCGCATCACCGACATTTATATTTATCTATGTGAAGACAAGCGTCTGATCACGGTTCAGAATTGAGCCATTTCATATCGACTGACCCGCAGGTCGCGGGATCGAATCCCGGCTGTGTCGGCTGCATTTTTGACGGAGGCGAAAGTGCTATATGCTCGTGTGCTCAGATTTGGGTGCACGTTAAGGAACCCCAGCCGGTCAAAATTTCCGGAGCCCTCCCCTACGGCGTCTCGCATAATCACATGGTAGTTTTGGGACATTAAACACCACATATCAATCAAGCAAGTAACCCATATCATATAGCTGAAGCTTTGTTGAACAATCACAACAAATTTCATGGCGATTGGCAGCAAAGAGACGCAGTAAAGACGAATATTTCACAGCCAGTCTCGTTGTCTTCATGTGCAACACAAAAAAAAATTAAGAAATGACAAAAACCGGGATATCTCACGGAATTCTATGCTGGAGTGGCATGCCTACTGCTGGAACAGCTTGAACTTTCGGCAGGTGCTTTGAACACCCTCTGTAGGACAAGCGATTTACTGCCCTTACAAACCTTTACTAATCGCGTTTGGCATGCAAAAATACAATCACATTCTATAAAAGGTTTTGTAGTCATAAGCCACCCCTTGTAGAGACTTGCGAGACTTTATTTTTAAATTTCTTGCCGTATTGTTCTCTGCAGCGATGCAAATCGAAAAATCGGAACTGTCATTTATTTTCATCCTTTTAGAGTACGCTCCCACTAACCGCACTAAAATCGGATATTGTAGCTAAAACTGCATCCCAATGAAATCGAATATAGTTCTGAACGAATCACCCTGTAGCGTGATTAGCGTCATCATTTGGTCTAATGCGTCACTTTTGTTATTCAGTTCCCTTCTGGTAACGTCACCTGCATGGCGACGACGACGGCGCAACGTAGAGTAAAACAGGTTTGCTGAAAGACAGAGTTGCTTTTCACAAAAGGATCTTAGGGTGCGAACCCTGTAAGTTTTTCTTCGAACTAATCAGCTTGGTCAGATAGATGTCGCGTGCGGAGAGAGCATTATGAGAAATGCCCGCAAAAACGATATCCCATGTACTGTATACTCTTAGCCAATCAGGCGAGCACGGGACGACAGCTGACATCGTAATTAGCGCTAATATAAGTGCCTGTAATTAAATAGCTGCTGTTTCTGGGCCTCGTCTTCTCACCCATCGCAGTTATTGTGCAAGGAGTGTTTTAATGCGCACTGTCGTAATACAAGGTTATTATCACGTCATTCTTCTCTTTTTCAGTATGAGGATTCACACATGTGCCTACTTATATTAAATGACTCGTTCTTGGCTGTTCATTAGGAGTGTTTTTTATTAATAATTTTTACATCACCAGCATGTGCCATTCACGAATTTTTCAAGATTGCATTTGGTAATTTGGGGGCCATGCATTTTTTGTTTGCTTTATGCACCGCGTAATAGTTTTGAACTTTCGATGTCGCTGATTGCCTCATTCTCGCTTCGTTATTAAAACACGACAAATCCCTACTGTTCTTGTCCTGAATTACAGTAATTGTTGCCTGAGGTATACTTTCAAAGAAATTGCAAAACGCTTATTAGGGCCTGCCAAGTTATTGTGACAATCGTCTGACAGATAATCGCAGTCAAGTTAAGCGGACTTCCAAGATGCTCGATAAAGCTTTCTTAAGCGTACCAAGTGATCTGGTGCGTACGGGCTAAAGCAGGAAAATCGTGAGTTATTGCCTAGGCAAACGAAAATTTCAATATCTCTACTTGTCCTCTAGCATTGGCAAGTTGCATCCTAAGCACCAATTTAATTTGCTTTGCTGGGCTCAAGCCTTCAATACAGCTCACTTCTCAGAAACTATGATTCTGGCGCAGCCACTATGCGCCTCTCCAGATATCCCTCTCGTCCGAACCTGTCCAATCAATCCAATGCTTTTGGATTCTTGGGCTACACCTCCCGTCCTTACTGGACCGTAAGGGCATCACATCCTCTCTCCCACGCACCAGTGAATGTCGTGTGATCTGGTGAGTCTCTACAAAACGTGGCGGCCTCCAAGGGACCCAGTCCCACGATTTGACCTGAGCGTTTGGGACCAGTCGAGTCTGCGTAGTTACTACGAACACCAACATGATTATCTTCTACGCTCCGTGTATAAGCGTGTGCTGGGCCTTGTCATCACCACTTCGCCCTGGCCCGCAAGCAGTCTGAAAGTGAACGAACGACAGCTACGCCACTTTCAGACTGATACTCCCTTTGTCCGATGGTCACCCGGCACTTCATACCCGTAATCTCTGGCATATGTACGACTTGTCAGGTGCTTGATGAAATTTTTCGCGTTGTGGCTTCGTGTCCTGCCCCTCCACTTCCCTTCTCAACCTCCTTCGCCATCCCAACTCTTGAGGCTTGGGTGTAGTACCTGCTCGGCTGCCCTACCTTGGATGCGCAACGCTCCTTGGTGGCGCGCGCTCGGGCAGCGGCCATCTCCAATGGCGTCCCGGACTGTAGACTGCGCTACTCAGGCGCACAGCAACTTTCTAGCGCCCTCAAGAATAAAATGTTTACCACCACCACCACAATCCACTACTTACCGCTGAAAGAGAGCGCGTCGTCGTCACTCGCCCTGATTAATCCGCTGCACACCAGTTACCCCGTAGCAACAGGGAAGTCACACAGCTCTACTCGTGCAGCGGCGCGTGGATGCGTGTTTCACGCGCTGTTAGTTTATTATTCAGGCCGCCCATCGTCTCATATGTTGAAGAGGGTGTGTTGTCCGGATATGAGCGCTTGGCCTTTACACCGGCCTTTCAAAATGAGTGGCCAGCTGGAGGAGATAACAGCTTAAGTTAATGAAGAACGAATGAGAGCACAACACAATCCTCGGCGTAAGACATCAAGGCATGACAAATTCAGGCGTTTGTATGTGCAATTTGTGTACAACCAACTAGTCCCTACTCTGGCTCTTCAAGTTGTTCACATCCACTGCCAGTGTTCAATTATTGAAGAGGATAAAGCTGTTGGTGGTGAGTGCATGATGTATAATCTGTAAGAAAAAGTCTGCCTGCCATGTTCTGAGTGCAACAAGTGGTATACGTGGCGAGGCTATCAAAGCTTTCGTCTACTTCAATGCAGGGTACCTTTCTTTAGGGCACTACGGCGTCAACCTCTAAAGGAACATCTTTATTTGCACGAGTCACATCATGTTAAATATGAGTGACTAAATGTGTCCTGCAGTAGTTTTCTTTTTTTATATACTAGCATCATTGCACTAAATCCATTTGTATTGAAGGTTGCCTCCGAGTTATTTGCAAGAAATCTCAATCGTATTGGCTGATCGACTGTGTAGATATTGGTACAAATATTGTCATATATATTCCGCACAAATGAAGGCATACGTGAGAAATATATACAGTGAAAATACAGTGCATATTTGTTTACTGGATGTCTTACTGAGAGTCAGTGTCTACATTCGTCTCTAGAAGGTGTGAGTGGCTAGGGGAACCAACCCCACTTGCTTTACGAATTGGGCCTGGTAATCTAACGTATAGGTTAATGAAGGAGGTATTCAGATGTTCCCGTACAATTCAAGTCGGACTCATTAGACGTCGCTCCAGCACACGGAACGCACAGAACGACGCGAGTGCAGCTCGTGGTTTTGTGTTTTTTCCTAACACGAAAGTGTTTTATTGCAGGGTGCATTGAGACTTCACTGACGTAGCTTTGTCACGGATATGACGTTGTAGAAGGGTGCACGAACGCAATGCCAAGAAGCCAGAAGAAAAAATTACATGAATTAGGGATACCTTGATATCGAACCCTTGACCTGTCGATGCACGGCTATAACAAAGATGGCGCATAACCTTCTCGTCCATCGGCAGATTCACGAAACTTTCCCCAAAAGCGCTTCATATATCTCACACTCCTTCGCTCTGCACCTGCATTCTTCGCTTCTAGGGGGGATGACGCCGCATAAAAGTGCAGAAGTGCTGCATTTTGACACTAACGTGGACGGAGAACGCTGTGGTATATCTCAAAACTATGGCTCCTCGATGCCAGCATTCGAACGGACACTAGCATTAAAGTGCCCTACGAACAGTGCCTAGGTGGAATTGGCCCTACTTGAAACACATTGTAGTGTGGCCTCCGCAATCACCTGAGATAAAGATCCTGGAGCTAATTTCGGAGGCCACAAACGAAGGCTGCAATTGCGAAGTCCCCTGCGCGATGATTTTACTCGTTGACGAAGCAGTTACGTGCTTCGTCTTTCTAGTTGTGCCATCTTGTGCAGCGTAGTGCGACCTATATACGCATCAATGGTGTATCTCCGCCATCTGCTGATACGAGTGCGGTGACACTGATCACGAGAACTGCTATATTAGGGGGCGCCGAAAGACAACGGCACCGACGGGTGAAGTGAGTTTGGTGCAAAGTTAAACACACCAGAGAGAAGCGGTAGGCCTTGACGTTCACGCCTCAAGCCGCGTACTCGGCCTGAAAAGCACTAACTACTGGGTGAGTTGTTAATTCATCTTAACTGAGTGCGGGAAAAAAATGGAAGAACAAAAGAAAAACACTTGAACACAGCGCTTCTCGCGTTTCTGAAGTTGAGCGCATCGCAGCCCAACTGGCTGTCACACAAACTCCGATACAGGAGCGAAGTGGTGTTACATTTGCAGAAACCCACCAGCAGGACGCTTCTCGCCAACACGATGCCGCATGCGAAGCACATCCACAGGACGGTTGTAAACCAGCAAATGACGGACCCTTTGCTGCAGCAGACCATGAGTTCACAAAAAAAAAATGAGTGAAAACCCGCCTAGTTTCGCTTGCACGAGTTGCGATCACCCGTGGTTCAAGAGTGTTTTGCACGATGCTCCGGTGCGTGCAATGCAGTGCCTTGGGAAAGTGTATTTCGGTCGCGAGCCGGTTGTCGTCGTGAGGAAGAGGTGCCACCAGGTGTCAAGATGGATATATCCACATCTAAGGGTGCCGTGGCTACTGAACACCAATGGACATTATATATTAATGTGATATAAACATTGAACTACTTCCGTGACGACATGTTTCACTTTCGTGTATCATATCAGTACCACTATCAAAGATATCAACCACACTTTTTCTCTCTAGTCCCTGTCTAACACTTTAAAAATGTTTAGCAGTCTAAGAACGCCAAAAGCAATGGACTAACTGGCCCGCACGAAAGCCCCACTGAACCGCATGAGCCGCAGCCTTATGCTTACACTGGTGAAACTGTCCTCATCCGTAAATAAGGGCAACAAACGACAGAGGAAAAGCAGTTTCCATCACCAC
>NC_051174.1:77062292-77134792 GCF_013339725.1 Rhipicephalus microplus
CCATTTTTGCCCCTAATCTTGTGGCATCATTATACATGTGTGACGCTTATTTACCTACTTGTTAGCACTAGTCTGAAGCATGATGCCAGAGGCATAAAATTTCTATCTCGGAGCCATATGAGGCTTTCGGTGCAACAAGATCTCTTCCTAAAGTACAGCGAAGAATTTCGTAAAGCCTGCTGCCATCAACCTTCATGACAGCGCGCATCGACCCGAAACATTTTTGGGCTCGCTGTGTCAGGCACCTGCGGGCTCTTTCTGCCCCTCTAAACCAATTTACTTGACGTGTCGACACGGTTGAGGACGAGCGCGTCACTTTACGCCTCGTGGGCTTGATTTTTTTTCTCGTACTTTCATTAGAGGCAGAGAGAGCACCCAGGACGCCACTGCACGCAACGCCGAGCCCAGCGGGGGTTCGTCAGGATGTGATGAGGTTCACTCTTTAGGAGCCACGCTTGGCGAAGTACCGGCCATCTCCTGTGAAGAAACAACTTGCCAGGGGACGAAAAAATAAGCACACCCCCCCCCTCCTTCCACACGCTACCACTCTGACTTCCGCTGACTGAGAAATAATTGTAAGTGCGTGGCTAGAAATTTAGAGTTGATTCCCAAAGTAAGCTGTTAACTGTTCCTTTTTCTGGCTAGCAGTGATGGTAAACCGAAATGACCGGTGACCACGCCATGAACACCAAAGTCTCCAGCTATTGTCTTATCAGGGCTTCCTGCAGCTGCTTAGTTACCACAGCCGCCACGGGATGCTACAGCATGCCAGCACGCGTGCTCGCCATCACACTGAAAGTACATTACGCATTCGAAGATAAAAAAAAGGCCACAAGATAAGGAAGTGCCTGATTTACAAGAAATAAATTGCAGAATAGGGGTAAGTTGGCCCAGTTGGCGCTGGTTTGTGGTGTAACTGCGCTAATAACGACGGGGACCCAATAGAAGAGCGACGCACACAGAGGTGCAATAGCCGTAGATAAACGCGCCTATTTCTGCTTTCCTCTTCTTTTGCGTCCCCGTCTGTTTTTTTTTCTTCCAAAGTGTGCCCTATGAATCAGTGCCAACTGGCCTATATATTATCGATTCAAGTTGTATGCTCTTTCAATATCTCTGCAAAGCCTCGCTCTTGAACCTTGTTTTTTTCTTCAAACTTTTCGAACATTGACTCCAGTAGCATTGACAAATTTCCGGGTATTGAGTGTATGCCTAAAAATTTCCGACTTGTCAATGACGAGTGGCGACCAAGTCTCTATTCAGAATTTCTGTTTGACTTCAACTTGACTTAACACCGGCTTCAATGCAGCGCGTTTGTGTTGTCTTGGCACCATCTAAAGCAGTGAGTTCGAAACGCGTTTGTGCTGCGTTGAAGGTGGTAGCAAGTTCCGTTCAAGTGAAGTCAAGAAGAATTTCTGAATACGGAGTCAAACTAAACTAGAACTGCCGAAATAATCGAATGACTGCAAAATTTAGGTGTTCGCATGCCAGCAGTCTGAAGGCTCAAGTTTTTTTGTAGGAAGGTGAAA
The DNA here is from genome assembly GCF_013339725.1 of Rhipicephalus microplus. Lineage (NCBI taxonomy): Eukaryota > Metazoa > Arthropoda > Arachnida > Ixodida > Ixodidae > Rhipicephalus > Rhipicephalus microplus. Next base: position 77,063,819 of record NC_051174.1, read on the forward strand.
ATTCAGCAATAATGTTGTATTTCATAGTTTGATCTTAAAATGTATACTTGAACCAATAGTAACTGGTTATATCACTGAGCAGCCATGAAAAAAATGCCGCCATATCCACGAAGTGAATGATGATGAGTGGGCGAAGCTCCGGAGGTAAACCTGGTGAACCATGAATCCTCCGTACATTTTGCCCACTCGATTTTATTGCAACGCTCCCCCTAGCGTACGTCGCCGCACTATATCGAACGATGACATGCGCCATATGTGGCATCATTCCTATTTTATAACACCTCGCATCTTTCATAATCAACTACACGTACCGCCGTCTAGTTTATAACATCTTGCATCTTTTGAACGGACGGACGGACGGACGGACGGATGGACGGATGGACGGATGGATGGATGGACGGACGGACGGACGGACGGACGGATGGATGGACGGATGGATGGATGGACGGACGGATGGACGGATGGACGGACGGACGGACGGACGGATGGATGGATGGATGGATGGATGGACGGACGGATGGACGGATGGACGGATAGATATGGCTGTACCCTTTAGATCGGGCGGTGGCTAGCGTAATACTTAGAACTGAACGAGAGGTGGCAACATACAGGGGACGCACAGCCCACGCCTTAAGGAGCTTCGCTCCTAAAAAATATTCTTCAGATCTCATGAAGCATTTGAGAACTCCGGTTGTCTGAATATCTGGGCATTGGTAGTTCTGGTAAATGGCTTAGTCGAAATGCATCAGATTTGGAAAAAAATTGATCAAGAAAGAATTATATACATATAAGGTGAATTACTCTTTGTGTGACCTTCTTTTTGTCAAGTGTACATTGTGTTCTTTAACAAGGCTTGCATTCATGTCACTGAATGCAGTCCATGTACCTCGAAGATATGAAGCGTCTTCTCTGGCACGAGTGCTACGTACAATCGAATTATTTATTTGAAAGAAACATGTATTCTCCTTATTCAAACCACTCCTTTTATTCTAATCGTGCAGAGAAAACGTTCTGGCTACCGTACTGCACGCAAAGCGGCCACTTCTCGAATGATCCTACTCGGTGGGGTGGAGTCTTCGTCATCGCAGTTCCCGAGGTCGCATCAGCTTTCTTGGCTCTGAAGACGAAGCATAAAAAGGTGAGTAGGCGCCTTTTCGTGTTGATGCAGCACTATTATCGAGGCATTTGCGTCAATCGCGTTCTGGTCTTGATGCAAGACCGCTTTTTAAATCAAGATCCTAAACATTTGACCTTCAGTTCGCGCATGCGTTGGGCTACCATAGAAGTACAGTGCTACTTGAAGACGACGGGGCTTCACGAGCTTATGTGAACTACAAAGGCGATTTCGTGCTGTGCGTGTTAACACTGACTGTTCACTTGTTTTTGCTCTTGTTCTTTCTTTGCTCTCTTGCCTTTAATTCCCCCTTTTCCCACTCTCATGTGTAGGCCAAGCGATCCAAAGTTTGACTAACCTTCCTACTCCCCCTTTGTCTCTTTTTCTAGGTCTGGTTCAGTTGGTTCGCTACACATATTACTGGTACTTCGGTTATTTCACATAAACTTTTCATGATAATAGGTTAATACTTTGCCCCAACTTTCCAGTTGCTATGCATGCCGAAGTACCACAAACAGTTCATCGTTGTGAAAATTTTGGCTTGTTCATAGCTAAACTGTGCTTTTGAAACGCAAGACCCCACGAACAATATTATTATTATAAATTCTGGCTTGTTGCTTCTCGAACACTGTGGGCACCTGGAAAGGCTCGTTGTACGAGAAATGAGCTTGAAGGTGGTGAAAAAAGGGACAAGTTGATTAACGTCATCGCTTATTGTGCCTCTCGTTCATTGTGTCGTTGATCTTCCCGGGCAGTGCGACACAATTACGGACGCTGATTTTCGCCAGGGTACCCTTGTGAAACAATTAGGTTGAGTAGTCGACCAATGATAGCTCACTGTTATTTGCCGTGCACCATGGCAGGCAATCCAGTCATGATCATACATTGTGTTGAAGCGAGTTGAGTTTAGCTACCGCGATGTCAAGTGCAGAAGAGTACGCGTATGTGTGGTTAAGGGTCTCTCAAGGCAAGCTACGTAATTTCTTGGTGCCGTTATTCTCAGGTCATCCTTTGAAAGGAAGCTCTATGCTGAGTGCTGGTCGTCTTACGAATTTACAGGCGAATGATCACCGAACATCCACAAGAGGACCAGAATATGAGTTACCGTCCCATTCAGAACATTGTGATCTGACTTATTTCTGAACACGCGACCGCAGAATTCTTGTAGGCGAGTCTATTGCTTTGTGCTCAAAGGCTTTCGAGTGGTGTTCGTCTGCCAGCCCATCTGTTGTTCACATTCTCCTAGCACAGTTGCGTGACCGTAAATGAAACGCTTAGGCGATTCCAGTAATCGACCACCCGTGCCTATCAGCGATTCCTTGCAGGCGGAACAGTCGTACGGCACTGTGCCTCATTGACTTCGGGCCGTTCGATGAGGGCCACAGCAGGTGACGTCAGCTGATCGTGACGCGAACTTTCGCATGCCTTAGTGAAGGTTAAAAAAAGTGAGTTTTTGACCGTATTTGGTCTAATCGAGTTTTTACACTTAGTAATATAGTTCATGGTGACACTATTGTTTGTTACAACCGGGCAAGCGCTTCGTTTTGCTGCCAGCTCCTGACTTGCACGCTTGTGCACAGGTGCCTTCAATGTTGTTGATGCTCTTGCCATGCGAAGCGCGATGGTGCGTCTTTCAACGGCCATCGGTAAAACGGACATTGGCTCTGAAGGTCGACTGCCACATCAACTTACCCGCAGGAGAACAATATAGGCAAACCGACGAAGGGGCGGGTACTGACCAGCCTGGAAATCTGTTGTGGAAGAACCGGCCCTACCTAGACGTTTAATTTGCAAAAGAAGTGTTTCGGACAGGTTTTAAAAGCAAGTGAAGTTTCTCATCAGACGTTTCAGGGGAAGGAAGGGCTGTATCACGCTAACTGCAGAACTGCGTCTGGGAGCATCTGCATGGCGTGTGCACAGAGCTCTTCGTAGACTGAAGACGACGACGATCGTATGTCTTTCGAATAAATCCCGCTTGCACTAGTGCCTGCGCATTTAAGGAAAGTCCGATCAGTTTGGGTGCCTGGACATAAAGGCTTATTTATAAATCAAATGGCCGATTCCTTAGCTAAGTCGTCAATGAGTGGACCGATTTTACCGCACATTCCATCATCCGCGTATGTAAGTGCTGCTCGATTCCCCAGACGTACGTTTACAGAGGTCTTTAGCGGTACACCACTGACAAAATCTACCGGATATCGCCATTTATTATATCCCTGGCGAAGAGACTTTTGCCGAACTTGTAAACAAAAAGTATCAATCACGAGGCTGCGTTGCCTGGTGCCAAACTTAAATTTCTACAAACACAGGTCGGCTCAGGCACATTCGCCATTGTACGTGTTCTGTGGTGAACTTGAAACAATAGATAATTTTTTCGACCTGCGGGCTGTTCAATACAATACGAAAAACCCTTTTATAAATACCATCACGTACCATTGGTATGGATTTATCTATGCCTGCCATTTTGTCTTTTGGAGCTCCCATTTCTGGTTTCTCTAATGCGACAGTATGCTCGGCCGTCCGGGACTGATGAAATTAATAGGTTGACAAATTATTCTGTATTATTATCCTAACGTGTCAACAAGATTATATACATGTAAAAATCAGAGTATTGCACTACGTTAAGGAAAAATTAGTTTCTTTATATAAATAATTATATGCATTAGATCAAGCACCACAGTTTCCTACGTCATCGGTATTCTCTCTATTATATAAACTCCATTATTCTAAAACTGCACAATACTTTACGAAACCACTAAGTTCTTGGCCACGTTATGCTACGTTACTTCGGCTGCTATAGCCCTGGTGTGGCCTATAAAGTTAAGCCTTAAAAGCGCGAAAGAGTAGTCACTCATGCTCCATCTGCAATGGTTTTGAGAGAAAACGTGCACGATTGAGCTGACAAAGTATAGGCTTTATTTGAGGCGTCTTGACCCACGAAAAAACACACTTTCTTCTGTAGCCGCTTGCGCATTCTTGACAAATCTGCCAAAGGAAGACGCCAATCTTGCCGTTTTTCGTTTGAGTACATTCAAACACTTCTTGGCAAAGACATTGAATACACTTGCAAAAAAAAAAAATCAAAGTTAACGTAAGGCACTTACGTCAGAATTGATATCAGCAAAAGTCATCCTGAAGCGACTCATTTCCACATCAGGGTTTAAGGATGCCACGCGAAGACCATTCACTTAGGAACACCTCGGGGAATTCCTCCACCAGCAAGCATAAATTAGCCGACCCTCCAGGAAACACAAGTACAAAAAATGGCCCCGTATCTGCATGTTTCACTACAAATGTCGTCGAAAGACGATAGTCTTGCGTCTTGAGAGAGTGAACAAAACGTTTATTTGATGTTCGCCGCGAGCAAATCGATGAATTGTATTCTGGAGGTGCTGCGTTACAGAATCTTGATCCGTACAGCGAAGGCGAGCGAGTGCATTAAGGCACGTCATACATGAGTGCTATCTTGCAGTTATCTTCGCAAACAAAGGAAGACGTGCGCACCCATCTTGGAGGCTATAAGGTGCAGAACGCAAAGCGACGGGCAGGTGCCACCACCGTGTCATCTTAGCAAAGCGTTGGAAACACTTGCCTTTTTGAGCATCGTGTTGCATTCTCTGTACAGCGTGACAAACGCTATGGTATTAAGAATTACTTACCTATGCCTTCTCTAGTATATAGCCACAAATACAAAATATTGTTACGGTGCCTCAGATATGCACAATAATTGCTTCTTAATGGACAATAACACAAGTATGAATGCTAAACTTTAAGCAATGTTGGTGGGCACTGCAGATGGGGTTGGCCGTTTAGGGTATGGTTTGGTGCCGTTTCGGGTATCGTTAAGGTGGACAAACAGACAAATGTACAGGCAGACAGAAAGACAGACGGATCAAAATTTTTGCGTCGAAGTACCCCAAGAAGGACTATCGTCTTTAAAAGCAAATGCTTTGAATAAATGGCCTCCTACGCGCAGCCATTTTGCTAGTCTTGCAACACTATCGTTCTCATTCGGCTACGAAAAATTCTCGTTCTGCACGGGCTTCTTTTGTTGCACGTGTGCGCACGTGCGTGCAAGCGGATGACGGGGTATGCAGTTTGCCACAGGACCGTGCGCCAACTTCTTTTTTGACACAACTTTGACCCAAGGTTGTTATGAGTTACTCAACTCGATGATGGCACACATGAAAAGCTTGACCGTACATGAAAAGTACATGAAAAGTATCGTACATGAAAAGCTTGACCCCGTTGTGCTTCACATCAATAAATAGGGGCGTAGAAGGTGCGGTGGTAACACGCTTTTAAATTAAAAAAATTTCTGGCGAACCTGAGGCACATTGAGCATATCTATCTATCTATCTATCTATCTATCTATCTATCTATCTATCTATCTATCTATCTATCTATCTATCTATCTATCTATCTATCTATCTATCTATCTATCTATCTATCTATCTATCTATCTATCTATCTATCTATCTATCTATCTATCTATCTATCTATCTATCTATCTATCTATCTATCTATCTATCTATCTATCTAATCTTAGTGTTGTCCAAATTTGATAAAGGAGAGTAATAGTAAAGTTCTTTGCATCCATACATCAGCGGGTAACACAGCTTTGCAAATATGACTATTTGGTCACCACATGTACAACTTGAAAACCACGTCTTCGAACCAGTTTCACAAGACACGTGTGGTACATACCCGTGTAATTTTAATGTGTGAGCATTAAAAAAAATCTGTCATAAGCAGCGTTGACCCGACGAATGCACAGAATGATGTCAGGGTCCAAGCAGGAATTGATCCCCAGCACTCTCCGTGGCACATAAGTATTGTACTACGGAGCCATGCAGGGTCTCGCAACAACTTTTCAAACAGACACAAATGATGGTGAAACGTTATTATGGTTGAAGTGCTAGCTACGCAAATTTTTTAAACATTGCATAATCACTGATACGATACAACTGTCACTTCGGGTTACCGTCATTTGGAGTTAGGCGCCATCCGCTGAAGTTGATTTTACGCAGCAGTGTCCAGAGTTACAAACCACGCGAGTACCAGCGCTTCATATCAGCTTAGTGCTCCTGGAGTCCATGTTATCCATGTTGCTGTTGACATTGGTGCGCAACTGTAAACTTGTGACGCCAGCCGTTTTCTGACGAGACGTTGTCACAGAACGAGCGCTAAAAAGAGAGCGCGCCGCCAAATCCTTGCGACAACGGGCGGTAGAAACGCCGCGAGGTAAAAAGAAAAAAAAAAAAAAGAAAGCAAACATCCAAGGCTCCCGGGCGCGCGCTCTCCCCGCAGAAGCACGGCTTCGCAGACGAACCTCCTCACCCCACAGCGGCGGCCGGGCAAGCGCTAGAAATTTCCAGAACGAAGGAGGCGTGGCTACGCCGAGCTGAGTCACCCGACGCGGAGGGCTGACAAACCGTCTCGCCTCTCTCCAGCCTTCGCTGCGTATCGCGCCGACGAAAGGACGAGAAAATTCTGGAAAGCGGCGCGGAAGGTATTTAATCGAGCGGCCGAGACGAGAAAGCAGGAGGTGACGGAAGTTAACGCCAGAGCGCGTAGGAATTCCGCCGTGTAGTCGGCGAAGGTTCTGCCCGTAGTGACAGAACAGGAGGAGACGGAAGTGAGCGCCAGAGTGCGTAGAGAGTCCGCCGTGTAGTCGGCGAAGTTTGTGGTCCGTAGGGACGGCTCGAGCTACAGGCAAGAGCGTGGGTTTACCGCTATCGAGCGAAGACGCGGGCAACAGCTGCGTGTGTGAAGCCGACGGATTTCCGGCGAAGAAGTTTGAGGCTTGGAGAGTGGCCATTTGAGGACGCGAGGTTTCCTGGAAGAGAACTTCGAGAGCTGCGGAACGACAACAACGCTGGACTTTGAGTGAGTGATTCTCGGAAGAGTATCATTCAGACTTTTGTTCCAAGGACTTTGGACTGAATAGGTTTTATATCTCTTTAGTCTTTAAGTGTCTTGGTTGTTCAATGCATGCGACTGCATTGTAGTGCGTATTGTTGTCTGTGTCCGTTGTTTCAAGTGTGGTTGATTGTACTGTGTAGTACATTGTCTGTTTGGTGACGTATTGTATGTAACTATTGTGGAGTGTGCATACGTGTGTATTGTTTTTGATCTGCCGTTAATGAGAATATAATTTTGTTTGTTTATCATCTCTCGGCTCTGTCTTGTTCTTTGGGCCACAGCCGGCGTCCGCTGGCGCACCAATAAGGACCACTTCTAAATTGTCCACGCTTTCGTGGTGCGGTTCGGGGGGCCGATACTTCGGCTCTTGGAATTAGCCCGGCGATCGCCTCCCTAATAAACGGGACAGGTGTGACAGACGTCAATATGAGATAACTTCTTGATCGTTCGATATGCGACATATATATTTCGTCAACAGTCTTCTACCTCGCCTTGCCATGCATTTGCATGCCCTTTCTTACTTGTCTCACATGACCATCGTGCGCGATACACCGATTTCATTTCGTTTCGCTACATTTGCGACTGCGGAAGATGAGGTAAACAGCGTACAGTCAAAAAGTGCGACGTCCTGCCTGTCTCAACACTTGCCGCTGAACTTCCGCGTGTTTTATGAAGAAATAAGTGATGATAAGTGGGAAACATAGTGACTGCGAGAAAGAAACCACTGTCTGAACTTTCAACTCGGTGTGGTGCAGGGGCCCTTCAAGTATATCAACAGGTTCATGGTTCTGGTTCAACTAGAGGGCTATATTGGGTACAGCTATTCACCTATTCTCAACTGTTCACCAGCTATCATCTGGTGTCCCTCTGTTAGTGCAGTTAGCATGAATGCACACTTGTACCAGCTCACCCAGTTGTGAAGCCTATATTAGCCCCTTAACCACAAGGCCCATCAACCCACAAGAACCATTGATGCCGAGTCCGTGTACGACAGGACATTCTTTATGGCCAGTGCACCCTCTGGTGTACTTTGTTCTCCCTAATGACTGCGTCCTTCGACACACGCAGTCTATCGAAAGAAAAAAAAATCTGCTTTCAGGTTAAGTGAGGGTGCGGTCGAGTCAACAACATTCAGGCCCACGTTAAGTGTACTCCTCGGTCACGGGTTCACGGATTATCACTGCTTACCCATTAGACTTTCATTCCGCACTCGTTCCACGCTTTCATTTCTCCCGCTCGAAGTTTCCCTAAGGTTTGCATAATGTCGCCATAAGCGATTACACCCTCACAAAAGAAGAATATTAGCAGCGCATCACGAGCGTACGCCGTCTGTGACTTAATGACCTCGAAATCAATGCCCACGCAGTTTGTGTTTGCGGCAAAACACTCTTAACGATCCTGGGGTCCTCCCTATTCTCTTCCGGTTGGCTAAATCATCGTCGTCATCGACCGGGAGCCGTTCATGTCTGGAGAGGAGGAGAAGGCAGCATACGAAACTCGGCAGGATTTTGTGTCGCCTTTTGTTTTCTCCGTTCTTGCTATGGTGTCGTTTTGCTAAGTGGTTTCTCAGAGCTTATGGAAAGCTTCGAGCTAAGCACGAACCAACACGGCGCTTTTTTTCGAGATAAAAACGGGTAGCATCAAAAGCCATCGCCGCGGGCCGTAACGTAATAGCATCCAGACAAATCCCCCGCGGCAGTGCTCAATATCAATTCTTTCTCTCTAAACTTTTGCTCAGGGGACATTTTCTTTACACAGTGGCCGTGCACCAGGGGCTGTTATCGGCGAATGGCAAAAATCATTAATAGATTTTTCCTTAGGTGGGTATTGTGAATCCATGTTGGAGAGACTAAGTAGGGAATGAGGATAAAAGCAGGCGCTGTTTGTGGGTTTCAAATTATGAATTAGGGCTATCCCTAATGAGGGGTTTTTCATTGGCGTATGCGGTAATTAGGTAGCGAACATGCTACCCTTTTGAATGATAAATTATCGTATCGCCTAACTATTTTTTTTGTGAATGACGAACTCAGGCTGCCGTTTGACAGAATTTCAAGTGCCTGCTTTGACGCACGAGTGATCTTTGGCACATGTCGAAATAAAAAAAAATTGATCGAATGAAGCGTACTCACACAGAGAAAAAAAGAAATCGCGAAAAGAAATTTTGCTGCAGCAGTACTCAACAATAGGAAGTTTCTATTGGCGAAAATTTTAAATACGCCAAAATTGACGTTTCTACCTTGTAATTACAGCCCATAAGTAATCATAATTAACGTCATAATATGTTCCCCTGTGATGTGTAGAAATGAAACATATTAGGGCTTTTTTTCTTATTATCTGAATATTTTTGAGCACCGCGTTCGTACAAGCAGGTTACCTTCTAACCCCATGCCTAGTCGATTTCCATTCTGGAGTTCTCCCAAATTACCATCAAGTGTTTAATGTTTGCATATTTGTGTTTATTGCCTGTATTGCCAACGTGTGTGTAGGGAAGCTTATTTTTGTTTCCCTTCCATTTACAATATAATTCGTCCTTCTTTGTTGCCAACTGTCTGGTATTCATGTCACTTCAGCATGTTTTAAGTTGCTCCTAATACCACTTTTTAGGGGTGAAGCTCCTTAAGCCATGGCTCGGGTGTTCGCGATGTATGCAGTAGTATTAGTAAGTATCCACCTCTCGTTTACTTATTGAAATGTCAGCTGGAGGGTGGTACTTGTATATGATGAATATATGATGAAGAGATGCGAAATGGCGGCACTTGGAGTGTTTACTAGATGGACGGACGGACGGACAGACAGACAGACAGACTGACGGACAGACGGATGGACAGGCAGAGAGATGGACGGACAGGCAGAGAGATGGACGGACAGGCAGAGAGATGGACGGACAGGCAGACAGAGACACACGGGCAGGCGGACAGACAGATGAACGGACGCACAAAAGCATGGACGGACGCTTGACCTCACTCATCATCATTCAATCCGTGGATATGCTGTGATGTTTATTCTTTTGCCTTAGTTAATTGGTGAGACTGTCGGGAACGTATTTTTAACCCATGGCAATGCGCTTTGGAAAATTTTTTTCCCTCAGCCTTCTGCTTGAAACGCTCCATAACCAGGCCTCCTTGACAAACAACTGAAGCGCCAGCTTGCGTTCACTCAGGCACTGAACGACCACTGCTGGTCGCTGAGGCCAGCTACAGCCACATTGCTGAAAACGCACGAGTTTAGCCACCACAGAGTGGGGGAAGTTCAACAGTGTAATGCTGCCCTTCAATGAACCATGCCGCCTACAATCGATCCCTAGCGGTCGCGATCAAAGTAGAACCCATGTTGTGCACAAACATTTAGACGGTCAAGGCTTTCTTGCTATAACTGCCTGTGTGCTTTTATTAAAAACCCTCTAACCATTTAGTTAGCTGATCATTTATTGTGGTACAACGTTGTGCTCTAGGGCACGCAACGGTACGCAGAAAACTGTTGGGATTACGTGTGTACACTGACTCACTCGGCACTACCACCGCCGCTGGATTAAGGACGTCCGAGTCGACCCAAGCAGACCCGAGTGATGCTGTTCCGACTGAGGGGTTGGAGCAAGCGCGATAACGAGACAAGCGATGGCCTGGGCGAAAGAGGATGAACATTCGCGTTTTCTCTCGCCGTCGTCGCCATCCTTTCAGCGAGGCCGGCGTGGCGGAGAAAAAAAAAGAATAATAATAATAAAAATAGCCGGAGAGAGTATTGCGGATGCCGCCGGCGTCGGCACACACGCCCGCCGAGCGCGCTTTGCGCATTTGCCGGCGCCGCTCGTTAGGTTTCGGATGGTGCTCGTGTAGCGGTGCGCCTGTGGCTCGCGGTCTTCACTTCCCAAGTTCTTGTGTGCGTGACCTTCTGTTCCTGAAGTGATGGCGGCCGCTGTGTAGGCGGCTTGCGCCGCAACGGCGTTTCCATTTGTACTGTTATCAATTGCGGCCCGCCAAAATCGTGCCGATGATCCCGCCAAGACGGGATTACCCCTGTCTGTTATTTGATGACCACCTTCTCCGCTCGTTAATCACCTTCCTGTGCCTCGAATCTCGACCGGCCCATGCACTGGTTACGCAGTGAGAGGGTTCATCGTGAGTGGGCGCACTTAAAGCGAGTCGGTGCCTGGGTGCTGCGTGTTCAACGCGGTGTTGTTTGTGAAGTGTTCGTTCGAGTGAATGTCTGAAAGAGGCGGGAGTAGTGCTGTGAAATTGTGACGGAATCGACTCATCTAAAGTATTCAGGCGTCGTCAATATCCTGAGTCGGCGCTCGGGGGCATCTATTTCGTGCGTTGCGTAGCCCCCGCACCGTGTTGGAAGAATTTTGGCATACTGGAACCACGTGCTAATCAAATTTCACTGGTTCGAAAGAAAAAAATAAACGTGCTCGCCGCTGGTATATTGAAGCGCTGAGGAAAAGCAGTGTTACAGGAGGTAAGTGCAACATTATCCAGTTTTTCAGGTGAAGAAGCATGAAAAAAATACTTGAATTTTTATACAGGCCACTTTAAGGTGGCGCCGAGCATCGCTTTGTACTTTTCAGCGTCAGTATTTTCCAGGAGTCCACGTCCTTGAAAATTTTACTCTTATCGCCCGAGTGTGGACCACTTGATATAATATCAGCGAGAAGATTCAAATCCCTGCTGTAGTGGTGTCATTTCAATGGAGGCGAAAAGAATAGAGTTCCTGGTACTTAGATTTATGTGTATGTGAAGTACCGGTAGAAGCAGCCGAATTTTCAATGGTGGCGAAAATGTTTGAAACGCGTGTGCTCAGACATAAGTTTACGTCAAGGAACCCAAGGGGGTCGAAATTGCCGGAGCCCTCCACTACTGCGTCTCTTATAACTGCGCCGTAGTTATTGTTATTATTGTGCATGTTATAGAACACCGCACTAAAACACCCAGTAAATGCACCAATAAGTGCTTGAGTAAATTTTCGCATCATCTAAATGAGGCTAAGAATTGCTGGGTCGATTCATGTGATATCTATGGGCTAAAACAAAAGTTAATAAAGTGGCTCGCGGCACATCTATTGTCGCCACTACAGGACACTCCTTCATTACTTTCGCCCTTAAGATAGCTGTGTATGTGTAGCTTAAGCAACATTTGCTGAAGATTGCTTATAAGTATACATGGTCGTCACCATGTAGTTGCTAGTCTGGTCTTCAGAATATCACCCTCACATCCAATGTATATGATCACACAACTTTGAACGCAGAAGATGACTTCTTGTGCTTAAACTTCTTTAATATATTGCCATTATTGACTGATATCATGATTTCTTTGGAATGCACTCTCTCAAAAATATCTAGCCGAGCGAATGAGTGTGTCATTAATAGTTCTCTTGTAAATCTTACACCAAGAGGTACTGCAAGTTGCCAAGTCATCTGAAAGCTTTAAGTGATGCACACATACCTGGTTTAAAAAAAGTTCTAAAAAAAGATCAGCATTGACGTTGCACACTATGAGCTAGTTTGGGCAAGTGGTACGTGTGCATTTAGGAGATGTATTTCTTTGTCGAATTTCATAAATGTCGGGTTTACTAGAGGCGAGAATGCTGTAGGCCCGTGTGCTCAGATTCGGGTGCACGTGAAAGAACCCCAGGGGGTTCAATTTTCCGGTACCTTCCTCTACCGCGTCTCTCATAATATGTGGTGGTTCTGGGACGTCAAATCCCACATACCAATCGATCAATGTCGAGTTTACTAAGCCGTTGGAAAAAGCTTTGGTATGCGCAGGCAGCTGCTTTGCACTCCCCTCACCGAAGCAGGAACCTTGGAGCACCAACAAGAAAGGACGCAAACTTGACAATGTTACGTTAGTGTTTTAAGCACATCGCATACTGTTCCCTTCGTTATTAATGCACAAAGACCAAGTAACGTTTGAGTGACGTCTCAAACAGAGTAATTGCCACGTGATCATGCTGCCTCGACGTCATCTAAGCCGCCATGTTCGTTTTCTGTTGTGCCATCATGACGTCATGTGCAAGCTATCAACAGGTTGCGCAATACAATAAATTAAAGCGGGCTTTAAGGCCAGTGCAACGGTGATGAAGAATGTGGTAGCAGGCAGGTACTTTCAGTAAGGGCTAGTTGTAGAGATAACAATAAAACATAGCCCTTGGAAGTGCGTGTAAATGAAACTGTCGTTCGTAGGATATATTATTGAAATAAGAAACTGATGAATTTAATTTACGCAGGTGCTTATTCTAATATGAACCATGTCAGTGAGAAGAAGCGCACGAAACGCGTCTCTTGACCAAGGGCTTTGGCTCGGTTCTTCGTTAGGTGGAGCGACCTCTCACCACAAATACCCCCCCTGCTCCTACAGCTGTTGGTCGCGGACCGATAGAAAACAAGTCTCGCGTGTAGGCAAGCAAACAAAAAACTTTTGCCCTTTGGAGTAAAGTTCGGCTTCAAACCTAACACGCGTTTGCATCTCAATTCTTCGACTATGTAACGGACGAGCGTTTCACACTATAACCACTCAAGCATGCTACTTGGGTTACGGTCGCAATGAGAGAGAGAGACAGAAATAAATAAAAGGAAGAGGCAGAAAGCTTAACCTAGAATAACTGGTTTGCTACCCAAACCAGTTCTTCTAGGTTAACCTCCGCAACGAGAAACGGCTGCACAACTAGGGGAGCTAGTTGGCAAATATTAGGGTGCTGCCGGGCTGTTTACTCTATTTGTGCGTCTGGGAGCCTCCAAGGATCTGGAATCGGGCTATCTATAAGGGGGAATGGGCATCGGCGGAAACTTTCCTTTTCTATCACCTCGCTGGCCCACCGAATAACCGTTGTGGACATGTGCGAGTGTTGCCTAATGATCATTATTATTCTCTCCAATAAACCCACTGCAGGGCAAATATATCTGTCATGTCTTGCCAATCAACATGGTTTTGTACTGGTGCTGCCACGTTAACCTCGCAAACATCTTAATATCATCTGCCGACCTAACTGGAAACCAGTCAGTTACCTTTGATTATACAAGCGGTTATCGCGTCTGCGTGCTACGTGCCCTGTGCTACGTCTTGATTTGTTCATTTTGATTTCGAGTATGATGTCCTCAACACTCTTTTGTTCCCCGACGTGCTTTGCTCTCATCTTGTCTCTTAAGTTTACACCTATCGTTTTCCTTTCCACTGCACGCTGCGTTGCCCTCAAGCTCGACTCTGTTTGTAAGCCTCCAGCCTTCTATAGAAACGTAGAAGTATTGCTGGGATACCATACTAAACCAGATCCGCAAAATGAATCTGTGAATACTTTTTGCCTAAACGTAGTAGAAATTAAAAAGAAATATGCGCGGATTCTTAGAAACAGCATGAACTCGCTAATGATGCTTCCTTGTTGAATTTAAATTGAACTGCGCTGTTGCAGTGCCACTGCATTATCACTATAGGCGGTCGTGCCACAGACTTCTTTTTTTTGCGTGTGATACCATTTCATTTTGTTTTATTAAATTTTAATACGTTAAATACCCCTCTAGGGTGTGTTACATAAAGGGTGGATATAGGGAAAGTACAAAAATGGTAACTGCATATATGTTATTTGTGGGACAGGTAATGTGTTACACTTTGTAAGAATAAGGTCGGGCATCTAATGGCAGCAATGCTTACACAAAACCAGCACCCTCGTAACAGACATATATTCAAGAGCCTCAACGGATAATTATTATGCGGCACATGTCGCAGCGTAGCCGTGTACTTATACTTACGTGCACGTCAAGGAAACCGGAGGGGTCGATATTTTCGGAGCCCTCCACCACGGCACCTCTCAAACTGACAGCCACGAGTTTGAACGAAGGGTGTACGTGTAAGACGCGAATGAGGCATTGGCTGCCCAACAGGCGACACCGTGTCTGCCTTCTTCGAAAAATCACTATGAGGTGAGCATTGTGCATTCGTATGCAGTTTTCGGCGTTGTTTATCTTTTCTCTCTTCCCGCGACAGCATGCTTTACACGAGCTACTCTCTAAGAAATGGATCGCATTCGTTTTCGCATTCGGACCAAGTTTGTTTTCGATAGATTTCTTTCCGCCACAACCCCGCGATATCATTTTCTGCCTTGGTCGTCTTGTGCCCAATGCGGATTGTTACGGCTCGGTGCGTTCCATGTTGCCTATTTCAGAAAGGCCGCGATGCGTCAGAGCAAATAAAGTCGAACGATTCTTGAATTTCGAATGACCACTCGTAACGCAAGCATCGCATCCACGCTATTTCTCTTGATGCATTATGGATACCACGCACAGCCGACTGTGTTTCTCCCTGTCGCGAACTGTGCACTGTATTGTTGTTTTTCGCCTTTTGATTGTTCGACTACCGAGCTTTCCGAGCACATGAGCGACGCCTTTGTGTTCGACATTGCATTCGGCATTCAGCAAATGTAACTGTTGGTCCACCAATACGCAATACTTTGTATGTACTGTGATACGTACATGCATACGCACTTCTCGTGTGTCTTGAAATTTTAAGTGCAAGAAGAAGACTTCGTAATTTAGAAACTTTCTGTCCGCGGCGTATGTAAAAAAATAAAAAAAAGCCGGTGAAGCTCTATGACCGCTCTCCTACATTAATGTCTCTTAAATCTCTCAGAAGGCCATCTTCTGAAAGTAAAACTCACGCTTGTTCTATGTAGGAATACAATTGATGAGCGAAGCTCCTTAGAATTGTGATGAAAACGACTATGCACATGATCGTGCTGGTGTCTTTCATGAAGGCTGTAGGGTGGGCAGAGCATCTGCTGCGCTCGGAGGAGGGAACGACTAAGCGGGTGAGTGTGCGACGCATGCGATGCGCGCCACGCAGCTCGAGCCATCTGTCGGGAGCGCGCACGTGTTGTTTTCCTCGGTGTGCATGCAAGGCGCAGGGAGCTTAGATGGTGACGATGACGGCAACGGCTTAGTGCGGGCCTAAGGAGTTTCACTACTAAATAAAATGGCGGGGAGGGGGAGTTTACGATAGCCGTGTAAAGCTTAAAACAGCGAATACTGACATGAGAGAAAAAGAATCACAGCTAAAAAAAAAAAAAAAGACTCGCTGTCCTGTGAGACCAAGTTAAACTTTTGCACAATGCGCCCCGTAGTCCACCGATTATGTTACGATGGCTGTTGTCCTTCTGTTCGCTTCATTAAATATTTAAGTCCCTGTAATTCTGCCGTTTGCTTTGCTACCGCATGATGGTACTCGGTCAATAGAGTCAAGAGAAGATGATAAACCTAGTCACATTTAGCGGAATAGCCGGTTAGGGTTAGCAACTGAGAGTGTTAGCTCGCGCCACTCGTAGCTGTGGCGGGAAGTGTCGAACGTTGTGGGTATTAGAGCGGTAAACGTGACACATGGACTGATACACGATCGAAAGTTGTAAGTTGGGCTCAGTTGGTGCATGTTAATCGCTAAATAACTTACACCGTAACAGCGTTAGTGAATACAGCCAGAAAAAAGAAATGGACACAGTGCTGAACTCTGAATTAAATATACTCAGTCAACAATCACTCTTTTAAATGAAGAGTGTAATTATTTTTAAAAGAAGACATGATTTCTGTTGTTTTGCAACACTTGTGAAGAATTTTGAAGAGTCATTATCACCCATGTTGGTTCTTTTTCAATGGCAAATTCAGTCGTGAGTTCAACACTATGTTCATTTCTTCTTTCTGTCTCTATATACTCTGAACATTTTCCAGGGTGAATTCTTTTACGATGAGCTGTTACACGCTATTTAAAGCATGCCTAATGACATACGCTTGCTCTGTACGTGACCTTCTCGGAAACTAAAGTAGACAATTGTTAAACAATGCCGAATTGAAACTGTCAAGTTTATGTTGCTTGCTCAACAAAATGCTTTATCTCGCTTAGTAGTATGTACATTTGCTGTGTTGTGCTGAGGCCAGCAGGTCTGTATAAACATGTTTTTCTGAAAAAAAAATCTCAGTTGAGAGTGAGCACGTTTTGTCATCTTGTTTTTCCCGTTTATTGCCAATCGTTCATCACTGTAGCCCGTAAATCACGCAATTTCGATTTGATGTGTCTGTGAAAATGCTTTACAGGAGAGCGAATGAATGTGTTCAGATTAAACGAAAAGATTATTGCAGTTTTGGTTATGTTTTATGGACGTACTAAGCATACGTGCTCCGTTTTTTTTGTTTAATTAGGACGTGCGTTTAAGTGGGCTAACATTTCTTAAAACGCACATTTGTCTGTTATGATGTGATTCCTAGAAGAGGGGAAAACGAAAGTGTCATACACCCGATAGCGCTGTTCTTCTGAACATGTGCAAGAAAAACATTGCGTGAGACGACATCGACACTGCGATATTTACTGTTTACTCATTAGGTTCCTCATAACGATTTTTTCCGGCTCTTGGTCATATCTCAGATGACATGAAACGACTGTTACAAAAATGTATTGGCACTTGGGTTCGAATCCCTAAAAAGGGAGACTTTTTCACTTTCTCAGTGACTCGAAAGACCTCGATTTTTTTTTTCCTGAGAAACGGATATCAGTTTCCATTGCGCCGGTGGAATCATACTTATCTACAGAGAAGCGATCCGGCCGCTACAGCTGCCGTTTTCTGCCGACTGATACCCAACGTACGGCATGCTCAGTCATTATGCCTTGATTCAAGCATGAAAGGAAACTTGAAGCCAACATGAGGTAGCAGCTACGGAGAACAGCGTCCACTGACACACTACTGCATTAAACACTGTAGGGAACTCTGGCGGTAGTGTCTATAAGAGCTGCGACGCGTGGTGCTTCAGCGAGCATGGGCACGATGTGTAGTACATGAATTTGTCTATTTTTCGTACTTTCGGCTTCGTTTGGCTTCGCGTGGCTTGTGGCTGCTTTACCACGTGTCGACAATTAGAAAAGCTTTAGCAGTTACGCTTCACCATCGTAACCATTTAGGCTCACCAATTCAAATGTGGCAACCAAGTGGAAGACGGCTTTAGAGGCGAAGCTCAGTGGTCTATACGTCCCGTGTCGTCGTCGCAGTAACCAGTTTTCAAGGTCATAAAATTGCATCGCATGTCAATAAAAACGGTGTCATAGCATATCCATGCAGTGAATGATGAGTGGGGCGAAGCGTCTGTCAGTGCTTCCGTGCGTTCGTCCGTCCATGCGTCCGTGTGTTCGTCCGTCTGTCGGTACGTTCATTCGTGCGTGCATCCGTACGTACGTCTGTTAGTTTGTCTGTCCATATGTCCGTGCGTCTGTTTGTTTATCTGTACGTCCGTCCGTGCGTGCATTCGTCCGTTCGTTCGTCCATCTGTCTGTCTGCCCGCGCATCGCCCCATTCATCATCACTCACTCCGTGGATATGCTGGTATTTTGTCCCCTTTTACTCGAAACAAAACCGAAACACTGCAATGAACAAAGCCATGAGTGTGTTAGAACCCCACAAGCACGAAAACTAGACCAATCTATATACAGGCAAATCCATATCATTCCCATGATCGATCAACAATCGCAGTGCCAAAGTCCCCTCTAGTTAATTCTAGGAAGCTCTAAAACCATGGCTTGTAGTTTGCTCGCAATGCGCTCGCGAGCCGTGCTTTGGTCGTAGTTTCCGGTTCAAGCTATTCCCGTTGTGACGCGGCGATGTGGAGATCGGTTTTCATGGACAAAAAGTTCAAAGCGACGATGGTCGATTTGTTCAGTCTGCGTGGTGGCGGCCGTGGCGCTGTCGCCGTTAACGAGATAGGTAGCACAGTAGCGTAGGGCTTGCGGCTGTAGGCACGAATGCAAGGGTGCTATATCGCTTTACAGCGAACAGGTTGCGGGGAAGCGAAGTGCGAAACACACCCATGTAATTTAAATTATTTCACTGAACCCCGAGTTTTGAACATCATTTCGAAGACCTCTCTATGGAGAGTCTCACAATCGTATCGCTGTTCCATTACTTGAGGGCCTGAAAGGTGCGGTCTTCAATTAACTCTATTCTGAGGTTTATGTAACATTATTAATTGCTTGTTGAAGCGGGGTTACAATAGCGTTCTCCTTCATCGAATGGTCCTGGTAAGATGGCATTCCTGGCGAATTGTTGCATGTTCGTCGCTCGTCGTTGTTCCTAGCGAGAGAATGACGCAGGAAGCAAGTACGCAAAGGAACCCCCCTTCACCTTTCTTAACGACACACATTTAAAAAAACTGTGTATCTGAGTGTGATAGAATACGAGGACGGAATACACATAATTGAGACAAAAAACATACTAAAGGAAAACGTGTCTTGGATATATATTGGATCTACTTTCAAGGCTAAAGTTGGTTGCGAGTAACCGTCTTTAACTCCTTTCGGCTGATGATTTTTTTTGTTTTTTTGCGGTGGGTATGTTGCGTCTCCTTGTTCCATGAAGCATGCACCAAATGGCCCTACGCGAGATTTCTAATGATTGCTCCCGATGTTTTTATGTCTTTCTGGTAAACGAGTTGGCGTTATACGGCATTTGTGCTTCACGAAAAAATTCCCTCATCCGCCGTGACCTAGTTGGAACGACGCTTGACCTAACGCACCAGCAGACGTGCGCCGACGCGCTTCAACGACAGCGGCTGTTGACACACGCGGTTATCGCACGACCGCACCCTTTCTGAAACACCGCCCTCTCTCTTTCTTAATCTCTTGGCAAACTGTCGCCGTGTCAGTAATTCCTCCAACTTGCGTCTCGTCTAGCTCGTATCTTTATCCTTGTGCTCAAAGAGACCTCTGACATTGTAGTGCTGTCGGCGTTCAGCGTATAGTGCAAAAGGTCATTTTTCAAAGGCGCAGTTACAAGCCTTCCACTGAATTGTTTCTTCCTGTCTTTGTCGCAGCATCCGCAAGACGAGCCGTTATCTCAGTAATGCGAGCATGGGCGGATTACGTGAGGCGATTGCTCCCTTCTCTTGATGGCGCAGAGGGGAGTCGTGAGCCAGAAGAGATTTCCGGCAGGCCAGTAAATAAAAAGAAAAAAAAAGGAACGAACGTAAGAAAAAGGGGGGAAATGGAGAGAATTCTGAGGTTAAGTCTCGAAGATGAAGCTTACGAATGTCGTTTGTAAGTTCTCAAGTGAGTTTACTCACACACTGTGGTTATAATTATAAAGGAGGTGTCGCTAGATGACACCCGCAGATTTTGTTAAAGGTTGGCGATAAGGCGCCGATTTGCGTGCTGCAAATGCGATCAGATTCGAAGGCCCAACCGCATCGCATGAAACGCTGGCGGGATGGCTGTGACGCACCCTTTGCGTGGAAGCATAGCGGATGTGAACGAGGAGCTTCTTTGCGACAAAAAAAAAAAGAAAGAAGGAAAGTGATTCAACCCTTTTATACCACCGAATCTTCTACTTTCTTCCCTCTTCTTTCTTCCATTTGAGGAGTAATGGATTACCACACTGGCTGCTTGTTCTTTCACTAACCTGATTTGCGTTTGTATTGTATAGCCTTGGTTGGGTCACATCATGGCTATTTCGTAATAGCGTGGTTGAGCGGAGCGTCAGCTATACGCTCTAATGTTACTAACGGATAGATGCGACTGTGGGCATTCGCAGTATGGGCTACTAAGTTTATATAGTATACATCTTGAGCTCGATGGCCCTTACAATAGGTGCACACACACACACAAAAAAATCCTCTCCATTAACAAGTGTACAGAATGCTCAATGGGCATCGCTCAATTGCATCACCTGGGGATACGAACTTCTTTGTCCAACCATAGAAGAGCAAATATCCGATTTAGGTAAATTTACAATTTGTATTTCGTCAGTGCTGATTAAGAAAGCTTGTGCAGCATTGAGGATTGGTGGTAGTAATATTTGTAACATACCGAAATAAACATTTCGTATCATTGACTCTAACTGATGCAAAAAAAAAACACTTTCAAGATATTTGATAAATTAATTATTGAGCTTCGGTTAAATAATATACCTAAAATATGTACATCCTGGGTCTCAGCTTATCTCCACAACCGCAGCCAAAACGTTCGGGTGGGAGAACAACAATACGGCTGCCTTCCGGTGACTTCTGGCGTTCGGCAAGGGAGCGTACTCGGCCCCCTACTGTTTTTGGTCTACATAAACGACATTATCCATGTAATTAGCGCCCCTGTACAAATTCGATTATTTGCGGGTGATTGTGTTTTCTTTAGAGAAGTAACCTGCATTAGTGACCAATGCGACTTTAATACTAACTTGGGCAATGTCTCAAAATGATGGGAACAATGGGGTATGTTTCTTAATGCAAATTGTTACAAGCTGCCACTCAAGCGTCGCCAGCGCGAAGTCGGCAACGGGAATGACAGCAGGTTGGTTCGTTCCGTACGCAAGCAGAGACAGTGAAGAGATCAGAGACGTGGGAAAACAAAACAAACTTTACTCTAGTGATATTGCAGCAACACAGGATCTAATACAACACTTCAATACAACTAACAAAATACATCGACACTTGATGCAACTAAAGAAATATATGACAGAAACAATAAATCAGCTTACGAGAGAGAACTATTACAAACTACACAATCTAACAAGAATAGAACGACGGAGTAGAAAGTTCGAAGATATAAACAGGTGAAGGCATACGTGTGATGACCGGCAGCGTTGTGTCCCCGACGATCGGATGCGAGAAGTCGAAGAGAGTTCTGGCACGACTGCGATGTTGGCGGTGTTGCAACGCTGGTGGCTCCGGGAGGCTAGTGCTTGCAGGTGACTTCGAGCAGGTTGAGCTAACTCGAAGCGAAGTCCCGATGTCTACGTTGCAGACGTTAATATCGCGTCACAGCTAGACGAACGGCTAAGTTTAGGTGGCCAGCCGATACAGAGCCACACTAAAAACTTCTAGAAGAGATGCTTGTTGATCTGTTTCTACACCATCTTGGTCAGCGACTAGTCTGCCTAGCAGGGCAAAATCCTGCGCTTAAATCCCCCTCGTGTCTCCTCGCTCTCTTCCTTGGGGACAAGAGACCTCTACATGGGTCCAATCATGCGCGTTTAATTGAGGGGAAACTCCGCCCCAAAAATGTTTTGACCCCAACCCTTTTTAATTGGGAGAGGGCCCGCAACTAGCGAGAGTGACAACCTGTCGGGTTGTTGTCATAGGGCTTGGCCACCAGAGCGTTTCCCACGCTTTTCCCCGTGGGAACGGTCAACCACTTAGCTCTCAGTCGGCGCGTCTTGTAGTCTAATCCTTGTTCGGGGTATACCGCGGCCTTCTACGACCTTGCAGACGTCGCTACAGTTACAAAAGGATTAACTGTCGGCGGCGACGTTCTAAGGAGAGCACCCCATTTTGCACTTATCGGTTCCCTTTCATGTGCCGCCGTTTCTCACGGTCAGTCGGGGAGTACGGCGCCCGTTAATTGCCGTGACGCGGTGTCGCCGAAAATAGCCGTCCGTGACACAAATAAATGTGTGTATCTCCCTATAACGCGCAAAAAAGCCCCTTAGACTACACATACCATTTAGCTGAAGCACCTTTGTTTAAAGTAGCCTCCTATAAATACTTAGGCCTAACGTTAACGAGTACCTTATCGTGAAATATACACATAAATACCACTTGCTCTGCCGCTTTCCGGAAATTATGCCTTCTCCGCCACTAGATCAAGACTTCTCCGCCTAGTGTTAAACTCCTGTCCTACGTTTCCCTAATTAGGCCAAAACTTGAGTACGCCTCCATTGTTTGGGATCCCCACACAAAAATCAATATTCAAAACATAGAAAGAATTCAAAGGAAAGCAGTACTGTTTATTTATAGTATATTTAAGACAAACCGACTCCCACACTACACTAACTGCAAGTAGTATTGAATTATTACAAACGCGAAAAAAAAATGTCGTCTAGAGTTTCTTTCCGACATAGTAAACCACAGGCTATCCTTCGACACCACAGCGTATGTTTTCCCCTTGATAAGCAGACGCACTCGGTACCACTATTTTCATTCCCTAACGCCAATCTTCGCAAGGACTGACACTTTTCGCTACTCCTTTTTTCCAGAAACTATATCTGATTGGAATAAGCTAAGGGAAGCATTCTCCGAACACCTATGACCATTTGTGCAAATACTGTTCTTTTGTTGCTTCCTTATAATTGTATCATGACCAAGTTGTTGTTTTTTTCGTCTTACAACCAAAATCATTTTGTAAAAACCAATTTGCAACCTTGTTTTTAGTTCTTGGTATGTATTTTCCTCAGTCTGCTTGGAATTTTTGTCCGCAGTATTTTATAAATAGAGAAATAAAATATAAGAGCTGTCACTGTGACCACTTATAGTTCACCTCATTTCAATTAAGTAACCTTGAAAAAAAAAATAAAAGAGGCACGTTTTACAGTGGCCACTACCACCTACTCGAGAAGGAATTTATATTCACGTACGCGTGATTTAGAGTCTTCGTGGGGAACAGTGTTTTATCTGCCGTTGTGG
This sequence comes from Rhipicephalus microplus, assembly GCF_013339725.1. Taxonomy (NCBI): domain Eukaryota; kingdom Metazoa; phylum Arthropoda; class Arachnida; order Ixodida; family Ixodidae; genus Rhipicephalus; species Rhipicephalus microplus. Next base: position 77,087,263 of record NC_051174.1, read on the forward strand.
TAGCTTAATGTGGAAGGATTCGTGGTGCGCAGCTTAAAAACATTCGTCCGCGGCGGCTGCAGTTCTATGAAGGTAGAGAAAAATGACAAGACGTCATCCTCTCTTTTATGGTCTTTTTTTTCACACCTCCCAACTTTCACACTTCACACTTGCAGATTATAAGTGTGAGATGATCCGGTGAGGGCCAGCACTCGCAATCACCAGGGGAGCTCCTAATTGCAGGAGCCAATCGGTGTACGTCACGACTCGGGCTCGGCCGACTAAAGGGTGTTTTGGCTCACCAGAGAAATGCAATAACATTCGTGTATCGGTGTCTTTCCTCAGATGCGGCGTTTGTCCTAATCAAGTCGTCGTTCAGGGGAGGGGGGGCAAAATCCAAACTGTTGACTTCTTTCAACTGTGTGGGTGGCTCGACTCTTTCATAACGGCATCAGGCATCACAGAAAACGTCCTCTTCAGTTCAACCTATTCTTGCGTCAATTTCGTGTCTGAAACCGTCGCCTACACAAATTTGACCCATCGAGAAAGCTTCAAGTTCTATCGGACCTCTCCCGCCAGGATGCAACTCGACTGTGCCGCCTGTGGTTAGGAGTAGCTTTTACGACGGCGTACTCCTTTCGCATTGGAATGGCGGATAGCTCCCGATGTGAATCGTGCGACACCTACGAGACAATAGAACATCGACTGTGTTCATGTGAACGTTTTGCGAGCGAACGCAACTTGCTACGCGAAACGTTAGAGACACTAGACAGTAGACCTTTTTCCGAAGAGAATGTTCCTTGGTTCATGGTTCTACGCGTCGCAGGACAGCAAAGCGATGTGGGCATTGCTAAGTTTTCTAAAGACGACCGGACTACGCGACCGCTTATAAGCGTGCAATGAACAAGGTCACATCTACACACACGTTGCCCTTCACTTCTCTCTCTCTTCTCCTTTAATCCCCTCACCCCTTCCCCCAGTGCAGGGTAGCAAACCGGACGTGCGTCTGGTTGACCTCCCTGCCTTTCATTTCTTCCCTTCCTCCTCCTCCATCATTTCACATCAGAGACGATGCCGCTGCAGTACCAACTACGTCAACATTGATTTTTGTTTCATTTGTGGAAGCGAGCAGTGGCGAGTTTGGGGCGAGTTTTTTGTGTAGCTCGGAGAAAGTGAGTTCAATTTCGTGTTATCCTATTATACTTGCGCTACTATCGGTGTTATCTAAGCGTATCGTGAAAATGTGCGTTACAGTACGGCTGCATTCCGAACTGATCTCAGAGGCTGTAAGATCCCTTTTAAACAATCAGAAGGGACCAGACAGTGATATAGACAGAACTAGAAAATCTGACGACGTCCACTATAACATCCCCGGTGCACGAATCCGTGGTTGCGAATCGTTTCCGATGTAACATCGAATACGGCCGGCGCATTCGTATGCGTTGGCGAAAGGTTTTCTCAGCAGTAAAAATTGAACAGCATTGCCACTAAACCGCTGCTGCAGGATGAAACGTTGAAAAAAAAAAAAAGGAAATCAAAGCAGCTTCGCTTTAGGGCTGCGAGACCTTGATGAAGTGTGGTGCTCGGTATGCTTGCTTTTTTCTTTTCGGGGTTCCCTTTCTCTTGTCCTCTCCTCATTTCTTCTTCCATTTTCCAGCCCGAGACATGATTCACGTGGAGGAATTCGCCCTTGCATGAACAGCTTGTCACCCCAGGTGGGAAACCATCATCTCTGACTCTCGAGGGGCCTTTCGAAACATAGTAAGCACCGGTGTCGCGTACCTTGCCTATATACCGAATACCTCGACGTTCCGACTGTTAGGGAATTCCTGCACCCCACTGCGTGTCTGGGCATCTGCTCACGTGGGACTAGAAGGGAATGAGGCAGCCGACGACGCCACCGCCCGCGCGCTCTTTCACCGGGCATTCCCACTCGCCTCCCCCGACCAGGACGACCTCGAATTCAATACAGTGTATCCTTTCCGCGAAATAGTGCTATATTACCAATATGACCACAGCCATTATGCATGCCTATGCAAAGGCCGAAGTAAAGCGGAAGGGCGATTTTCTTTTTGTTTGTGTCTCGTCATGAACACTATGGCGTGCTTGGCTGCACTCAGACACTTCGATCCTGCCTTTTCCGGCAGTTGCTCACACTGTGGGGAGCAGTCTTCGGACATCTACCACATAGTGTGGCCCTGCCAGTGCAACATTCCTGTACCCCCTATCCCCAATCGTATACCCGGGAAGAGTAAGATGCGACCCTGCTTGGCTGCTCTAATATTCAGAACAGAAATAATTGTTGTAGTTTAACGTCCAAGAACCTTCGCTGCTGCGGCTGCTGCATTTTCGATGGAGGCGAAAATGCTGTACGCCCGTGTGTTCAGATTAGTGCGCACGTTAAAGAACCCAGGTAGTTGAATGTTCCGGAGCCCTCCTCTACGACGTCTCTCATAATCATGTGGTGGTTTCGGGACGCTAAGCTCTACCCTGCTAGAACCCCTATCATTGGATTTAGTAGTATTGAAAGTAAATAAATATGAATCATTAGAGCCGTCGGTATACCTCTGAAAGGGCACGTCTTTGTATGATGGTCGAATCGATCTATGCAGGATTGGCGGTTTACCAGATTTAACCTCTTCAGCAAGCTCTTTCGTCCTCGTTCACTTTGTGGATATGGCGGAATATTTTTCTTCAACGTTTTGTACCATACGAGCGCAATGTCTCTGAGTACTTCGGGCTGTGTGAGTACTTGTAATGTGAGTTCTTTCTACTATATGAGGTCTGACAGCCGCAGAGTTTGTTTCGTTCCCTTGTTTTGTTCCCTTTACAAAACTCGTTGCTTCGCAGAATATTAGTACATGCGTAGCTTTTTTCGTGCTGTCTTTCTTTTTTTCTTTCCCTCTTTCTAGTGTGCAACGCTGTTGAGTACTTAGAGCTTGTGTTGTGTTGCTAGGTTGTTTGTTTATGTCCCACTCCTGTCTAAGGCCTTTATAAAAGGCCGGCAGTATGTAGCCAAATAAATTAGATAGATCGGATCGATTGATTCTCTGTCATATCCAGTCTGATTACTCTGTGGACAGATCCTCTATAGCAAATTGAGCTGCAAGTGTAGGGCTTTCTGCGTTTTGCTCAGAAGCGCCAAATAAGACCAGGCCTGCCGTAAGTATACGACCTGTGTTTCCGTTCGATTTCACCGTTTCCTACGAGATTCTCCCTACAAGGGATGCAGCTTACTTTACGAGGAAAGACGATACGACGGTCTGACGTCAAACCTCCAAGGAGTCAAGAAAGGCAGGCTTTACAAGGGAAAGAGGATACGAGGAACAAAAACAAAATAAAGTAACGTCTTTCTTGCGAGTGGCGTTGTAAACTTCTTGGGTTAGTGCTGTGTGCGTGTGTTGACGTGGGGCGAGAATGGTTATATATATAGCATCGTGGATTAGCGCTAAGCTGTCTCGGTAACTGGGCGCATCCTGTTCCACGCTTGCTCGACATGATGAACTTTCCAGCGCAAAGCTGGACGAACGGTTGTCGTATCCGGCAGTAAATTCAAAGTCCTCGAGGCCTAATCGGCTTTTCTCCAGGCTCGCAGTTTTCTTTTTCATACTTTCTTTCTTATTCATTTGCTTTGCGCTTAATCCTTATTACTGCTCGTCGCAACGCAGTATAACTCAACAGCTCATGCTACAGTCCAGCGTTGACAGCGTTTGCAAGCGACGTCTGTAATTGTTACGATGACGGCTACACGATAATAAAAATATCAATTCCAAATGGTAAGACTGACAAATGCAGACACGGCAGAAGATTACAAGGATACAAACACTGTAAAGCGAGATGGAGCACTACGACTGCAATTGAAGTAGAACCAGAAACTCAACTGCGCAGGCGTTATGTATGCTATAGCAGCACCTGTTAGTTAAGAACCCGTGCTAGAATAGCCGAGAGGTGACGGTTGAAATGTTTCATTATTCTTTTTTTATGTAAGTTGATAAAAGAAATAAAAGAAAACACGAAATAAAACTCGGCGTTTGTATATTGCCCAGCTTTTTTCTTGCATTCATGTTTGCACGCCGTAGTTGTATTTTTTTTCCATGGGAAACATACCGATCGACATTTTGTTGTAGCTATGAACGTTCTAACTACGCTACAGCTCTTACAACGTGAATGTCTTAACTGCATTTCCTCTACTCTCAGTGTACCGAACCTGAGCGCGCGCGTGTGTTTTTGCATGTTTTGATAATGGTGAATGAATATTCACTGACAGGAAAATCATAATGGCAGGTGAAAGGAACAGCTCGCAGTACCACCGTTTTCTTTAAAAATTGGTGACAAGCTTAATACAACAAAGAGTAATGTTGCTGTAGCGGGCAATGAAGTCGTTCAATATGGCTTTCAAAAACTCAATGTGCAGCGACAATCAGAAAGCGAACTATTTTTTTGGACTAGTTGGATATCCTCATTAAGAAAAACAACGCCCGAAACCTGGAGTCCTCCATTAATCAAAGTTGCCCCCCCCCCCCCCTCATGGCACGCTTGTGCAATGTTCCCTCTGGAGAGATACATACTTTTCATTCATTCCTCTATCGATTGGCGCCTCGCCCATCTACCCGATATTTGGCTGGTATCCTTCGCTTACAACCAATGACACCATCAATCACAGTGCAAATATCTGTGACGCCGGCTCTTCAACCTTGTCGCGTTAAAACGTTTTAGCATGCAAGCCGGACAAGTGCAAAATAATTTCAACGGTGAAAAAAAAGTGCAATCATAAACTATCTCAGATATGAATATTTCCCGTAAAGGCGGGGGGTGTCGCATTCGTTTTCACACAACTTGTTCTTCCATCTATCGCTGATTACAAAAACAAACACAAAAAACGTGCCTCATTCGTTTGCTTTTTATTCGAATTTCGTAACAAGGCCTTAATAAGAATGACTGCTCAGCCCTGTTGCACCTGCTGTGAGTCTTGACTCCTTCCTTTGTTCGGGTACAACACGCGTTTCGCATGGCTGGCGTGCAGTGCGAAGTTGTTGTTGAGCTACAAACAAAGCGGCAGCGCTTCAAAAGGTCTCTTCTTGCTCGCATCTGTTTTGCTGACCTCAAACAGGTGGTAAAACACGTTAAAGGAGCTTCTTCGACGTGCACTCCACACCGAGGTAAAAGCTATTATTTTTCTTCGTGTTTTTCCGTTTGATTAATAATGTAATATCGATATTATTTTATTATATTGTTGTTATTATTATCTCTTACATTATCTTCAACTCCATCTCCTTTTTTTTTTTTCAATATGCTCGGTTGTGATGGCCTTTTGCTTGCGGAGAACGTGGCGTCGGCGTTTGTGTCAACGCCGACGCTGGCCTTGTGAAAGAGCAAAGAGACGTAAATGAAATTCTTAGGTAAGTGGATGCACGCTGCCTTGCATTGCTCGGTTCTTCGTAGACTCCCTAGATGCCTGTGACATTGACGACTTTGGTCAGATTTTTAGATTGCAGTGCAGCGGTAAATAAATGAGCGTTAGCTATACTGGGCGTCTCAGCTACCACGTGGCAGGATTTCAAAATACAGGGACGGCTTCACGCGAAACAAACCAAAACACTGTAGTAAGCGCCACTACTGTTTTCGTTGACGTCGCTGAGTATTTATTCTGAATTACGCTTCCAACTTAACGTCTAATCAACTAATGCCGTATTATAATGACGATGAGGTATACGCAAGGCATGCTCGAAACACGTATCACTCTGCTATTATCAATAACCTACTAATTTAGAGCTGACGTTTCTTCAAGCTGATGAAAAACTCCCGTGAAACGGGAAAGATGAATCAAGGCTATATATTTCCAATTCTTACCCCGAATAGCCGAGATTGAAATGCAGGTGTGAGAAGCACATCGCAGTTTCGAGTTCACTTTTGTAACCATTGAAAACTCCGTCTATTTCGGGCTCGACTCACGAGAAAACTAGAGGGGGAGGGCGGGGGCACTGCGGGTGAAGCAAGGCTGTCTCCATTAGAGGACAATGAGCTCGGCTATGGCATTCCTGTCTGCTCTTTGCCGGATTTCAGAGAGCTTTCTAGTGGTCTAGGCATTGTAGATGCCGAGAAATGGCAGCGTTACATTTTAAATTAGAACAAAAAAGACCAAAAATCTGGCGACTTATCTTTTGTTCGTTTTATCTCTTTGTTTAAGTTGTATTGATTTGATTGATATGTGGGGTTTAACGTTCCAAAACCACGATATGATTATCGTAGTGGAAGGCTCCGCCAATTTCGACCACCTGAGTTTTTTTAACGTGCACCCAAATCTGAGCGCACTGGCCTACAGCATTTCCGCCTCCGTTGAACACATGCAGCTTACGTAGCCAGGTTTCGATCACGGGAACTGCTGGTCAGCAGCCGGGTGCCTCAGCCACTAGACCACAGCGACGGGGCCTCTGAGTACATGGGCCTACAGCATTTCCGCCTCCGTCGAAAATGCAGCCGCTGCAGCTGGGATTCGAACCCCTGACCTGCGGGTGAACAGCCGAGTACCTTGACCACTAGACCACCGCGGCGGGGCAGAGGAACCAGACTCACAAGCAAAACATTGCATAACACTCCGTGAGAGTCAGGGTCGACGCATCTAACGCCATTCTATTTAGTCGACACACGTATCCCATACATGTGCACCAACCGCGGATCTACCGATTTCCCGACTGAATAGGATACACCGCATTGTAAATGGCCTCTCTTTTCTCCATTGTTGCGACCGGGGTTCGCAGGCACCGGAGATCCGGAAGGAAGATGGCTTGGCAGGAGGAGGTTGAACTTAGTAGGGAGGGTTTCCTTACATTATTTACATGGCAAGAGCTCTGTGGCCCGAAGCTCTTCATTGAGAAGCTCTCCATTCAGCAAGCACACATTGAACAAGCACATTAAGCAGCCTGCGAGGGCTGGTTATAAACAGTCTCATCTCCCCAGATCCCTAGATCGGGGAGTAGGCCCATACTGCACTGTCCAATAAAAGGTACCACAGCATCCACGAGGGTCATCATGCTGGCACCGCCCCCAACAAACACACATACACAAACCAAACACGTGTATGGTCCCGGCGATGCTGCCTCCCTCCTCCGGCGAATTTTGCTTCCAGCGAGCGGAGTGTCTCATCTCGTTCGCCGCTCGGGTCGACCACCCATGCTTTGTCGAACGGCGGTCGTGGGCTATACACCTCCGAGGGAGGGTGATTCTTAAAAGCGAAAGGAAGAGAAAAGTGAGCCCCGTAACTCTCTGCTTCACTGAGCGACACCTCAACAGTAGCTCACAAGGGATGGGGGTGAGGAGGGATAAAAGGGGTAGGAGTAAAGGTGTAGAAAAGAGGAAGAGACGTGAGGTGGTTAGCCAGAAGGAGCGACAACAAACTGGGGGGATAGGAGAGATAGGAAAGATGAAAGCACGGTCCCTGGAGTCCGAGCACGGGGCACTTTGCGAGAGCTCTTGTCGGCGTCGGTAGATGGCGTAGAGCAAGTCCAGTCGGTCAGAGCTACATTGTCGTCGAAGGTCGTCGGCGTCAAGAGGTGACGTAGGGCGAGCCCAGTCGGCCAGAGCTACGCTGACGCCGGAGATCGCGAGCGCACAACCGGTCGGCACGGAATCCAGCAAGCGACTCCTCCGATCCGTTACTATAGGCAGCCATTGGCTTTGAACGCAATCAATATCAGTGGTCCTTGGGTTCCATTATTGTCTAGAGCTGGTGGGGCCATAGGTCCACAGTTTAAGTGTCTGACTGACTGAACAAGTACGACTCAGCGGAAGTACACGGGGTACTGATGAGGGAGGGGGGCTGCCTTCTCCCCCTACCTTTGTACCACTTTTTCATTCACACAGTTTATTATTTTAAATAAATAATAAATAGAGAAAGAATTATTTATTGACTTATTTACCTTTAAGGCAGGTCCCCTGGACTAAAGACTGTATTAAAACAGCTTGACTGAGGTCAGGAGACCAGTTATTGTCTCAAGCTCTTCAAGTAGCGTTAGTGGAGGTTGATAAACAGGATATCACAGCTGGGCTTTTGTTTATTGCTTTTTCTGTATTCGCTTCTTCAACTTCTACATAAGGAAACACGACAGAACACGCACCCAATCTTCCACACAGCCAGTATTCCATGTATGCATGGTCTCTATGTTTCTTCGTACCGCCATGGAAATATAGTGGTTATGATGTTCGAGCACTGGCTAGCAGGTTGTGGGTTCGTATCGTGGTGGTGGCAGCCACCGGGATACGAATGATGACAAAAGTGCTTGTGGCCCGTGTGCTTAGATCAAAGTGAGCGTTAAGAACAGAAAATGACCGTAAATTCGCCGAGCCCTCCACTACCAACTCCCTCATAATGATATTGTGGTTATAGCATGTTACATCCCAACAGTTATTATAAACATTTTTATTATGTTCCTTCGTAAATTGCGGCAACTGCATTGCTCAAGTCACAGCGGACTTGTGTCACATTTTTCCACCATGGAACATGTCTTAAACTTCATTCTTTCGACTGTGTACTGTCTGAAAGAAATAGAAGCGTTAGCAAGAGCCGTCTTGAGTCTCCGTGTCCACAACAACGCTCGAAGGATGGCCGCGTCACGAATGATAGATCAGAAGACGTGTGCCCATTCTCTAGCACACCAAGACAAACAGCAGCAGTGGGACATCGTAAGGCTGCCCTTCCGGAGCGCTGGCTGTTCTTTCGCAAGCAAGCTGCCACGTTGAATGCTATGAATGCGCAATGAGACACGCAGAATACGTGCGTCCAAGTTCAACGCTTTCGCGGGATGACTTAGATTGAGTGTAAAACCGGGCATTTACTTCAGAATGTATACCATTTTTTTCGTCGTGTAAGGTGCATTGCCCATAGTATAGCGCTTCTTGCACGATTTCATGCTTTGTTTTGGAATCCTGGACACAAGTAAATATTCAAACGTTAGCCTGAAGCTTAGATTCGTTTTTCGCTGCAATGCAAGCTTACCCAATTATAAGGGAAGGTCGGTGACGGATAAATTATCAACGCCTGCTTTCTTTTTGCAATAACCAGGACAGCAACAAAATTAAATAAAGGTAAACTATTTCAGTGAACGGAACGCATGCGAGTTGTTCTGAGACAGACGCTGAACCAGTCAGTATTCGTGCTAATGAATGACTCATTCATTCATTGATTCGTAATCAGAACATTGCAGTAATTTGTATACGCCTACTGTATATACAACAATGGAGTGATGATTGTGCTTCACCTTTTTTGTCGTGTAAAGTAGCTGCGATACAGCATCTACCTGAATTAGTACCATGCGCACAGACGTCACATCTTCATTTCTTTTGGTGTTGTCGTTCGTATGAAAGCCATCGCTTTGCTCACGTTGCGACTGGGCAAACTATTCACGTAGCCTCTACGAGAGGCCTTCGCAGTCGGGTGAAGTGTACTTGAAAGAAATGCATCATGCGGTCATCGCTCTGTTTTTGTTCCTGCTGGGTGTTCATCTTAGGTTGATTAGGACGCCGAGAAAAGAACCATGTGACGAACATCGAGCAGACAATTACGTCACAGTCTAATCTCAGGGCCCCATGTGATTGCGTATGTACACAATGTCCCGGGTGGAATCGGCATTGACGCTGGTGACACGTGTCAAGGGGAAAGCCCCTTGCGACTTTGATATGATATGTAGGGTTTAACGTCCCAAAACCACCATTTGATTAGGAGAGACGCCGTAGCGGAGGGCTCCGGAAATTTCGACCACCTGGGGTTCTTTAACGTTCACCCAAATCTGAGCACACGGGCCTACAACATTTCTGCCTCCATCGGAAATGCAGCCGCCGCAGCCGGGATTCAAATCCGCGACCTCCGGGTCAGCAGCCGAGTACCTTAGCCACTAGACCACCGCGGCGGGGCCCCTTGCGACTTTACCCGAATTTTAACCCAATGATACCATCACAGCTCTGGTTGACTTACCAGCCATCGTGTGTGCATTGTACTTTGTGTGATTTTATAGTGTCGATGGCGGAATATGTTCATTACCATAGCCAGATAATAAAGAAAAAAAAAGCGAATGAAGCGTCGTGCCATATGTGCGAAGGACCTGTGTGCCACGTGGCGTGTGTCCTTGGCTGTTTAAATCGTGTCAACTCTCGCCAGCTGTCCGTAAGCGTGACATTTAGTAGAGCTGATTTTTGTGACTTCTCGTACTTCGTCTTTGTTGCAAGTGCATTTCTTTTTTCTGTCATAAAGGTTAATCGAAGGCATCTCGTTGGTTCCCGCAAAGTAGAAATCTCAGAAGTTTCTCGTGCATCGTTCATGCAGCATAACAGAAGCATTTGACTGCTTATTGGTGGCTCGTCACTCACTCACTCACTCACTCACTCAATTCGCGTCCATGAAAGCGTCATACTACAGTTTTCATGAAGAAACGAAGAAGAAATTTCCTCACAAGCTTTAGTGGTCCGACGCCAACTTCGCGTCTGCATTCGCAAGTTTCAAATGACTACTGTATTCGCACGTGCAGTTCCCAAACGAGTATTCTCTCACAGCTTCTTACGAAGCAGCTGTCACGTTCTTTCGTCTCATATCTGAGTATAAAACATTTGCACATATACAGGCTGTCCCACGTAACTTTAGCCAGAGTTTAAAAATATGCCGGAACACGCAATTGCGACGCGACCAAACGCAGATTGCTCACCGTTGCCTGGAGTTAGTCTGACTATTTTTTGTGTTCTCAAATATTGTTGAATTGGATATGTTTAATAAATAACTTTTCAAAAAACGAAAATAGATAAATAAATTCAATGAGAAAGTTGTGGATCAGTTTGAAAAACGTCTGATTAGACATTTCTGAACTTTATATCTGTTTGGTATTAGTGTCTTTCTGCTAATTACAAATGCCCGTGATTAAACATGTCTAAATAAACAATACTTGAAAACATAAAAAAATAGTCTGACTAACTCTAGGCAACGGTCAGAAACATGCATTCGGTTGCGTCGTAATGACGTGTTCCGGCATATTTTTAAACTCTGGCTGAAGTTACGTGGGACACCCTGTAGAGCAACGAACATGATCACCCGGTGAGGCAACAGAAATATCACTTATATCAGCAATAATATTTTGCACGTAGTCATTGGTGAACTGGTTAAATATAGGTTTGTTAGGCCACGAAATAAACATTGCTTTCGCGATACACCTGATCTGGTGGCTGTGCTATAAACTTGTTTTGGTGCGCGTGTATGTGTGAAGTATCGCAACAATAACGCAGCGTGATTTCAGCAAGACCAACAATAACAACAACAACCAAAACCACGAACGCCTAGTACAGTTACTGCATATTGTTGCAAGTATGCGGTAGTAGCCTCTACTAAGTATTTTGTTAATGTGGTAATTAGATTTATGTTTTTAACTCGACAAATACTCATCTAATCTTAAGGTCATAAGCGTGTGTAGGAATGTTCAAAAGGCATCTAAGTGTGCTGTTTCCAACAACTTACTAACTGCGTGGTCGTTATTTTGACTAACAAAGCAAACCTGTGAAATCTGAGAATTGACACGGGACTAGACTACAGTGCGCGAGGAAGCAGCGCCCGCGAGCAGGTTCACTGTGACGTAACAAGACAAGGCTACGCTGCCCGACTATGGAGTGGTTGACGTAACAAGACAAGGCTACGCTGCCCGACTATGGAGCGGTTGACGTAACAAGACAAGGCTACGCTGCCCGACTATGGAGCGGTTGACGTAACAAGACAAGGCTACGCTGCCCGACTATGGAGCGGTTGACGTAACGAGACGCAAGGCTGCGCGCCCAGAGCCGCCGCGGTGGTGTAGTGGCTATGCTGCCCGACTGCTGACCCGCAGGTCGCGGGATTGAATCCGGGCCGCGGCGGTCACTTTTTCGAAGGATGCGAAAGTGTTTGGGGCCCGTGTACTCAAATTTACCCGCACGTCAAAGAACCCAGGTTGTTCGAAATTTACGGAGCCTTTCATTTGGCATCTTTTATAATCATAGCGGGGTTGAAAGTGGAAACGTAACGATTTTGCTTATGAAGACTACGCTCCCTCCTTTTGAGGGAGGGAACGGAGCGCGCTGTTTACGCAACCGCGAAAAATCCGGTTGCGTCAAGTAGTCTACAGGGTCCAATTGAACTGGATTAAGCGTCAGTAGAGCCTGTTAGATAAGCTGCTGCGTCACTCAACTTACCGTACCAATTACCGCCGTATAGGTTCAGTGGCTGTGATAACCTACTGTGGCTACTGCCGTCGACCTCATATGCGTGCGCTCATATCAAGATATTGCGTCATTGAGTACGGTTTGCGGCGGGACGATTTCATGTAGGAGTGCAGTTTGCTTTTTTGTTTTGTTGTTTGGGATCTTGCTCATACAGAGAGAGGGCGTTGGGTTGTATACTTAAGCCGCCATCTCGGTGAAAATCGGGCTGATGTGGTGCTGGCTTGTTTTCTTTGCCAGCACTGAACAAACATCAATATGGAAAAGTGGTAGCGTGGGCCGTGCGACGCATGCACGCCTGCTGATCGTGCGCCGGATGGTGCAATGTTATGGCTGCAGAGACCTAGAGCGCTGAGGGCACAAGCACTGAAAGCTAGGTGGGGTGCATGCAATAAGTGCGTAGAGAGAACGCTTGGATGTACGGTATATAAGGGATGACATGCCTGATGCCGAACGGGCCCTGAAGAGCCGCGACAGGTTGGCAGTTATGACGGTCGAGGTTATGACCTCAACGCTGAGGCATTCATATCTTACTGTGTAGTCTGGAATTTCAAAATCAACATGGTAGCCGATAGATGGAAACACGTATTGGGATAACTGGAATGAACGAGGAAGTGCCTCCGACAGGCTGGCCGTCGTTTCGATAGGAAGAACTATCTTTATCAAAGGTGCCTTGTCATCAGTAGCGTGTTAGTGAGACACACAAATCGAAATAGAAATGATTACTTCTGATGTGATGTGAACTCCTCGTTGAGATCGCTTATACGCAAGTGCACAACGACTTGCCAGTGTGACCGGGGTGATTGGCATAGGCGTCTACGGGAGACAAACCCTCACATAATTTTTCGCCTACCGGGTAAAAAAAAATGAATCCACACCAATTCGCTACACCACATTAGAGTGGGCGTCGCCTGCACCAAACACTGCGCGCACTACATCGGCCTTGTCAACATCCCGAAACATAAGTGCGTCGAATAGACGAGAGTTTCACACATGTGCGACTGCACTCTGTACGTGTCCCAGCAGAAGTCCCTGGCTTCAGTGCTGACAAGTATCGGTGTGAAAGCTCTCAGTAAAACCAGCCTATTACACCCAGTATCCGGCCAGGCAGCATGAATGACAGCTACTAGAGCATTTTTGAATTGAATTTTGAATTGAACTTTCAGTGACATGAAAATAGTTTACAGAATAAAACAACAGTGTCGGAAATGCATCTGAATCCCTAGGCCGAGGCTATTTGGGATACATTAAAAAAATCTTCTAAAATGCATGTCATTCTACAAACACAAATATATTACTAAAGGTAATTCTAACATGATGTATTTACAGAGTTTGGCAAAGGATCATAGATACGAGCAGAAAAGAAAAGAGGTAAAAGATAATAGACTTTCTCAAGAGTACTGCGTTAGAGACACTGCAACATAAAATAAAAATCACTGTGCTACATGGTCATCGCTTATGTGCATCACCTTTTCAGTCGATTTTATTATCACTATTTTTTACTCTTTTCCTCTATCTCCTGTGTATAGCAGCAGGCCAGAGCGCACAAGCTCAGGCAGAGCTCTCTGCCTTCTCCTAATAAATGCACTCTATCTCGGCTAACTGCGCAAATACTCTCTGCTGTGAAAAAGAGCACAAAAATTGAAGCGGAATGCTACAGAAGTGGCTCTCTTTTTACTTCACTCGCTTCTCCTGAAGCGGCTGTTATCGGACGACGTATGTGGCCTTCAGCTTCTTGTCTAGACTGATAGGGGTGACAGAACAAAAGACGTGTTGACCAATCGCCGCAGCCGCTTTCGACTAAAAAAACGTCATAAAGGTTAGACTTTCATGCGTGTTTAAGTGCAAGCATGGAATGCAACGCGATTTCCTTTTATCTGATTGGATCATACAGTACACCTGCAAGGCAGATAAATGGATAGTATTCCCCGAGAGATAGGCAATGTAGAAAAAAAAACATGTATTGACTTAAAGTCTTTTTGTCTGTCTATTAAAAAAAGATTTGCGAATTTGAAGCAAACCTCCGAAGTGCCATTTAAAGAAATCACGTTACAATAACGCGTAGATTGGTTCACAAATATGTGCATTGAATTCAATGGAGTACATAAATTACACTTAATTCAGGCCTACATCATTGTTTTGTCAAGGCACGTGATACGTCACGCATGCGTGTGTGAATTAGCGTACGCCACATATTTATTCTGGTCGTCATCTTTTTCTGTTGGGGAAGTTTGGGGGATAACGGTGGGCCACCATAATATTATTAATGTGTGGGGTCCTACGTCCCAAATCTATGATTATCGGAGACGCTGGAGTGGAGGGATTTGGAAATTGTGACCGTCTCATGTTCTTCACTATACGCACTAACATCGCACAGTACATGGACCTCTGTCATTTCGCGTCTATAGAAGTGCGACCGCCGCTGCCGGAATCGAACCGGCGACCTTTGGGTCAGCAGCCGAGCACCGTAGCCCCTGGTCCACCGAAGCACACAGTGGGGAAGTGTTTATGTTTATAAGAGGGAAAAGAAAAGTGAGCCCTGTAACTCTCTGCATCAGGGTGCGACACCTCAACAGTATAGCTCACAAGGAATGGGGTGAGGAGGGATTAAAAGGATAGGAATAAAGGTGTAGAGAGAGAAAAAGAGGCATGAGGTAAGCCAGAGAGCGACGACATATCGAAGGGATAGTAGAGAGAGGAAAGATAGAATCACGGTCGCAGGAGTCCGAGGACGGGGCACCACTTGCGAGAGCTTTTGTCGGCGTCAGGAGATGGCGTAGGGCAAGTTCAGTAGGTCAGAGCTACGCTGTGCTCGGAGATCGGCGTCAGGAAATGATGTAGGGCGAGCCCAGTCGGCCAGAGCTACGCTAAGGTCGGTGATCGCGAAGGCACAACCGGTCGGCACGGAATCCAGCGAGCGTGTGGGCGATCTGGTTGTATGCGCTTTGCGGCTTCCACTGTGCATTTGCGGACAGGAAGTTCATGAGCAAAGCGAAATAACACAGCATGCTTACACCTTGGGGGCTGAAGAACAAGATGGTAGACTCTACATCGTAGGCTGATACCGACTAAAATGTTGTTAACGTGTTCGTCTACTCTCGTGGCAGAACTGACTGAAGACTTTGTAGGTGGTTAGGTATGATTTAGCAAAGAATTTGTATGCGGATAAATGAATGTACAGACGTCATCACGTATGAAACGAAAGATGCCTTGACGAAAGGACAATATACCTCGTTGGAATGATTTTCCTGCGAAGAAATTGTATGCGGCTAAATGAATGTACAGACGTCATCACGTATGAAACGAAAGATGCCTTGACGAAAGGACGTTGGAAGCACGTTGGAATGATTTTCCTTCTAGTTCTTTCTTCCTTTCTCTTTGAAACTATAAGCGTTATTAGTCCATAGGCCGTTTTACCGGCAACCTACGGACACCTTTTCTATTGTGGAGACTTATAACCTCGGCTCTAGAATTATTATATAGCTATGCGCAGGAACACATACTTATATATGAGCCGATACATAATGCTTTGTTTCGGAGTCAAAGGCATACGAAAGGACCACTACTTAACAGAAATTTTATGCAAAATGGTGTATCGACGTGAATTCTAAGCTGGCTATTATACAGTCGGCATCACTTCTGGCCACTTAGAAATCCCTTCTATGAGCTTTCTTAATAAACGGAATGTCCGTGTAAAAGGTTTGTTTTTATTGAAGTACATAGTGTTCTAGTTAGAATGCATGGGGGCTTGATGACGTTGTGCGCAGTTTCACACGTAGTACTTCTTCTCCAGATTGTGCACCAATGAGAACACTTTCTTTCCTGCATGTTGCTTTCTAATGTGACGTTGCATGCTATATCGACCTCGGGGGTAATCGGTAAACAACCGCATCGGTTAGTGCATCGGTTTTTGGCGGATAAGGGTTCCATTAGGCTAATACTGCTGGCTGTTTACAGGTAATGGATCCATACATATTGGGTTTTCTGATTAAGGGCTCCTTGCATCGAACAGCATTGCAATGCATTCGCAAAAGAACTGCAGCACCGAGATACCGTATACAGTCGATAAAACATTTGGCCAATGAGTCACGATTGCAGGACCAGCGATACAAATTGCGAATACATCACTGTGCGTCGTCCATAGCCACTACAATCTACACAAGATGATAAGCACGAAAGAGGCCTTGCTTTGGCGCTCAATCGAATGTCCTAGAAAACATTGCTTGTGACGCGAGCCGTCCCCTGTGTCACGTCTCCTAGCGATGCGTAAAGGATGTTTTAGTCTGTACACATTCATTTCGCGATGCAAATGCGGAGGGCGGTATATCATGACCAATTGTTGTGGATGTAATTTTAAAGTGGGATTGAGAACCAGAGTTTCGTTTTGCACTTCAGCTTCAGACTATCCTACAGGTTCTAATTTCCAGCTTTGGTCGGTTGTGTACAACTTTTGATTCGAGTATTACCGCTGTACGCAACAGTACACTTTAAGCTGGGTTTGACTTATAAAGAAAGTACTTGTGATGTGCTCTGGAAATAGTCGCAGAAAGGCCTTCAAATATGTAGTGGAGTCCTGCTCTTCAGACTGGATGCTGTATGTGTGTCATCAGCATATAAAAAAGGAGTACATAGATAAATAAACGAAGAAGCAGAAAGAAAGGCGTGCCTCTTGCGTCGGTGGATGGCGGTTGCATGCCTGGTGAGAGTCGGAAGGCCTGGCGGGACCAGAAGGTTGCGCCATATTTAGAAAGACTGCGCCAGGTAAACACGGTGAGGGCAGCGTAAGCCTAACCAACTCCGCACGCTGCCGCCATTTCATAGCCGTTAGGCCGTTTGACGTCTTGTACCCACCGGTGAGACAAAAAATAATTAAAAACAAATGGAATTGTTTGACAACACATTCACATGCAAACACATAACAATGCGCGTAACCCGGCCTAAATTGTGTCTAATAGTGAGTGATTCACTGTAGCTTGTACTATGATACAATAGCTAAACAGGTCTTTAACTATACATGTTCAAAGGTTTCAGCAAAAGAAATTCAGAAATGTTCTTGCAAACACAATAAAGGAATATGATCGTAGCAGTGTGGCCTGATACTTCATCGACGGCACATCATGAGACAGATCAGGCGCTTAAATTTTCAATACTTCAATCGCAAATACACCCTGATAAACATTCAATGTAGATGAGACCGAGAGAACTTATGCATTCGAGAAGTGATGCTTTAAACTGTGACCCCAAGTAGTTTGCTTGATGAACTTTCGCAGCAATTAATCATTTCGAATAAAAAAGTCCACGATACCCAACTTTATCAAATTGTGGCCTCTTTAAAGACGGTTTCGCCTTTGAAAGATACCCCCGGGGTCTTTATATAGCATCAAACTAAATATTCAGGAGGGCGCTCATCGTTTGCGTTTTCATGTGTACTTATGCTCTGAATAATGAAATAGGGGAACGTGGGCAGGAGGTCATGTATTTATTACTGAAGTGGTTCTATAGGATTCCTCATTCATTTTTTTTTCTTTTGTCTTCTGTGCCGTTTTTGTTCGATGGAGTACAAAACAGTGCGAGGTGGAGTGAGCAGGCAAGCAATCTTTTTTTTCAGATAAAACAAGAAAAGAAATTTTAGAAGTGAAGACAAAAGCACACTGGTTTTTCTTTGTCGTTTGTTTTGTTGACCTCTTGGGGTTTAGAATTGCAAGGATTAAAAAGGGCCGTTTAGAAGCACAGTAAAAGAGTGAAGCAGTCTCGGCGCGCCATTTGATCGTGGGTGCCATGTTGGAGCTCCTATTGAACTTGTTGTATCGGCACGTTCCTGCAACAGTATCGGTGGTCGTCCTAATTGCGTTCGGAAACTTCGCCAAATGGCTCCGCCGCGGTGGTCTAGTGGCTAAGGTACTCGGCTGCTGACCCATAGGTCGCGGGATGAAATCCCAGCTGCGGCTGCTGCATTTACTATGGAGGCGGAAATGCTGTAGGTGAATGGGCTCGCCTTTGTGACACCTGTAGAACAAAATGCGTTAGAAAGACTGCTGCCACTGAACACCATTTATGTAGTGTATTTTTCTGAAGCAGCTGCAAGTAACGTCGTGGCTTTGCGGTAGGACACCAGATTGCCACACGAACACCCTGGTTCGATCCTCAATGGGACCTAAACCTAAAGTTTTATTCTTTATTTCATTTAGTTTTTTCTCGATTTTCGCTCACGGAGGATTTTTCGCTCACAACCAACGGTGCCAATGCCGACGGTGGATTTTCTGTGACACGAGCTCTCTAACGCAATTTCGTTAAAAAAAGACGTGGACGGGACTGGAAATATGTGTCCTGGATGTAGGCGTGGTTTTATGCCTTCTACGTTTTACCAACAAGCGCTCCGCCGTACGCTTCTCGCTTCATGTATCCACAGAAAATGAGAAACGATGCGAACCATACCAGACGCGCAGCCAGAAATTTTTTTTTCGGACGCAGCGGGCCCACCCGTTTGAAGGCCTTGAAACAGCACTCGTTTCTTATAAATTGAAATTTAGGGGAGGAGAAAAGTGGGCCCCTAGCCTCGCTTTCCCCGCACCCGGGCTACTGGCCAGAACCAGACGGTAAGAGGACTCTTGTCTTTGTTTCATCGTGTATCTGGCTTTTTATTATCAACTATCAGTGCGCCCGATTTCGATACGTCCATTGCTCGTCACCGCAGTTTTGGGGTTGTTAAGCGTGCTTAGAGCACTCGCGCCTTCTTCCCAGCCTTGAGCCGGCACGCTTGTCTAGCAATCGTCTGAACTCCTCACGGGCCACCCAGGACATTGCGGGCTCTCTGCCTCGCCATTCGTGCAAACAGTGAGCGACGTTGCGTGACACACGCCTTCCTCTCAACCAGCTCAACGGGATTACTGAGAGAAAGAAAAAGAGAGTGGGAGAGTGAGAGAGAGTCCAGGACAGCGATGCAGTAGTCAGTGGCCTCACACGGCGAGCGTCATGGGTCGAAGAGCGCGTCACGAAGGCGCGTCGGTGTCGACGGCTGCACGGCGAGACGCCAGGCTACTCTACTGCGCTGCTGGCTAACGTCCTCTACAAGGCCTGGTTTTGTTCTTTAGTTCCATTAATTTTTATTGTGGGGCCGAGGAAAGCTGTCGGAGAAAGTGTTTGACCTCTTCGTTTGTCAGTTTCCTACTCCCTCTTTTTTTCTTTCCCTTGATGAAAACGGCTGCAATGCCGTGAAGCACGACACAACAGAGGAGGGACGCAGAAGAAAAAGAGGAATCGCTTTGTTCGGGAGCGAGATACGAGTACGTGGTCCCGTGTGCCGAGTCACTTGGAGATTGTAGAAACCCGAACTGAAGACATCATGAGTCCGCACATTTTTTTTGGCCACGCGGTTGTAGTGATCATTATTACGGTCACCATAAAGTGAACCAGGATATAGACGCGCGTTATGGTTGACGCTGCGGCTATCCTAAAGCCAGTTGCCTCTGCAAACCTGCCATCACTCTAATTGAATATATATATATATATATATATATAAACATTATTTCTTTTCTAGAGACAATCTGCAGGTGGTTTGGTTGGTTTTCGTGGTGATTTCCCGCAGTTCTCTTGCAGTTTTTTTTTGCTGTTTTTGTTGTTGCCTCGATTCACATTGCACTTTCATCTGCGTGCGCAAATAGATAAGCTGGGATCACGCGCCCAATTTAATTTTCGTTTTTGTTGTGTCGTGTGATTATATTTTAGTCGAAAGTGAGCGCTAGTCCACGTCGGTTTTTTGTATTTTTGTATCTCCCGCGCTGTTCACGTAGCTGCAGTCATCACAAAGACTCCCATTTTTTGGCTGATATAGAAAATTACACAATCACGTACACGCATTCAATATTTCGACATTATCAGTCGATGGTTCTTATTGCTTTCTAGTTGGTCGGTTATCCTAGTTATGCCAATTTTTTCGTGTTACGTGATCTGTTACCGTTAATTGTGGCAAACAACTGTTTAGCAGTAACGAGCACGTCTCTGGAGTTCAACTAGACGAAAATAGCCCGAGAAGTACATTCAGTGCATTAACCAGCTGCACTTTGGCATAATGCGCACAGATTGTGTCAAGTGAACTCTACTTCCTTCCGTGCTAACACGAATGCCAAATTTCGGCTAACTATGTTATATTTACTAGAGGTAGCTGCTCTTGACGATTGAGAGCGAAAGAGTGTGAGAAAAAAAGGAAAGAGAGACAGGGAGCATTACCAGACGCGCGTTTGGTTGGCCACCATTCACTCCGAGATCACTCTTTGAAATCACGCAGGAAGCCAGAATAGCGATCACGCGCGCTGACCATTTTCTTCACGGTGAAACAAGCGGTGCTCGGACGGTGGATTTCGGCCGCTTTCGGAAAGCCGTCGCCGTCCTTTCGCCATCCTTTCGCCATTCAGGAGACGCCGTTGGTGTTTCCTCAGGTGAGCGTGTAATTTTTCTACGTTGGATGAACCGTATAGGGCAAATCCGCGTGTCACAGTCATTGACCGATTTGGCCTGCCTTTTAGCCATTATGTCATGAGAAGACGTCCTCGGTGACGTCGTGAAACGTGAATTTGGTACCGATTGTGCTGTCAACGCGAGACGTTGGATTTTCACACTCCTGTCCTATGCGAGGCTTTCTCCTTCATAAAGAAATGAAAAAAGTTCGATAGCGTGATTACACTGAGGCGAAACCGTCGATCGAACTGTCAAAGAAGGGGAGACCTATGTCTTGCATCGTCATTGTTTCCTGATATGAAAGTAAAGAAAATGAGATGAGAGCTGTATAGTCCCATGCATAATGGTATACATGCTATAAGATTCACGATATAACCTGTTTTTGCCGTGGTTCATTTCCAGGCGTGCGAACTACGGTCGCGATTTGGTGCATTGATTGCCAATCGCCGTGACCTTTTGTAGGTGCATTGCGCAGTTCCATACATGTACCCAACAGGCCATGTCATTACGCGGTAGTTTTTTTTCCTTCTCCTAATGATTTAGAGTGCTTCAGAATTGCTTTCACCGCATTCACAGAGTCCTTCCGGAACATTAAGTACGAGCTATACATCGCCGTTGTCCTTGTGCTCGCTCTGCGATAAGGGGCTATTTTCAAGTGCGTGCTATGAGCAGTGCTGTCTATACGTACCGTACGGCTATGTTACGCGTTTTTATTTGGCCGCTGTTATCGCCATTCAAGCAGTTGCTTTGACAACTAGCTATCCTTGTACACTCAATGGCCAAGTGTTCTATCATGCACGGTTCGTTTGACAAGAACCGGCAGCTGGGACGCATAAGGACGATCATTTAGTTTCAGCTGCTTCCAAGAGATAAGCGGAACAGAAAGGAAGAGTTTTGTAACAACGACGATCAAAAACTTCTTAGACATTAGAGTATACGTATACCCCTGTCACACAGAAGATCTATCGTCATTTACAACGAACGACATTAAGCGAAACTAATGTCATTTTACCTGAGTACTGTCACATGACGAACACAAATGTCATTTTGAAATGATGACCTTGACCTTAGCCCTCTTGAGCCGGGGATTCAGGGCGAAATAAAAATATACTTGAACTTGCATGTAATATGCGCGTATCCAGAAAAATAATTTTTATGGGTAAAACGGTGCTCCGAAAATATAAACGTGGCTGTCTTACACAACTTGCCACAGCTGCACGACGCACTCAAAAACCAACATGGCCAATGATATGACAGGGCGTGAGTACAGTGAACCGCGGCAGTGATTTGGTATAGTCACCCCCTTGGTCACCAGAACACGTGCGATTGGACGATCAATATCCGCGATGCAAGCAACAACAACAGAGCAAAATGAAACATGGCCGGCGTTAAGCCGCTGTAGCAGAGAGTAGCTTTTTAAAGCAATTTTCGCGAATATTTTTGTGTCATCAAAGCAGTAATCAGTTGATCTAGTAAAGAATAAGATACTTGGAGATGATAAAAGTTGCGTATACATAAGTTAATAGTGAAATTCCTAAAAGTCTCTAGCGTCGAAACTACACTCACTCTGTCCGAAATCGAATGCGAATGTGTTAAGGGAACTCATCCGACAGAAAGCGTCATTTTCGTCAAATGGCATTAGTTTCTGCAGGTGGCAGCAAACAAATGAGAATACAAACGAATGACATTCGCAGAAAATAACATTATATTGGCTGTGTGACAGGGGTATGTGTTCACTGTAAACAGGTGCTTTTTTTCATCAGCGTAATGTTTTTTCTCCTCGCAAGGATGGACGTATGTGTAAGTGGCATAACTTCGAGGCCTGTGACACGACGCAACGACCTTTTTTTTTTGTAATTTTCTATAATTTTGCCTCTTTGTAGCGGCTATATTGATGGAAGTAGGTAGCGCGAAGGTTCTCTGTAAGTGAACCTACGATTCTGATGCTCGGACGTCTTGAATATGTGTGGCTACCAATATGGCGCAATATATTTTACGTCTATACCAACGCTTTTCTACGTGTCAAACGCGTTGGGTTAATAATAACAAGCGAAGTTCTTCTTTCGCTTGCATAAAATGACACCGGGGTTTAAGTCTGACCAATGCCGCGTCGATCTTTATGGGAACATTTATGTTACAGGAGCAATGGCAGATATGACATTCTGAAAACCAAGCATTCTGGTTTACAGAACAAGCGAATGCAAACTCAATGTCACAATCTGCGAATGCACAGAGGAAGAGAAATGGTATATATGACCAAAAGGAAGTCAGTTCTTACGATGTTGTCGATTATAGAAAAGGTAGGCTCGATTTGTCGCATCTGACGAGGAATGTAGAATGTCCTTTAACATTATTTGTACTATCTGGGCTGACCGTCTTCCTTGCAGGCAATATGTTTAACTTCTAACCGGGCTTGAGCCTTGGCTCCATCTTGCTGCAATAGTTGTTGTTTTATCATTCATTTGCCGGAACCTTAATTGTTTTCGTAGCTATCATATATGTGTAAAATAGCTTTCGCTATGCAAAAAAGTATTTATTTCGCGTTTTTCATATTCTGATCGACAGACATTGAAGTATCTCCCACTTTCCACTCCGCCAGTTGCAGGGTTTCAATTCAGGCTGCAAGCTTGTGCAACAAAAACATGTTACGCTCAAACTTTTCGTCATAGAGCATTTCAGCCAATCGCGATATGCGAAATATGATTAGCGGAGCCCCTGCGACAATGAGAAAACCCTCTTGCGAGAGTGAAGTTTGTGGATTCGACCCCTGGTATCTAAGGTGTGACGTTTTCAAGCTCACTGTGCCCGGTTATCATTCTCGGTCATGGCAGCCGTGTTTCACTAAAGGCGAATGTCGCAAAATATCACGCTTTTGCCTAAATTTAGGTTGACATAAAAACAATTCACAGCATATCCACGAAGTGATTGAATATGAGTCGGCGAAGCTCGGGGGATCATTGGAATAATCACCGTGGTAATCCCCCGTACATTGCTTACTCGTTTATGCAAATGAGTGGCAACACATGTAAATAAGCGGTTTCTCGAAAGCCCGTCAGTCTCTGGCAACATTGTGCGTTCATCGGAAAATCACCCCTGAAGAAGAGAGAAAAGAAGAGAAACGTCTTTATTCACAAAAGCATGAAGAAGGAGAGCGTGGGAGGAACCCGTGAAAACTTCTGGTTTAGCTTGTTTTTGCGTGCTTTTAGCGATTGTTGCTGGCCACGGTTGTTTGTGTTCCGATGTTTCATGCGGATGAAATTATTCCGATGAAGCGCTGGAAACTCGAGCATCGCTGCGTCAAGCGAGGATGCAGTCTACAAGCTTGAATTATTATATATGCTAGTGAAAACGTTCTGTTTTCTGACCGATGACGATAGAAAGACGCCATGCGCTGAAGCGATCACTCGAGAGAACTAAATTCCCACTAAGAGCGCGTAGGTTTGTTCATCAAAGGGGCACAGAGGCGATACCCAGACGTTAAACTAGTCAAATGTCCCCAGTTACCGTGAACCCATCAGTCACTGTCGTCTTCCATCCGTGGCAGATAAGTGTACTGAGGCCTCATATGGGTAGCAAAACGTAAAATCTAACACTGAAAATCCATCCTGAAGGTGTTTCTTTTATAGTTTTGGCGATATCAATGATGTGTACTGTTCGAAAAACACGAGTCACATTGTAGCCGCACTTAGCATGAATTGCCACACAGTGTACGTCGTGGTCTCCACATTTCGTTGTCGTTGCATTTGGTTTTTTTGAAAGCGACGCCGGCGAGTGGGCTCTCGTCTGTGCGAGCAAATGACTCTACGCCAGTATTTCTGCCACTATTGAACTTCACCGCTTTCTAGCTAACTTGTGCTTTGGTTGTGAACATGGACTGTACGTTTGAGTAGGCTCAACCTAAAAGATTGATTCATGAATAGCTTATTCGAGAGTAAACCGTAATAGTTTGCGTGAGCCTGTAGCCGCAGTTGACGTCATCACATCAGTAAGTTTTATAAATTCTCAGTCTAACACTTCGGATCGCGAGCGATTCCAATCACCACAGATCTCTTTAAAAAAGGGGCTTTAAAAAGGTTGTGTGCTTAAACGAAAACAAAAATATGTTCGCGGTTCCACAGGAGGAAGATTTTCAGTTCTATAAACTCTAAAAAAAAAGGGGGAGCGAGAATGGAGAAACGGGCTCCGTTCCTCCTTCGGCACAGCGACTTCCTCCCTTTCGGGTGCTTTACCCGTCGCGCCCTCTCGCGGCAAGGACCAAAGGAGCAACGTTCCTCCTTCAGCGTTCAAGTTTCTCTTCAATCGCGGGGGTCTTGCTCGCGCGCATGCGCACGCCAAGCCTGCAGCCAGCTGCGGCCAGTCGCGAGCGATTGCTTTTACCTAAGATTGTTGTAAGCAATGCAGGAGTGACGTTTTCTTTTGTTTTATTGGTGTAGAGTAAAATCCTCTCTTTTTTTTATCGTCAGGCACTCGCACGACGCTCCGCACACCTCCATATGTGTCTCGTGTTGTTTCATACTACCAATTTGTCACGAATACAAGGAGCTCTGCTTCCCAAGCAGTCTTGCTTTATCGATTACCTTAGATTGTACAAAAATAATGAATTTTTTCGGTGTCGACATACTTGATAAGCCCACGCATTTTTAGTTTTGCACGGCACCAACAGCACTCATGAATTCAACGAGGCGCGTAAAGAGCATCACACTTAACTTTTCAACATTCTAGGAAACCTGATAGCACTCTACAGTCCATGCGTGAGAGTACGATCATACACAATTGATAGAGTTATATTGCCACTACCGCCATATGGATGTTCTTTGCAGTTTACCCCCATTCGAATACGACCGCCGTGGCCGGAAGTCGAACCTGCGTCCTCCAGCATAGTAACACGACACCCAATAAGGCTATGCTACCACGGCAGGTGAAAGCACAAAAGGGAAACAGGCTGCGAAGTCTCACCGAGCGTTTATTAGCCAGACTAGGTTACAACCATCAGAAACTTTTTAAACATCATAAAAACTAAACTTTTGTGAAAAGTGAACCAATGACTTCTGTAGGTTAAATGAAATACTCAATCGCATTCGTTTTGAATTGCCCATGCCAGCACTGAGAACAAGGAAGGAATTATGCACGCGTGCAGTATGCCTTTCTCGTCCATGATTCTCCTTTGTCGTGAGAAACTCAACACAAAATGCACTTCTAGTAACAGCTGTGCACAGCAAGTAAGTACTAATGCTCACTCACCTTTGTGAAAAGAGTATTCCGAATCCAGAGTAATAACCACCACAGCCACAGCGCTAACAACAAAATTGTGGCACGCACTATGATTGCCAGTTGACTCGCGTGGCAAATCGCGAGAGGCATCTGAAGCAGAAAAGTATGCAGACACAACATTCTATAAAGTTATAGTAAACTTGCGCTCTGCAGCGATAGTTCCTCCACTCAAGTATTAGAGCTGCCGCGACGCCAACAGCCACTGTCATAGCTCACGAAAAAATACCGTTGGATGCGAGGTCATCGCTATTCATTGAAGGGCTAGTGGTGTACTGAATCCATGGCTAACGGTCACACTTGTGGTACCCACGTAAAAAGAATATGTGCAAACGTTAAGACGAAACAACTAAACGAGGTCGACGTGACCTCAGAACACCTACCACGACGGAGACAAAGTTCGGTCTGCATGCTGCGCCCTCTCCAAGTAACAAGAAGAAAAAAAAACGTGACCTCCGAATTGACTAACGCGCGGCAAGTGTTTGTACTCTCGGAGGCTTCAAGAAAAAAAAAGTAACTGTGGCAGTGGTCAACAGATGGCGCAGCGTTCGGAATGCCGTGGGCATTCATGCATGGCTTGGGGGTATCCGCCTTCGTGAAAACCTGATAAGCTCTAGTAATTATTCCGTTCATTATTGTGCAATAATTGATAAACTTACGTTTGTCTAAGCATCAGATACAATAAATTTACGTGTGCGCAAGTTGTGGTATTGATATAAAACGTAAAAAAAGTGTAAGAAAACCTACTTGTATCCTGTGCCACTATGGTCAGTCGAAATTCATCGCTATATAAGCTGGTGCGCTTTCATAGTGGGGTGTGAGAAAACACGTATGCTCTCGTACAGACACTGTGATGTGAGAGTTCTATCCGTTAATGAGTGTTTCGTGGAAGCTGTTGTAAAAGTGCGAGATGTGTATAAGACTACCGACTGTGTTGAAGATGTAATATCTTTGTTTGACGCGTTATCACGCATGAAACATGTGTGATAGTGATTGTCATATTAGCTTGACCAGTAGTCAAGAAGGCAATAAAGAAAAAAAGTAAACACGTGTCCGACGCGTGCGAGTGCCGGCGAGTGCCTTTGGCAGCACTTAAGGAATTTTAATTTCTGTCGGACTGTTACTGCTTGTTTTTGTTCTGCTTGTGGTTTGATGTACGCGCCCATAAACAGTCAATAAAGCAAAAAAAAAAAGTAAACACGTGTAACAAACCTGAGACCGTTCAACATGTGTTTATTGATTGTAAGAATGCTATTTTCTTTTGGGACATTTTACAGAGGACTTTAAAAAAATATTTACCTCTTACTCCATATGGAATTCGTTTTTTGCCTTGTGATAGTTTTGTCCAAAATTTGGATGTTATATTTTTACGTGGTCTTCGTTCGGTTTGGCGTAGTATGCTATCGTACAGACACTGTGATGTGAGAGTTCTATCCGTTAATGAGTGTTTCGTGGAAGCTGTTATAAAAGTGCGAGATGTGTATAAGACTACCGACTGTGTTGAAGATGTAATATCCTTGTTTGACGCGTTATCACGCATGAAACACGTGTGATAGTGATCGCCATATTACCTTGACCTGTAGTCAAGAAGGCAATAAAGAAAGAAAAAGTGAGTAAACACGTCGAAGTGTGGGTCGTTGCTGTGAATGGTTGATTGTGCTCTTGTTGCGTACTTCTTTGCGTATATGATAGTGTACTTGTTGCGTACTATGTGTGTAGTATGTGACCATGTGTGTATGCGTAGCTATATGAACTGCATTAGCACATATTAGGCTTCCGGTGTCAATGAGTAATCCTGAATGGGCTGAGGCGTAAACAATCCGCAAGGGAGCCGTGATAGCGAGTATGACAACGCACGTCACGGCAGGCAACTTTTTTTTAGTTTCGTTTAGTCCCTCCAGATGGCGCCAGCTACCACTTGCTTTCATGGCTATGACGCTTTCACACCTCCAGTTACTTATATGACGTTTAACATCTATCTATCAAAGCTGCACTACGGATTTGGAATGGTTTCGCTACGATCGAGTGTACGGTTTGGAGGCACATCTCGTGACCTGAGGACCCGTAAACGCATGGATAACGTCGCTGCACTATGTGAATCTGTGAGAAATAAATACAGCAAGCATAGCATGCACTCTTCAGGTGAGGGCTCTGCAGTATCCGTGCCTTTCGGAGTGAACGTGGCTTCGCTGACCGAACGAAACGTACTTGCTCCGTCGTTCTCTTTCTCGATGTGTTCACCGCCACAGGTTCGTCTGCTTGTTTTTATAATCATTTCGTTCAATATCAAGCTCAGCGGGACGACCGTTTTTTTGTAAATTTCTTTGCCGTGTACTCCTTATCAGTCGAGAATCATTGCATTTGCTAAGCCTACTCGCTTCGCCGGGGCGCAGCCATGTTGATTTTCATTAGGAGGAACGTGTTTCTCTGTGGATGAGGGAGCAACGTTTCTCTATTTAAAGACGAACATTGAGGACATCGCCGTTCCTCCCTAAATGGAGGGAACGTCACTCTATTTTTTTTTAAGAGTGTAGTCGAAAAACTGAATAGAACAACATTTAAATGCTAACCATTTCTTAGCGATTTTCGGCGAGCTTGCGCGTATCTATCTATCTATCTATCTATCTATCTATCTATCTATCTATCTATCTATCTATCTATCTATCTATCTATCTATCTATCTATCTATCTATCTATCTATCTATCTATCTATCTATCTATCTATCTATCTATCTATCTATCTATCTATCTATCTATCTATCTATCTATCTATCTATCTATCTATCTATCTATCTATCTATCTATCTATCTATCTATCTATCTATCTATCTATCTATCTATCTATCTATCTATCTATCTATCTATCTATCTATCTATCTATCTATCTCTTACGGTTGGGTACTCTCTTGGTCACCCTCTTAACTTGGCGTGAACCAAAATTAGCATGGGAGGGTAAGATGGCTTGACGAATATAGCGCGCTGGTCAAGACACGAATAATGTCCCAATCCCGTCGCGTACGTCGTCAAACACTTCCCGCCAGAGAGTGGCCCATACCCACGGGCGGGTATGTACCGCTGGTATGCGGGTATGTGCCACAGGTGATTGACACTTAACCCTTTGAAACGCTATGTACACAATCGTGTACATTACTCGTCTTCACTATTTGCATCAAGTAGATGCTAGGAAAGAGCAAGATATTTTACACTTTGGATGAATTGAACATCCTGCATAATAAATTAGTTTTTATCCAACCTCATTTTGCAGTGTGCTGATACATATGGTCACTTTTCTGAAGGCATTACCACATTCGAGGAGTCGTGCGACGTGCCCCTTCCTTCGACCAATGTAAAAAGAAGAATTTTTCTGGGCTTAAATTGAACATAACAAAAAATAGAATTGCACTACATTCCTTGCTTGAGAGCTTATTTTATTTATGTGAAAAGTAAGCATCCATGACTTTAAGGTAAAAAGATATTCAGATATTCAATTAAAAGGTAATTAGGATGAGCGTTTATAACAACTCTAAATTCAAAAATTATCATTACTCTTGCCGCAATAGCATATTCAGAGCCTTGCAGTAACGTAGCAGCGATTTGGCACGTTTGCAAACAGTTCTTTATAGGTGATGTCTGAAAGGGTTAATATCTACCCAGGAACAACGAGAACACACACGATCAATGTAAACGCACGAGCGTTAAGAAATACCCGACATCGGTAGCGTCCACCCGACGAATGCAAAACGAACCCAAGCATTCTGCGTGGCAACGAAGCATTTTACCACAGAGCTACGTTAGGTCTCGGAAGTACTTTTCAACCGCTATCACTATCTTCATGAAACGTCAATAGTGGTTGCAGTGCTGCCTGCCCAATTTTATAAACATTACATAGATATGTACTCCTTTGATACAGCCGTCACGTTGGGTAAACATAATTTGTGGTACTTGCCATGCGCTGAAGTTTATATGTGTAGCAGCGTTCAGGGCCAGCACCCTCGCGTGCATCAGCGCTTCACATGAGCTTCCGATGTTGCTCATACGCATTCTCCAGTTGGCATCGTTTCGCAAGTGCGAACAACTGGTTATATAAACATCTGCAACCCTTCAACATGCGCCTGTGCGTCGATATTTGTACATATATTTAGCGTCATTTCATGACGTGTCACTCAATAAATAAATTGCAGCACGGTCACCCTCCCTCTGCATGCTTCGCATAACGTCAATTGCTAGGTACGTGGGATCTGCCGATTTTTTTAGCTTTGACGACTCTTCACTTCCTAGCTTTTAGGAAGCGTGTTAGGAACGCTGGTGGGGTTATACTGAAGCTTGTCGACGACATACGACATGTGAGCGATATAAAGTGGTCACTTGTTGTGGAAAAGGCTGATTTATGGCGGCCTCAAGCGCGAGTTCAAACTCCTGAAGTCTTGAAGGCCTCGCGCGAGTCCATAACGTTGGTCGGACCAACACGTCGGACCATCTCGTTGGCTGGACCAACGTGATGCGAAGATTCCGAGAACTGTATATTACCGTTCTGTGCCTTTTCACATTGTACGTCTGCACATCGCCGAGTCTCTTCCGCTCCGCCTTTTAGCGTCTCAGGCCTTATTGACGCTGCTGTCAAGACTGGGCGAGTATTTCGCAGGCACGGTGCTTCTCCGGCGGCTATAAGAGCAAGAACTAGCTCACATTTCAACGCGGCACTCATCAGATTTCAATATTTAGGCTTCAAACTGCCTAAACGGCGCACTATGAACCCGCCTTGGTCTTTTGTGGATGTTGCGTGTAACTTCAGCGTACCCAAGCTACCAGCGAAGCGCACCATTCCAGCCGCGGAAGCAAAATGTCTTGCGTTGGACCACTTGAGCACCATTTACTGCGCCCACCTACAAGTATACACCGACGGATCAGTGTGCACACAAAAGGATAGCTGCGCAGCGGCTTTCTGCATACCCTGCCATGGCGTGTCATGGTCGGGCTGCCTGGATCGCGTGGTTTCGTCCACAATGGTAGAAAGCGCTGCAATTACGGCGGCTTTGCGAAAGTGGCGATCCTTTCTGCACGAGTTGTTGTAGTGCTGACGGACTCCAAGTCGGCGCTACAAAGACTGCATGGTGGCCTATACCTCAAGAAAAGTTCACCAGGCAATCTCTGGCACTAATTAAACACCTAAATGGCAAGAGTTTTAATATAAAGTTCCAGTGGATCCCATTCCACGTTGGCATTGAAGGCAATGAAAAGGCTGATGCCCTTGCATGCGAAGCACGTAAATCTGTTCCAAAAGTAAGAACTCCCAAGACTTACCAGAACAACAAAAATGTGACACGCAATCATTTCAAGGCGATCTACAAGTTTTCCACACCAAGCATGTGTAATTCATGGACTTTCTCGTGAACAAGCGACGCTGTTGTACCGCATAAGAACCGGCTCCGCATAAACCCCGGCCTGGTCATTCAAGACAGGGAGATACGCTTCCCCGTTTTGAGCCTTCTCTGGTGACATCGGGTATATTGAACATTTCATTTGGCCTTGCCCACAGTTTGATGTGCAAAGAGCAGCGATGATCCGCACCTTGCGAAAAGGCTGTCATAGGCACCGGACAGTTGATGACGTCATCTTTCCTGAAAAACGCCGCGGCAACTAGGAGGAACGTGCAACGAATTTTGTTGGTCTTCCTGCGAGATACTGGGCTGTCCGACACGTGGTGACAATTTCCGAATTCAGGAGATGCTCAGGCGGAACAATGGCCGGCCATGCAGGCCAGGCTAACGCCGCCTGCTGCACCACCACCACCACCGCCGCCGCCGCCGCCGCCGCCGCCGCCGCCACCTGCACGTTTTATTTGTTTTTAGCGCTATTGCAAGCGACTTGAACGCGACGCTGTCAAGGACAAAAGAACAGCAGGAAATAAAGAAGGAAAGACGACTCATTAGAAAAGTCACTTTGTCTGGCATTGATTAGAAGAGATGGCCACTTCGACTCAGAATAGGCACTGACGAGACAACAAGAAAAATGAACAACAAAGTAAAAAAAAAAAGATGGCTTGGCTTTTCGAAGAAAGCGAAATTGATCCTCATAGTATAACTAAGGACAGAAAGCTTTGCACAAAAAGTACAGGAGACGAAGAAGCACTTTTGGCAGGGATCCTTCCTTCGAAGTGAAGGAATTTCGTCTTGCGTGCGACATCTCATTTCCTACTGAGAAGGCTCTTCTTTAGCGGCCTAGTACGTCCCCTTAGCTACGATTCTGGCGCGTTGTGCGTTGCTCCACTTTTTTCCAGCGCGACTTTTAATCTGACCCCACCCTCTCTTTCGACTGGGTGAATGGGGAGACAAGAATACTGGTGGAATGGTGCGTGAACTCTAGGGAATAGTCTTGAACAAATGGGGCGAGAAGGTCGCAGAGGAGAGAGAGCGAGACCGACAGAGAGAGAGGGAGATCAAATGGGTTTGCGTCATTCTGCTCTCGATAACCCCTGACGGTGTGGGTAACGGTAACATGTGTTTGAAGTGTTGTATTTGGCATATGTGCACTCGTCAATACATGTGGTGTGTATGCTGAATAACTTTTATTCAGAAATATCTCTCGCTGGCAAAGAAGCCCGAATTTGTCGCATAACAAATGTGTTCGTGCAGATTTTATCGGCTTTTGTTTTTAGAGAACGTATGCAGTGCATCACTTATCTGCCAGGAAAGCGTGTGCCTCCATAATATAGTTAGGGACTTACGTAAGCTAGGTTTCAGCGAAGAACTAAGGAGGAAATGGAAGTTGCAAGGATAGTCGAGCCCACCTATTTGCACGGTGACCGCATGAAAGTCGTCTGTGCCCCCTTTATTGCGAGTGCGTCTCGGTATTCACAGAGTTTCCGCATTGTGTAACCTGTTAAACTTTTTTACTAGTGTCGACGGTGACCACATCTTCAGGCATTGGGACTATTCGGGAAACCACCTCATACGAGTCGCTATGCATGCTGACAACTTTTTCTATATGTCTCGTTTACAGTTTTTTAGGGGGTGAAGCTCTTCTTAGTCTAACCTTGTCATGCTTCATGCGTAATCGAGAGAAGAGACGAAAAAGATGAGAAGGCAGTATCTCCCGAACAACGTAATAGGTGGCGCTGTCTCATAGAAGTACATAGAAACTCCATTTGAGTGATGATAATCTAAATGGCGCTGTTCCGCTACTCTCCGATTTACTGCTGCGCGGGCTGTGCCTGGGTACGCGGAGAACGAGTTAATCTCTCAGTCTCCTGGATAGTCGCCGTACGTGGCGGATCGTTGGTGGAACATGGACGAAACGAAACGGCAGGCGCGTGGAAGACTCTTGCACTCAGCTTCCTTGGATCGCGTCTCCTCGGTATCACCCGCGCACCATCTGCGTTTTTGAACGCTATCGGACGCATGGATCCATGCAATGATGGACGGACACATGGACGAATGAACGGATGGGCGCTTCACCCCACTCATCGTCATTCACTCTGTGGAAATACTGTGATTTTTTTTCTTCGGTGATTCTGGGACATGTAAGATGTTTAGAGGGTAGCATGAAAATGTTCAAATGCGTAATGAATATGTGGCGTTGCGATAGTTCATCCTCATCGTAGTCATGATTTATAAGCTTCTATGAAAGTGACTATTTGTGTCTTTACAGCCATTTTCACCGCAATAACTAGGTGTGCAAGACAGGCACACGTGGCATCGTAGAGTGATTAGATTTTATATTACGTATAGTGTTTAATTACCCAACCTTTGAAAGGCCCGAGGTGACGTTTTTCAGATCGTACAACAAGCTCTACCTTGGCCCATCGACGTTGACAAGGATGCTGGCTCCTGGCATTGTTTATCCATGCAACGTGAATCTCTGATATTCTTGTTTACCAACCAATCAATCAATCAATCAATCAATCAATCAATCAATCAATCAATCAATCAATCAATCAATCAATCAATCAATCAGTGCTTCGCAACCTAATACAATGTAACTACAAAGATATCTGGACTATTAATCAACGTGGCTAGTGATTGATATGTGAGGTTTAACTTCCTAAAACCACCACATAATTACGAGAGATGCCATAGTGGGGTGCTTCGGAAATTTTGAACACCTGGGGTTTTTAAGCGTGCACCCAAATCTGAACACACGGGCCTACAGCATTTTCGCCTCCAATAAAAATGCAGCCGGAGCAGACGCGAAATTCGATTCCGCGACCTGCGGGTTAGCAGCCGTGTACCTCAGCCACTAGACAACAATGTCGCAAGAGAGGGCTCCAACCTATTGCTTTAGTTATGTCATTTTGTAACTTTGAACCTATAATTAACTCTGGAGAAGCCCCTGCCATCCAGTGAGCGCAGTCAGTGACCTAACGGCGAACACTCCAGTGTTCCTTCAATTAACCCGGTCCTACGCTTGCTGTGGCAACGTTATTGCCACAAACTTCCTAACCCAATCTCAACCAGCTTTCTTCTTACTCTTGGCGTGCTTGCTTCATCTTAGTGTAGTCTATTACTCTAAGCGACGAGTTATTTATCTGATCTTCCTTTCATATGCCTGGCTCATGCTTATTTCTCCTTTTTTTTTTTTCATTTCGACTACGATGCGATTGGCACGTCTTTCTTTCCAGCCACAGTACGCTCTCTTCTTGTCCCTTAATCTGTCGTAGCTTTCTCCAAACCATGTAACGGAAGCTGATTGTCCTCCTACGAGTTGTGAATTAGTTCAGTTTTGCTCTGGCACTTTATAACTTTCTGGTAAACTTATCCGGTAGAAACACTACCCGAAAAGACTATGCTCTGAAGTGAGAACCCAGGACATTTTTTAAATGTTTTCTTGCCGCTTTGTGCATCTAACGCGATGGTACAGTGGTACACATCGTAGTAAAATGAGTGAAGACATCAAGATAATTGCGGTGGAAGCTAGGCCTCGCAAATACCCTGTCTGCGCAACCATGATGTCTATGGTGGTGAAAAAGAGCACCGCTTTACAAAACTTTCAGTAGACCCATAACTGCTTCTCATTTTCTTTTCAGGGTTTCCTTTATGGGTAGACGTCTGCGATTTTTCTTCCTTTCTTTCTTTCTTTCTTTCTTTCTTTCTTTCTTTCTTTCTTTCTTTCTTTCTTTCTTTCTTTTTTCTTTCCCTCCTTTTTCTTTCTTTTTCTTTTCTTTCTTTCTTATTCTTTTCTTTCGTTTTCCTTTCTTTTTCTTTCCTCCCTTTTCTTTCTTTCTTTCTTTCTTTCTTTCTTTCTTTCTTTCTTTCTTTGTTCCTTCTTTTTCTTTCTTTCTATCTCTTTTTCTTTCTCTTTCTTTAATTTCTCTTTATTCTCTTCTCACTCTCTTCTTTTTTCTTTCTTTCTGTCTTTTCCTTTCTTTCTTTTCTTTCTTTCTTTTCTCTTTCTTTCTTTTTTCTTTTTCTCTCGAGCTCGGAAAGTTGAAAGTTACTTTCGATGTTTTTCGTTTTTTTCTCTTGAGTTACAGTTTCTTTCGCTGAAGAGCACTCAACTGCTTTATTCAATTAAGAAAGACAACATGAAGTACCTGAGCTGAAGAGCGTTCCTAATTAACCTGATTAAAACTCCAGCCTCCGTTCTCTGATCTCGGCACAGGAGCACGCTATGCGCCGTGATCTCTGTTAGTCCAGGAGCCGCGAACGTCATACTCGCTCTGTGCCGCGTATATCGCTCGTTTTTCGAGTGCCCTCCTTGCACGTGCCCGAGTTATGTATACGTGCAAACGCGCAGGAGGTGCCTGCGCGCGTGATGTTGCGATCTCATCAGATGCGGACAGAGCTCTCCCTTCCGCCACTCTCTGCCTCTCCCTTCTGTGGCGTCTAGCCCACACTTGCCCGCCAACCGTGGGAGGATTACTCTTTCGTCCCTGACGAC
The DNA here is from genome assembly GCF_013339725.1 of Rhipicephalus microplus. Lineage (NCBI taxonomy): Eukaryota > Metazoa > Arthropoda > Arachnida > Ixodida > Ixodidae > Rhipicephalus > Rhipicephalus microplus. The sequence continues at coordinate 77,123,065 of NC_051174.1, forward strand.
GTGAAATAGGAGCAGGGGGAAACATAAACAACACTCGCGCTCGTTTTACTGTTTTTGTTGTTTGTTATTGCTCCATCAATCTTTTGCACGTGCAGACGGCGGCCGGAATATTTTGGCATGCCTGCCACTCCCTAGGCTGTTGGTTGTTTACGGCAGAGACACTGCAGCGAGTTTTAATTAGAGTAGTGTGAAAGAGAAAGAAAAATTGCGCTCTTGACCTACCCAGCACCTCGAATAATAATGCTACTAGTAGCTTGTTTCATTATTGAAGACGCTGGGTGGACAAGATGGCACTACAGTCTTGCAACAACAACAACAACAAAAAAAAAATGTCCCGAATCCACATGTTACAATGTAAATGTTGTCGAAAGACGATCGTCTTGCGTCTGGAGAGAGTGAACAAAACGTTTATTTGATGTTCTGCGCAAGAAAATCGGTGAATCGTATTCCGAAGGTGCTGCGTTAGAGTGCCTCGAGCGTATAACGCAGGAAAACAAGCGCATCTGGGCACGTTAGACACGAGCGCCATCTGGCAATTATCTTTGAAAACGAAGGCGTGCGTGACCGCGAAGAAAGATGCGCGCCAGTCTCGCAGGTGGTGAGGTGTAGAATGCAAAGCGACGGGCAGGTGCCACCACCTTGCCATCATGGCAAAGCGTTGGAAACACCTTCTTGAGCATCGCGTTGCACTGTCAGCGCAGTGCGTTAAACGCCACAGTCCTTGGAGTTACTTGCGTGTGCCTGTTCTAGTATAGAGGCAGACATACAAAACATAGACATGTTGTTATGGCGCCTCAGATATGTGCAATATTTGCGTTTTTAATTGACAATCGCACAACTATGAACGCTAAACCTTGAGCAATATTGGTGGGGGCTGCGGATGGGGGTTGGCTGTTTGATGCCGTTTGAGGTACCGTTAGGGCGGACAAACAGAGAAAGGTACAGACAGACAGACATACAGACAGACTAAAATTTTTCCGTCGAAGGTCCCCAAGAAAGACAATCGTCTTTAAAACCGTCGTCGTCTTTCTCCTTTTCCACACAGCTATGCAGCGGGCGGCTGTTTTGTATCGATAGCAAGGGTCAATCTGGAGTATTCATTTTCTTTCTTTGAGTACACACTAAGAATAAAACTAAGTTAAGTTGCGGCAATATATTCACCTTCCGCACAATGCGGGATCTTGAGCAGCTGCTCAGCTGCCCTGATAAGAGCTTATATACAGTGACTGGATTGATGTGCTATTTTGCCAAAGGATGCGGGTTCGACTCCCACGTGCGGCGGCCACATTTCGAAGTGGGAGGAGTGGACAATAACGCACCCATGTACTAAGATTTATGTCAACGTTGAGGAGCTCCTAGTGGTCGGAATTGGTGCGGAGTTCCTCACTACGGCGTGATTCATGATGAGAAGTATGTTTGACACGCGGAATAAGAGGTTCTTCAAAATATCCCCTCAGCAGATGGCGAATAGAGGGAAGAAAATAAAAGAGAAGTAACATTGTAGCAAATTGAACAAACAAATATGACGTAGGAGTCCCCTATTCACTGCCAAGGAATCGTTGCTTAGAAGCAGAGGCAATTACGAGTAAGGTGGCTCGGTACAGAGGCTGTCTGGTTTCGCTGGAAAGCAAACATGTTTTATATATGTGCTATAGCCTACCACTCTCAAGAAGCAAGACAGCCCGTTGAACAAAAAGTAGGATTAAGCAGGAATCTTTCTAGCACGGCGAATAAATCACCAAAAGCACTGACAGAGCATTTTAATGTGGCAGGTTTCAAGAATCGATGAGCTCTGACACTGCTGTCAAACTGTACGGTGCAGATCCTACTCACACCTTTAATGCACGTCAGTTTATAGGTATATGCTTTTTGAAGAGAACTCTGCAAACAATTATATGTGGCAGGTACAAAAGAAGAAGAAGGGGTGATACTTGAACTTTCTGTGTATGATTTTTCAAGCTTCTGATCACCATGACAGTATAATTTTTAGCTGCTGCTCACTTTTTACTGCATAACTGAGCGAAAAAAAAGCACCTCTCTTTTTAAACCCTCCACGTGGTGAGTAGAACGCGGACCACGCAGCTGATGCTCCGTCGGAGCAACTTGTCTGCACAGTAAGTTGGATACGAAATTTCAAGAACGAGGAACGGGTGAACAAAATTTGCTGCTACAAGTGCGGAGTGATGGAGTGGAGCTTTTTTGCCGTGTAGGGTAGTGAACCAGCAGGTAATTTTAAATGCGGAGCATTTCTTAGACGCACGATGTCGCGCTTTGGCATTGGCGCTGTCCAAACCCCTATACTGCGCATGCTCAGCGCGTCTCGTACCTCGTGCCTCGTCTCCCTCTAACGCGGGCGGTGTGTATATAAGCGGAGGAGTGCTCGTTCGGAATTCAGTCAAGGGCGCCTGCTCTCCGTCCAATACCACGGCAGCACCAAGCAATAAAGATACACTTTAACGTTACATACACTCCTTGCCATCTCTTCTCCTTCATTCGACAAATATGAATGACAAAGACGAAATAGGAGTAAAGCATTCACAAATCATACCCCATTCGCGCGGTACCGCCACGACTCTGCGGTGCATTTACTCGAGTTCCCCCCGTGGCAAGATGCAGGCAGAAATTCTAAAGACTATAGTCTTTCTTCGGGACCTTCGACACAAAAATTTTGGTCTGCCTGCCTGCCTGCCTGCCTGCCTGCCTGCCTGTCTGTCTGTCTGTCTGTCTGTCTGTCTGTCTGTCTGTCTGTCTGTCTGTCTGTCTGTCTGTCTGTCTGTCTGTCTGTACATGTGTCTGTTTGTCTGCCCTTAACAGCACCCTAAACGGCGCTAGTCAATACCCCAAACAACCGACCCCATCCGCAGCGCCCACCAATATTGCTCAAATTCAGCGTTTATACTTGTGCGATTGTCAATTAAAAAATTGCTGCGCATAGATTAGGCACCATAACAAAGCGTCAATATTCTTTATGTGTGTATCTTACTAGAAAAGACATACATAAGAAATTATAAGAACTGTAGCATTTATCACGTTGCGCTGATCGTGCTACGCTTGTACAAAAAGGCAAGTGCGCTTTTCTAAAACGACACGGTGGTGGCACCTACCGTCGCCTTGCGTTCTACACCTTATCACCTCCAAGATGGGCGCGTAGGGCACGGGCGCGCTTCGTTTTCCAAGGAAACTGCCAGATAGCGCTCATGTCTCACGTGTGACGTGACTTGGCGCACTCGTTCGCCTCCGCTGCATGCTCGAGGCTCTCTAACGCAGCACCTCCAGTATACCATTCACCAATTTTCTTGCGAAGAACATCAAATAAACGTTTTGCTTACTCTATCCAGACGCAAGACTATCTATCATCTTTCGACATTTGCTCTGTAACATGAAGATAAGGGGCCACATTTTTTTCCGTATTTTCCTGCCATGCTCATCTCACCTTCAGGTGTTTATCTCTTCTTCTCTCTGCTTTAACGCTTAAATAGCTCGCTGCGTTGATACCTGTACAACTATACCGTATGCTTTTACATGCGTGACAGCTTCGCTTAGAGCTTTTTATTTAGGAGTATTTTGCTTAATGCGATTCGGCACGCCACCGATAAGACGAACGGATTCTGTTAACAACTTCAATTTTCCCCTGTTACCACTCGTCTGATTTCTTTTTTTTTTTGCACGATGGTTCTGTGCTTATTCATTCTACCTGACTCATTATGGGGCATACAAAGCCTTCGTCGGAACGAAAACAGGACGCAAAATTGTCGAGGCGTACCTGATCTGGAAAGCGGAAGATAGTTTGTCAGTTGCCCTTCTTTGGCGTTGCAAGATAATGAAGTGGCTTTTATGTCTACGCATTTTGATGCTCAATGACTTGATATCATTTTTCATGCGGTGAAATTGACTAACCCCTTGTTGGCTGATGTGTGCATATGGAAAAGCTTGATGCGTGGGCAAATATGTTTCTCGTTTCAAATAAACGTCAATTGCAAGTTGACGCTCTTTCCTTTCGCTTATTATTCTCCGGTACTTTGCGTCATCTAATTGTCTTGCACGCAGTACTGTGCCGCATTTCCACGCGGTTCACGTCAAGAAGATTTTTCGAACAGGAAACGAAACAGCATTATCATCAAGCACAAAACTGTCAATTCGGGCGCCGTGGGCCACGGATTCACGAGCAGCTGTCGCTTAATCATCTGCTGGAGCAAACGCAACCAAATAAAAATGGCGGTTATGCCGTCGTCATAACGTGCTGCGTCATGGTCACGTCAGGGAAGTAGGGGGTCCCCGAGAGTCCCATTTGAGTGTGTATAGCACAATAGAGTCCATTGCTCACACGAACTTCAAAACTAATTCAAAATATCTTGCAAGCTGTATTCTCTGTTGATATTCTGATTTACGCATGTTCACGAGAAGCGAACCCATAAGCTATCTCGGCCGCGAAAATTCGTGTCAGTACCATTTTAGGCAAGATTAGGCTGCTTGTTTGTTTCTTTGGCTGTTTGTTAAAACAGCCAAAGAAACAAACAGTGCCTTGTATGTGTTCTGTGTCTTCTTCTCTGTCCCGTCCTGGATGCGCTATACCTCGAACAACATGAATAATCAACAAGCCCGCCGTGACACTTTAGTTGTTAAAACAAGCCTCGAATTTCATGGCTATTTAGCGCACATAGGGTTAGCCACCTCTCCTATTAGCTCGCATATTGAGACGGGAATTGATTTTGTTGTGAAGAGTGCACATTCTAAGGTTGTGAACCTGAAAGTTCAGGTCAGCTGTCTTCTTCAGCCAGAAACACAATTTCTTTCTCGCTTCTCTAATTCTAAAAAAAAACAATTTAGCTACTCAAGACCTTTCTTGTAACCCATAACATGCGCTGCCCACTAAGGGACAGAGTTTCCTGCAAGAGAGCGGGGGTAACTGATGCGTTGAAAATGCAGCACTGCAGTTAAAATTGTGGTCTTCACGTTAATGAACGAATTGGTCCATTCGTCTACTGGGTCCTTCAGGCGCAATTTTTCGTATTACTTGCAGTTTGTTTTCCAGATGGTTGCACCATTTCGGGCGCAAGATGAAGGGAAAAGGATAAGGATAGCTGCAAAGCGCAGAAGCTCTGTATTGAGGGAGGCTCTCAATATATACCAATGCGATTGAAGCTCGACCATATTTGCGCGATCTTGTTTATATGAGCATTTACTACGTGCTAAAGTTGAGTCGGAAACTGCAGCTACTCGGGCAACGCACCACTTCAGGAGATAGCGGACAAAGCTGGTAGAGGCGAGCGCACACCTCCACCTATACATTAGGCAACTGTTCTGCCGGGTGTTGCATCAGTAATTGTATTCGCTAATGTCATTGGTTGGCCCGGGTCAGGGGAGAGGGGGGAGGGTGCCAGTACCCTACGCAGTGCCACTTGGCGGATCACAATCTTTTGCCAGTTTTGCAAGCATCGCTATACTACGATAACCAGAGCCGACAGTGGCGTGCCGCGCTAGAAATGACGACACGAGTGACGTTTCTGCTACGGTCGCGTAACTCTCCCACATGTGGCGCCACTTATTCTTTGCGCTTTTTAGGGCATGGAAAGTTGTGGTGCAGAATTCCCACCAACACTTCCACTGCGTCGAATCCTAGCGATGTCTTTGAGATGTCGCATGATGATTGCGGTGTTCTGATAATGCTTTGAACGCTACAAGTTATTTCCGCACACTCTGGACCCCCTTTCAAAACCATGCTCTTTGAGGAAACCCAAGATTTCGTATTTAGTGAACGAGCGTGCTCTTTCTCCCGTTCAAGAAATTAAATTGCCCTGCGGTGCCTCTTCGCACGTCACTGCCTAAAATGGTATGGAACGAATAAAAGAGCAGCTGAAAAAGAACCGTCTCAAATTCATAATAAAGCTTCGAACTTCTGGCCATTTGCAGTGATGTAATTCATTCTACATTCCTCCCTCTATTAAAATTGTTCTAAATCGGTTGCTAGCCTCGTTCTTGCGCAGTCCTGAAAGGAAGAGCAATTTCACAGGTGCCTCATGATCCGCTTTCCACGTGCGAACGACACGACACTCAGTGCGCTCATTCGAGCGGCTTTGGGTGATTCAAAGAGGGGTTGCTGGGTTTTCGAAAGATTGTGCTTTGCGGGGTGAGTTTATCAAAATGGTGCATTTAGGGGGCATCACCGTTATCCGCTAGACGATTTCTCCAAATCAGGTCTCCTGGCTGGACGGCTTTGGTGACCACCTTTGTTATTTGTTTAGATGATTAGTCATGACACAAGGTGGATCAGTGAGCCCCACGGCGATGGTGTAACCCGGTCAAGAGCAAACAGTATAAAGTAGCTTAGAAGCGAAAACTATTCTATGAGAGTCGGTCCTTGATGTGGGCGTACATGGAGCCTGAATAAGAAGTATAAAAAAAAACTGTACTGTCAGCTGATTGTACGTCGCAGCCTAGTCACTATGCGCATGCGCTGTCGTGAGCCATATGTGCCCTTCAAGGCGCTCGTTCGGGGGTGCAATTATGGGCATTGTCAAGTTCTGCTATGTTGATCACTTTTGCCATTGGTAAAAATGCTGTCATTACAAAATTTGTCAAGATAGCGGAACTTGACATGGTTTATTACAGAGCCCCAACTTAGATTGTGCTTTCAGTGGATTCTGTCAAGTGATTCCGTGGAAGCGCCTAATGCACCGAACAATGTCACGCTGGTGTATTATGAAATTTTCTGTTCTAATAATAGATGACTACCTGACAATAAATGGCATCGCGGTGAACCATGACCACTCCTATATAGCCCCGACTTGGCAACATAAAACGCTTTTCTATTCCCCAAAGTGAAATCTTCCTTATACTCTTTCGTTACTACGCCTATTCAAATTATTCACCAGTGGTCGACGCTTTGGTTCGTTGATTTTGGCATGTTAAATTTATTTCTCGTGCCCCCTTGTACTTTCTAGTAGTCAATCCAGCCACTCAACTTTCAGAATCAGTTTGAATTTGCCTATTTCGGCAACATAGTGTTTTCTGACAGACCCTTTCGCAGACCAACGTGCGTGTGTTGTGGGAAAAACGCACTAGACCGGTGAACTTGACAAAAGTATGCACTCCTCGTGAATATGCTACAGTAACATCAAAGTTGTGTAATCAAAACAACCTTTCGAAGGAAAATAATGAATTAAAGTGCCCGGTTCGCAATTTGACTGTGGTGAAAAGCAAAAATTACCAGAAACATATGCCAGCTATTCGATAAAAAGCTGCTGCTACGAGCTAGGGAGAGTTCGTTAAAAAAATAATTCCGAAGGTCGGTTGCATGCTTCAATTGTCTAGGCGGCCTTCTTAGCCAGCTTGCAGCAGCGTTGGTTTTTCTTGTATCGCTATATAAGACACAGGGTCGCATCTAGTGCGACTAGTTGCTCCTATGACGTCGTCGTCATACACGCATGGGTGTGCACGAGCGCTGCAAAACACACGCGCCGCTCTAAACTGTCTTGCATCTTCACCTGAATTGAGTGAGTATGAGCCTAGAGTTCGAGCATCGCAGTACCTCAGCTTCATGTTTTATCGTCATGATTATTTGCATCCACCTGAGACATCCACAGCCCTACATGGGTTCGTTTTGTTCACGGCCTCAAGTTGTCTCTTACTCCGCAAGTGCGAGCTGCTGACCTGTGTGCACAATCTTGTCGCTGAACGCTTTAACTGGCTAACCTCCCTGTCCTTCCTCATTTATTCCTCCTCCTCCTTGTCGCTACTCTGGTTACGTGTGAAGTCCACACTTCACTGGGGCGAGTTGTGGTGGGGCGCGGTCTGCAGACTTTCTTCTCACGCTAAGAAGGCCACTGGAGCAAACCTTGGCCCTGGCTACGGAGGAGCTTGAAATACTTTAGATTTGCGCGCGGTATAGTTTGTTTTTGATACTATGAGCAAAATGCTAAAAAAAATTGTGAACCATCTCCCCGAAGGGAACCCTGATGGAATGCGAAGTAGCAGCAGTGCGTGCGGCGCTGATCCGGTTGAAACGGGCGTCGACGCGGGTGCTAAAAGAGCGCTTTGAAGCGAAACTCGGTGTAGCATTTACTCGAGTGAATTTTTGTTCGAAGCACAAAGACACGGGAAGGGGGTTAGGTTTCCTTTAAGTTTCATCGCAGAAAAACAGTTCGCTCGATGTGCGCTCGAACGTTGCAAGTGGTGGAGAGGGTCAAGCGTTGCAGATGACACGCGGTGAGCGGTGAAAGTCTCGGGAGAGAGTGACATTATCGCGCGCGCACTGCGAGGGAAGTGGTGACCTACTTGGCACCGCCCCAACACCTGTGGCCAGGGGGGTGCGGTGCGGACTGATGGACCGCGTCGCATACGCTAGTCAAAGAGCTGCTTCGCATCTAATATGCTTGGATTGATATGTTGGAATGTTAACGTACGCGGAGTGAGGTACCTCATGCAAAGATTTGACGCAGGACAGAATAGCGAAGTTAATTGGAGATCTGATTTATAGAGAAATTATCCACATCATGGGCATCCGTCACATTGAAATACCTGCAGCCTCTTATCGCAAAAAATATATATACTACTGAGAAAAGTGTACGTGTTCAATTCTGTCTCACGAAAAAAAAAACAAAAACAAAAACAGCGCTTCACCGCATTGCAGGCATAAAAAAGCAACGCCTTGGTTATGATTTGTTTTGTCTATGTGACTAGAAACATTTTGTACTTTTTTATTTTCCTAGTGGTCCCTGAGTCATTTATCTTTTGAATGGATATTTTGAATTTTGTTTATTTTGAATCTTTTCGCGTATATAGTGTTTTTATTGCACTGTTTACCTGCTAGAAACAAAAAATTACAATTTTTCATATTTTTATTCATCTTGAATCATTTTTGTTGCTTTACAACATGTATTTTTCGGAAATAGTATTTCATGGTGCAAAATTTGGTGTGCTACAATGTGTGCTGGCGCTCTTTTAGAACTGGCGAAAATCCCCCGAGACATGAAAAATAACCATTTCCCGAGACATGAAAATTCCCCGAGACATGAAAAATAACCATTTTCGCTTGGAAGCGAAAGCGTTAAATGGCATCGCCATGGATTACCAAGTGCACGTCTTGCAGTGGTTTCAGCCATTGCTGTTTTAGGGGCCCCTTGTGTAATGGTGGAAATGTTTAGGGACCCCTCGTAGTGATATAAAGAAAGATGGCCACAAATTAGGGCGTCAAGCAGCGTGATATAGGCGCTTTTTAATTCACCTAGACAAATAATGATTAAATTGAAGTGCCACGCCAGTTAGCTTTAGACAGCTTGTCAAAAGTGCGCTTGCGGGCTTATGTCATAGAAGCATAGGTTCACAGCCATCTCACGAAAACGAGAAAACAGGAGTGAGCTCCGCCGCACTGCAGAAAATTTACGTGGCGAAGCACACCTAAACTTACAAGGAAGGAAATCTGAAATACCAAAATAACCACTTTTTTTTTTTTGCAACGATGTGTTTCGTGGACCTTCTTTTGAAAACCACTGTCGTAAAAGACTTCGAGCCGAGGAAAAGCCGTCGGCCAAATTATCCAGAATCCCAAGGAATCTACTTCGAATATTTGAGACATTGTAGGAATGTACCTCATAAATTTGTTTTTCCGAAACGTTGCTCAAATCATTTGATAAAACAGTGTGTTTGATAAAAAACCTCGTGCCTTTTTTATAAGTACTCTTCTTTAGCCCTCTTGAGTCACGAATATAACAAGTTGACTACACAGAAATCAAAAGTAATTATCTGAAGAAAGATAAAAAAACAAGCAGTGAGAAATGTAGAACACAAATGCGCAGAAGTGGCTCCAAGGGCCCTGGCTTCGCTGTTTCTACGGTGCATAACTGGAAGACCTTGCGTGCTTCGTTGGGTGGAGAAGGTACGTTTTTCGTGACTGTGCAACGAAAAGGTTGCGCCCTAACTGGGAAAGCCGCCGTGACGTGCCAGACATATTTCACCTTGTCACTGCTCTGGGCGTTGCTCGCTCGAGTGCCTGACACATCGCGACGATGGGAAAGTCTCGATGTTCTGAAAGGGACACAACGACATCACGCGACACTTTGTGCGTTCGCGTCCCCATCTTTTGTCCTTTTTTGTGTGTATATTTCTTTTCTTTCCAAAATGTATAGAAGGGCACTTTTCTTCGATTGACACAGTTGAAACACACGAACAGACAATCTGAAAGAAAGCAACAAGTGGCAGGGCATAGAACGTCGTACTCTGCAGTATCATTCGCAGGAATAGATTGTTCCAAAACTCGATATTGTTTTTCTATGGTGGTACTCAACCAAAAATGTTGGCCTCGCGTTCTTTCACTACAATGTGTTGCTGGAGGCCTGCTAGTCATAACAAGGAACATCGTTTCTGAAGCGTGAAACATATATTCAGTTACAGGCTTCTCATTACCGACCAGTGTCAGTTCCGTTTTGAGAGAGCTCCAAAAGTGGCAAGCCACGGAGTGCAACTATTACCACACAATAGCGTGTGCAGCTTTCAACCACGTCAGTGCACAAAAGTGTGACGCACTTCCACACGCTGCACATTGAAAACTCTTTTGGAAGACGAAAAGGGAAAGCAGTACCGCCAAGCACGAAATTTTCGACACGTTCTCCGAAGACCATGGACTCGCGGGCAGCTGCCGAGTAATAGGCTGCTGGTACAAACGCGGCAAAAGAAAAATAACGGCCGTGACGTCATCTAACTTGTGGCAGCGTGGTAACGAGACGGAAGTACGGGTGTCTCTAAGGGTTGGCTTTGTAAATAGTGAAAAAGAGTTAATCGCTCATGCACAGTTCAAAATGAATTTTACATGCCTTGCAATTGCTCTATTCGCTGTTGATATTTGGATCATTATATATATATATATATGTTCACGGGAATCGAGCCTGCAGGCTATCTAAGCTACGAACATAGGCGTATAAGCCGGGAAGGGGTGCAAAGGAAGCTCAGCCCCCCCCCCCCCTTTTTTTTGACAGTGGTCACTTTTGGCTGCACGCTGGGGAAACCAAAAAGTAAGGCGTGGTTTTCTATCACAAGAGTAATCACTCAATTATGTTCTTATAAAAGAATGAAATTGTAACGAGGATATGTTACAACATTGCCCACCATGATAATTTTCCTTGTAGGCTCATATATATATATATATATATATATATATATATATATATATATATTGTGTCAGTACCCGTTTAAATAATGTGTGCTAGGAACGAATAAACTTTAGTGTTGGACACGCGGGATGTTCACATAGCACAACAAACGCTTTTGTGGCTCGAAAAAACAAACAAACGCTGTGCAACACTTCAGCATGCGTGCTTTGCGAGTGCGCCGTGGTACCGACGGTTGAACTCCTATTTTTTTCGCCATTTATAGCGTAAAAACAGCTCTGTCGTAAAAAAACAAAAACAAACTTAGTTGCTCTAGCTATCACACGACACGAAGTGAAGGTTCCCAACATCCGCCCATTAACGTTGTCTACTGCTGCTTGAACCAGATAACGAAGTGAGGGCTCTGGTATCGCACGGGTCGGATTCGAAAATCGAGATGTGGGACCGGATGTCGGGCAGGACGTGGGGCAGTATATCTGTCTGACCGAGCAGAGGTCCACTGCGACTCTGTAGCGTTTTCAATGCCTAAGCGCTTCTGCGGCAATAGACATCGGGCGAACGAAGGTACTAATCATCGAACTGTTCCCGGGAGGGTAAGTGTTCCTTGTTACCCTAATCATTCTCCC
>NC_051174.1:77137292-77217292 GCF_013339725.1 Rhipicephalus microplus
CTCACACTCACACTCACACTCACACTCACACACACACACACACACACACACACACACACACACACACACACACACACACAACCCTCGGGGAAAGCTGTTTTCTCTCACAAGCCCTGTTTGTACAAAACTTCGAGGAAAACACAAGCGTTCGAGGAAAACATGCGTTCGAGGAAAACACAAGCGACGTAGCCTTTTTTTTTCTTCTAATAAATGTGTATCAATATTCTAATGATGAATAGTATCAATCTCCCACTAATGTTCTATGCTTAGTCAGTACTTTATTGTTTATACTGATTGTGTTTATATTTCTTCTGATTATCGAATTCACGTTCGGAAACTTTCAAGCTGACTCACACCCTCACCTACGCGGCTCGTCGTGAAGCCGCTGGCGAGGCGTTGCGTTGGCGAGTCACTCCCTGTGAGTAATACACGCCTTCTCGTCAGTCAGGGCGAGCAGTCACTGAAGATGCTTCCGAGCTTTGTGTCACACTATGAACGAGAGGCGAATGCCATGCGACCGTAAAGTGGCGCTGATGAGTGCGTAGCTCCAACTGTTTCCTGTATCGATCATCCGCCACGAAATTACGGAATTCACAGGCAAGAAGCAGGATGAAAAAACAGGCAACAAATGAGCGAGAGAATGAGCACGCTTGTTTGTTGTCTGTTTTTTTCCCGCTGCACTAAATTATAATTGACTTGTTCCAACTCACCCAACAAGTAGCGTTGCTAAGGAGCAGTATTTGATGAAGCTACTCAATGGCACCTAAAAATTCCTTGGTGTGTGCGACCGAAAAAAATATCATCATCATCCACGTCGTCGTCGTCGTCGCCACCATCATCATCATCACCATCATCATTTCTTTAATCTACATTAGATGGGATGGTAATGCTTATTAAATATTATGAGTGATAAATTCGCATGCAAACGCATTTTTTCGGACTCGGTATTGTATTCGCCAAAAAAAGCTGGTACTTTATTAAATGAGACTAGCATTAATAGGTCACTTCAGAAATTGCTCGCCATGTTCTAAATCTCGAAATGATTGTTTTTTTTTCTGTGCTTATGTAAGCATACCATGGCCTGCTGGAACAATAGCTTGTGCACTGTCGTCTTTATGAAAGGGAACACACGGACGCGTGGCCTGCGCTCTGCGGCGGCTGCCTACAGCACCATCAAAAGGAAACAGGTTCGCTTTCAGCGTCATCTGTTGCCGAAAAAAATAAGAACCAGTTATGGCCGGTAGACAAGCGGTGCTAGATTGCACTCTCTCCGCGCACGCCTGCAGTGCGTAGTCCACTGCCAACATATGAAACGTTTGCGACCACGGCGCAAGCTGCAGTAATCGCCCGATATCGCTCGCCGTGCGAGCGATCAGGGAATTTAATCTAGCAGCGCTTGACTACCGGCCATACCTCGTTATATTGCTTGGCCATAGATGACGGAACGTGGCTTTCTTCACTTGTCGGCTGATGGCGCTGTACGCAACCGCCGCAGACCAGACGCCACGTGTTCGCGTGTTCCCTTTCATAAAGAACAACAGTGTAGTACATGCTGAAGTAGTCGATTTAGAAACTAAGCGTTGCACAATCTTGGCTGGCTGAATATGTGGCGCCAGGTGTCACACCATGGGCCAACGTATTTGGCAGACTTCCATCTTCCCGAGAAACCTAACTGGGGCTCAGTGAGCTCTTTCCACGTTGGAACGGGCAGGCTGAACGTATACCGTTGATGTTATACAGTAGCGCAGGAGAAGTAGCAATACTTTCATTACATAGAGAAAACTCAAGTGCACTTTCGGGGAGTGCACTTCGCTGCTAATAAAGTGCGCTCTCGCATGGTGCACTTAAATTTGACAGAGTGTATTAGAGCGTGCTATATTCACGGACAACTTTTCTTTGCAATGAACGAAAAGTCACGGTGGCTGAGCTTCACACATATACTACTACGCGAAGTAGTCGGCCGTGTCGTGCGTGCCGCGTACAGCCGTGGAAAGTGATGGCTGTGCCAAGCTGTGTGTGATGACCGTTGCATATCGACGCAGACTCCGCTTGGTGTTCTGGCTACGCGTAAAAAGCACGGCTTTCTTACGCGTTCAAAGACGCGAAGGGTCGAAGAATAAAAAGCAAATACGGATATCTTGTTGGCGTGAGCTAAGTTCATTGTCAAAGAGCTACATGCAAAAGAAAATGAAGGCGGTATTTCTCATATTTCGCGTAGAAAACAATGACACGATTGTACGACTATATGCATTCATTAGCGGTAGTATAGGCGTGTTTTGAATCGGTAGGTTTCGCTGCATTCTCAAGAAGAGTTGTCCGCGAGTATAGTGTCATACGCATGCTGTTACGCGGTTACGCTTAGTGACATTCGCTGCAAACCACACTTGCCAGCTAGTGCGTTCGCGAAAGTCGCCTCCCTGCGATGGATATCTGAGCCTCATTAGCAGCGGCTAAAAATGAATTAGTTACTATCCCAGGCCAATGCCATGACATTTTCTTTACTATCGTTTCTATTATTGAGAATATTTTTATGCATTAAAACATACTACGTCCAAAAAAGTAGTCCGCTATTCTTGCTTTTAGGCTGCTTATAACCATGATCGCCAGTTCCTTATCCATGATGGCTTACACCGTAACTCTAAACGTCGCGCAATGGCCACCTCCGCTGCATTTGTGCATGAGGTCTACGCAAAAGCTGTAGCACGTTGTCACGTCTGAAAGGTTATGCCTCAAACAACAAATACCTATTGTGCTACTTAAAAGAGCCCTACCACACATTTATAAGTAGCTACGGATTCGATTCAATAAAGAAGAATCCTGGTGCGGTGGCTACATTTACGATGGAGGCGGAAATGATGTAGGCCCGTGTGCTCAGATTTGGGTGCACGTTAAACAACCTTAGGTGGTCGAAATTTGCGGAGCACTCCACTACGGCGTCTCTCATAATCATATGGTGGTTTTGGGACGTCATACCCCACATATCAATCAATCAAATCAATCATCGATTCAATAAAGGAGCTTGCTGCCTCATGACGTCATCCAACGAGAATTCTCAGATTGCGTCCAGTGCGAGCGCAGCTAGGAAAATTAGTAGCACGCTGCAATCGCATTTTCTCTCTTCTCTCGTCCCGACGAAAATGCTGGGAGATAAAACAGGGAAGATTGGCACGAAAGAAGAGATTGCGTCACGCATGCCTCGTGGCCTTGAGCTATTATCCGTCTTATTTTTTTCTTTGAATGCAAGACTTTTAGACTTTTGCAGTCTGATTGCGCGTGCACGGGTGGACAGGTCGAGAGCTTTTGCGGTGGCCCCAGTAGCTACCGAGCGCGCCATACTCAAATCAGGCATTAGTTGATACTAGGCCGTGGACGTACTCATTTTGAGCCTGTATCATCGTTTGTAGAGAGGAGAAAAAGAAATTTTTCTTCCGACTTCAAGAATTTATTGTCACATCCAGGCTGCGTACTGCGTTTTCATATTTGGCACACGTGCTCTTCGTAGCCTCGACTACCGATGGGCAGCGTTTTCTGACCATGCTCATGAAGTGTTACAGGCCCCCCTCTAAGTACCCATTGTCATTGCCATCATTTGCAAAGTAAACTTCCCTGTCTCGCGTAGCAGCGGCCCGCGACGTTGATATTATCCGGGCGTAAGAGCTCTCACTCAATATTACACTAAAGTTACCCGCGTGACCGGGATACTAGATGGATGACGGCTAGAACATTAGTGCTAATCGATGAGGGATGGTAGAAATACAAAGGAAGAATAAAAAATTGAGTGACTGAGTCAAGGAATGAATGAATACAAAAAACCGAAAAGACACGTCATAAACAGACAGCGTATTGCCTCCGAAATACCACACAGTCCTTTGCCTTAATTGATTCCGAACATGCAATGGTCAAGACCTCCCTTTCCTTGTCATGGGGATCGATCGCTATGGCTTTGCGGTTCCCTAAGATGATCGTCGCATTTGTACATGCAAACGAATTTCTTAGGCGGGCATGTCACACGCCCTCCTCCACCACGTGAATGCTCTGAAATGCTTGGGCGATTCCTTTGTCGCTCGATCAGCGCAGTCGGGACGATGCAGCAGCAGGCGTGCCGATGGTGTCCAGGGAAGCATTGCAGAGCGTCGTCGGAAAGCTCACGTTTGAGTTTTGCCGCATAGCTTGATGCTGCCATAATAATGGATGATACTTTATTTGTGAAAACTGAAGGTTAAAATTTGTTTCCTTGCATCGAAATGGACGGCATTTCAGGCGATGCTATTTAACCATCCTAATTGTGGCATCAATGCTTCATTTGCGGCATTTGAATGATTTCAACTGAAACGTCCGCAAAAGTTCATAGCCAAGAAACGGGATTTGAATTTGTTTTAAAAACGTTATTGATTGCAATAATTGATCTGTCTCATTTGTATTTTACATGTATCTGAATCCTTCGCACTCCTAAATTCATAAGCTTCAAAGTAACGAGAAGTGCTACGTTTTCTTTTAGTAGTCATTGTGAGCCCCACGGTTTAGTCATTAAATATTGTGTCTCGAAGTTCATGGAGCTGGTTGAAATATTTTACAGCTGAATCATCTTCTTGCAAGCTGGCCTGAATTTTGAAGTAATGTCCTATTGTCTGCATAGACGTTGGAACTGTACGAAACAGCTCATGCTGAAGAAACATACGCGACATTTTTGATGGTCAGGTTTTCGGCAATGGGACGCAACAAGAAAGCCATCTCGCCGTTCAAGAATTGGGTATCTTTAATGTACAATCATTCTGTGTGTACAGGGCTGCATTCAAATGATGTAGGAAAAAAAACGCCACCAACCCTCCACATTTGTCCACATTTTCAATTTGCGAAAAAAGTAATAATTTCAGCGTTCACGAGGTTTCGTAATCTTTTTTTCTTTTAAATTCTGGGTACTTCAGGCCGAACTTTGCACATTAATTCAAAAGGCAATCGACTCTTCGCTTGGTGTGTATGTTTTGAGAAGAGAACGCCACATAATTTTGTAGTCCGAAGGCTGTAGCACACCGGCAATTAGCAGCGGTCGCGCGACTGCGTTGGCTAGTCGCGTCCTGGCAAATTTTTCAGTCACGCAACTGCAGTCGCAAAGCTGCTGGAACCAATCAGCGATGCTAAATTTTAGTTTTTCATTGCGCTTGCCTCCTGCTGCCAGATACAAACGAGTTCGTTCCTCTGGGTCTATGGTACCATGGCCACCACGGAATACTTGGCTTGAAGATGGCGGGGCGCAGCAGCTCGAACAAAGTGTCGAATTTACGTGGCGGCATTCGCAACAAGCTAAACTCCCTCAATGTAAAGAGAAAATAAATTGTACACTATCTGTCCCCCGTATTCAGAATCGTTTTAGGGGCGAAGCTTGTTGAAGCCACCCCGTCCGTCCCTCGTCGTAGTCGTAGTGCGTAACCAGTTAAATTTTGACCTGCAAGGTGGTGCCGGTGGGAGATTTCTCCTCTGCGTTGTTGAACAATAAAATATTCGCAGAGTGTGCGCTAATTAAAAGCCGAATTCTCCTGTCTCTCATTCCCAATTAGCAGCCATTGGCATGTACATTGAGCACTATCTGACAAGAGAGGGTTGCTACGTTATACTCGCTGCGCGTAACCTCCTTGGTTTTAGAAAGGTCTAGCGAGCGTTGGGTCGCAGTGCCATAAATACAGTGAACTACTATACACCATGAACTTGAGATGGTTGAAGATGGGAAGTAGACACGAAGCGCAAGCTTTAAGAAAGTGTGCGTGTGCTACCCCTGGTTAAGTTTTTGGAATGTCTGCTGGATGGCGGTGCTTCTATGTGCGAAATATATGACGTTAAGATGCGAGATGGTGGTACTTGGAGTGTTGGCTAGATGGACGAACGAACACAAAGACAGATGCATGGACGGACGCACGGATGGCTGCACGGACGGAGGGATGCATGGACGGACGCAGGGTCAGATACATGAACGAATGCAGGGACGGATGCGCGGATGGACGTGCGGACGCAAGAATAAACGCACGCACGGACGGGCGGATGGACGCATGGATAGTCACACAGACGGACGCATATATGATGAAAAGAGGCGAGATGATAGTACTTGGAGTGTTGACTACATAGACGAACGGACACACAGACGCATGGACGGACGCATGGACGGACGCAGGAGCGGATCCATGGACGAACGGAGGGACGGACGCATGGATGGACGTGTGAACGCACGAACAGACGCACACATGGATGGGCGGATGGACGCAGAGATGGTCACACAGACGTATGCATGGACAGACGGAAGCAAGAACGAATGAACGGACGGATGCTTCGCCCCACTCTCCATCATTCACCCCGTGGATATGATGCCATTTCTTTTCTATCTTGAACTTGACTTGTCACCGCCTTCAATGCAGTGCGTTTGGAACGCGTTTGTGCTTCATGCCTTGGCAACGATTTAAGACGCAGCGTTCGAGACGCGTTTGTGCTGCATTGGAGGCTGTGGCAAGTCAAGGTAAATTCAAGTGCATTTGTGAATACGTACGACTCACAAAAATACTCTTCGTCGTCTCAGCGCAGCTCGGGAGGTAGGCGACTTGCATAGCCGGGCAACTCTAGCGATCGAAGGGACAGTCACACCCACCGCCGGCTTTTTTAATTGCGAAGGATTTCTTAGCGAACTTCGGCGACATTCAGCGTATCTATCTATCTATCTATCTATCTATCTATCTATCTATCTATCTATCTATCTATCTATCTATCTATCTATCTATCTATCTATCTATCTATCTATCTATCTATCTATCTATCTATCTATCTATCTATCTATCTATCTATCTATCTATCTATCTATCTATCTATCTATCTATCTATCTATCTATCTATCTATCTATCTATCTATCTATCTATCTATCTATCTATCTATCTATCTGTCTGTCTGTCTGTCTGTCTGTCTGTCTGTCTGTCTGTCTGTCTGTCTGTCTGTCTGTCTGTCTGTCTGTCTGTCTGTCTGTCTGTCTGTCTGTCTGTCTGTCTGTCTGTCTGTCCGCCTACGACATTGTGCTGTTCGTGCCGTATCGCTACATAGATTGGTATATGAGTGGATTGGTATAATCAATCAAAGTTTTTGTTACATAACATGATCATATGCATGACAAAAGTAAAATAAGTGACGGGTTCTAATGTGCAAATCAAGAAACTATGTCATGTGCAGCATAATTTACAAGAAATGGTCAAGGGCACTTGTGGCCGTTTCAAATAATGAATATATACTAAAATAGGTATGGCGAGGTGCTTCCGTATGACGAGCATAAATGACAGGTGATTACAGGAAAATCATGGCATGCCTATAATGTATTACATGATGTACATGGTGCACTCATGGTGCACTCACGACCGCTTCACTAGTTAGACGTGTACCAAGTTTGGTATTGGTTGACGTGACTGTATGATGAACATGAATGAGAGATAGTAAAATAGAATCTTGATGTGCGTATATAGTACAGCATGTGTGAAATGCCATGCTCGTAGTGTTCTTACGGCAGTTCTGCAAGCTTGCTATGCACCGAAATTGGTATTACACTGCGTTACTGTAGGACAGAAATAAGCGACCCATGGTAACACAAGAATTATGAAATGTATGTTCTTTAGGGCGTCGATTTTCATTCCACGCTCATGGTGCGCTTCAGGCCACTTGTCTAGCTACATTGATATACAGCAGTATTGCTACAGTGCGACGTAATTGATTGTGAGCATAAATGACAGATAGCAAAATAAAAATCATGACGTGCGTATAGTGTACAAGATATATTACATGCCACGTTCTCGGTGAATTCGCGGCCCTTTGGACGTCTTGATTTGCCCGAAACTTGGCCATGCGCGAAGTGGCTGTATAACAAACACAAATGACAAGTTTAAACACGCATATAACATACTTGTCATGTACTACATGCTTTGCTTTTTGTAGACTGCTTCGCATTACATCTAACCGAGCAGCGGATTCGATCTGCTGGTTTTCTTCGCTACATCTGGCTGCCTGGCCTTTCTTTTGATATATCTTCATTTCTTGATTGTGCAGGCTTGTAACTGTAACGCACACAAGCTTGAATACGCGCTCTTCTTTTGCCTTTGTCCATTATTTGAGTTGTTCGTCGGCGTTATAGAACGCCCGCTGGAAGTTGAAACGGCGTACACTGGACCGCGTGTGGAGGGAGGAGAAAGAGGGGAAATTCCACCGAAGTGATGCAGTTACTCGCACATGGAGAGCAGCGCAGCGTCCTATCGCGTGGTCTTCGTCCATTTGAGACACGCGAATGACACGACCCACGGCGTCCGCGAGGAAGAAAACCGCCAGATCGGATTGCCTTCCTTCGTTGGCCGCCGCAGTGTTGGGTATCAGCAGGCGTGAACAGATATACGGTTGGGCCAAATTCGAAGAAAGGAGATGTGCAAATTCCCGCGATTGGTGGCCTCGAGTATTCTCTCGCAATGACTCTGCTACAGCTGGCTTCGATCTCGTAAGTCTTCCCTTCATTGAGACCGTCGATGAAAGTCCTTAGCGTCCTTCGTGGTTACTGCAGGAGCGACTGGGCCATTTCGGGCAGTCACCGCAAACTTTTTTCACCAGGACGTGGTCACAAACGCTGCCTTGCGCGATATATATCGATAGACGTCAGTACACCTCGTAAAGTTTGTACAACTTTTCAACGGAGAGATGGATCACTTCGTTTTTTAGTCAATTGCACAGAAGTTCAATAGTTCACGCCATCGCCTCAGTAGTGCGTTTGGGAAAAGGGGAGTCGTGCGTACTAAGAGTCCAAAAAATTGCCCCGTATCTGAGTGTTACACTGCAAATGTCGTCGAAATACGATAGTCTTGCGCCTGGACAGAGTGAAAAAAACGGTTATTTCATGTTCTGCGCAAGGAAATCAGTGAATGGTATTCTGGAGGCACTGTGTTAGAGTGCCTCGAGCGTGCAGCGGAGGCGAACGGGCGCATCAAGTCACGTCACACGTGAGACACGAGCGCTATCTGGCATATCTTGGAAAATGAGGTGCGCGGCGTGCGTGCCCATCTCGGAGGCGATAAGGTGTAGAACGCAAGGTGATAGGTGCCACCACCGTGTTGTCTTAGCAATGCAATGGAAACACTTGCCTTTTCGTGCAAGCGTTGCATCGTCAGCGGTCCTTAGAAATATTTACGTATGCCTTTTCTAGCAAAAATACACATATACAGAATATTGACGTGTTGTTATGGTGCCTCAGATATGCGCAATAATTGTTTTTTATTTGACAATCGCACAAGTATAAACGCTAAACCTTGAGCAATATTGGTGGGCGCTGCGGAGGGGGTCGGCCATTTGGGGTAGGGTTTGGGGCCGTTTGAAATATTGTTAAGGGTGGACAAACGGACGGACAGACCAAAACTTTTGCGTCGAAGGTAGCTAAGAAAGACTATCGTCTTTAAAAAGATGATGATGATGATGATGATGATGATGGCGCTCAGGAATACTTCGTTGACAAAGCCCATACCCCTGTGTATCCCGCGAGCGTTCATTCCGCATTGAGACGACAGGTAGCGCGAGAGACGCTGGGATCTCTGGAGCGGCCCGATTCACTTACGCGAGCGCTTTGTGGAGCTGCGCTAGACCAGATACAAAAGAGCCAGATGTTAGCCTTCCTCCATGTAGCATTCCGATTGGTTGCGGTCGTATTTCTTGCTCTGCCCTTGCGACGAAGCTGTGATTTTGTTATATGACAGAAGTTATTGGCGTGATGTTGTTGGTGGCATATTGCTGTTTGGTTGACAGCTTTCACCAGAAGACAATGTAGTCTTGGTGAATTATTTATGTCTCTTGGGCTGATTGTGCGGTTTAAATGGGCCTGCAGCGACATCATCATTCCTCCACGTACAAATTCTTCATGGTAGGCTCCCACTTGGCCGCTGGTAGGCTCCCACTTAGCCTTCTGAGGCACCGTGAAAGTCACTTCTTCGTTTTGCAGCAGAAAGATCTCGTTTGTCAGCTCCTGAATGCTAAATGAGCGCCTGAAGTCGCACAGTACACGGGGCTCTAGCATTTAACTTTTAACTTCCATTGTTGACACGTTAATGGCGACGCAGGCGTCAAGGTAGCCTACCGTAGCTATTGTTGATTAGACCTCCGCATGATCGTATGCTTTGCACTGACTTCGCGCGCATCCGTGAGTTATTAGTGTGTAGATGAGCAAGGTTTCTCAGTCTGTCTGGTCTCATCTTCTCGCGTGTCGCTTTCTATGTGTAGACGTTTCACTCCAAAGCCTATTACCTTTCTGGCGAATCGCTACTCGGTCAACCCCGCCTGCTCGGAAGGCATAGCCCCAAACTCTGTATTGTTTGCCCAGGGTGGTACGGGGCAGTCTTTGTAAGCATCGCTGCCCCCAGCGCACAAACTTCACGAATATATGGCGCTAAGACTACCAAGCTATCACCCGACCACTCAGCGAGTAGTCAAGAATCGCTATGTTCTTTGGTCAATATGTGACAGGTTCGAATGCAGGTGCTTGACCTCGTGGTCGGGTGATATCGTGGTCATGTTGCTCACACATCGAGCTGCTCGAAGTGAGCTTGCCGCCGGGTGGACTGTAGCTGCGCGCTACGTCAAGTCGCCGATAGGCGACTGTGCGTCTCTGCGCTTGAAAGGAGGACTAGTCAGGCGTAGGAAAGGAGTGCAAGAATTCTTTTTCGAATTGGAGGCTCTGCGTGGCGCGCAGCGCTGTAATATTCAGAAAACGTGATCACCGTTGACTACTCTACCAATTTCCGAGCTTCTTTGGGGGGTGTAAAAAAAGTGCAAGCCCGTTGACTGGCCCTTTTGCGTGCACTGTGATCGCCCAGTGCGCGCGCCTATAGCATTTCTCCTCCGTCGATATACAATCGCCGCAGGCGCGATCAGAACCGCGCGACCTTTGTGTCAGCAGTCAAGCTCTGGAACCACTGCACCGCTGTCACGGACGGCTATTTTCGGCGACACCGCGTCACGGCAATTAACGGGCGCCGTACTCCCCGACTGACCGTGAGAAACGGCGGCACATGAAAGGGAACCGATAAGTGCAAAATGGGGGTGCTCTCCTTAGAACGTCGCCGCCGACAGTTAATCCTTTTATAACCGTGGCGATGTCTGCAAGGTCGTAGAAGGCCGCGGTATACCCCGTACAAGGATTAGACTACAAGACGCCCGGCTGAGAGCTAAGTGGTTGACCGTTCCCACGGAGAAAAGCGTGGGAAACGCTCTGGTGGCCAAGCCGTATGACAACAACCCGACAGGTTGTCACTCTCGCTAGTTGAGGACCCTCTCCCAATTAAAAAGGGGTGGGGTCAAAATATTTTTGGGGCGGAGTTTCCCATCAATTAAACGCGCATGATTGGACCCAGGTAGAGGTCTCTTGTCCCCAAGGAAGAGAGCGAGGAGACACGAGGGGGATTTAAGCGCAGGATTTTGCCCTGCTAGGCAGACTAGTCGCTGACCAAGATGGTGTAGAAACAGATCAACAAGCATCTCTTCTAGAAGTTTTTAGTGTGGCTCTGTATCGGCTGGCCACCTAAACTTAGCCGTTCGTCCAGCTGTGACGCGATATTAACGTCTGCAACGTAGACATCGGGACTTCGTTTCGAGTTAGCTCAACCTGCTCGAAGTCACCTGCAAGCACTAGCCTCCCGGAGCCACCAGCGTTGCAACACCGCCGACATCGCAGTCGTGCCAGAACTCTCTTCGACTTCTCGCATCCGATCGTCGGGGACACAACGCTGCCGGTCATCACACGTATGCCTTCACCTGTTTATACCTTCGAACTTTCTCCTCCGTCGTTCTATTCTTGTTAGTTGTGTAGTTTGTAATAGTTCTCTCTCGTAAGCTGATTTATTGTTTCTGTTATATATTTCTTTAGTTGTATCAAGTGTCGATGTATTTTGTTAGTTGTATCGAAGTGTTATATTAGATCCCGTGTGCTGCAATATCACTAGAGTAAAGTTTGTTTTGTTTTCCCACGTCTCTGATCTCTTCACTGTCTCTGCTTGCGTACGGAACGAACCAACCTGCTGTCATTCCCGTCGCCGACTTCGCGCTGGCGACGCTAGAGTGGCAGCTTGTAACAAAACTGGCGTCCGCGACAGGACGTTCCGTACAAGAGTAGGACAGTGAGGGGTCAACGAGAACCGTGCGGACAGCGTGGTGATAGAGCCGCACAGTTGAAGCGGTTGCACCCTGCATATGATTGCGCTGTTTTTATAGTGGTATTATAGTGACAGTTGCAGTATGGAGTGTGTGGATTTTGATAAGTGGATCGCGTACGGTAAACAGTTAGGCCTCGAGGGCGCCGAACTGAGACAATGTGTTAAGGAGCAGCAGGAACAGGCGCAGGCGTTAGCCAGAGAAGAGCGGGCACGGGCCCGGGAGAAAAGGGAAAAAGAAAGGGAGAGAGAACGCGAAGAAAGGGCGAAAGAACGAGAAGCGGCAAGGAAAGCGGCAAGGGAAGCCGGAGAACGGGAAGTGCAGTTACTGCAATTAAAGATTCGCCTCAGTGAGGGTAGCAGGGTGAGCCGATCCAGCAGTGAGCACGGCGATGCCGGCGAGAAACTGTCATTTGAGCGAGACACATGGTGTCAAGGGCTACTCACGGTTCGGCCTTGCGAGGCAAATGAAGCTGTTGCGCGACTCAGTCAGCACAACGCGAACAACTACGAGGTAGTTAAGGCAGAGATGCTCCGGATGTTCGGAACTTCTGTCTGGACAAAAGAAGAGCAGCTCAGACAAGAGTCTGAAAGAGAGCGCGAAGCAGAAAGACAAGAGTCTGAAAGCAAGGCGCGTCGGAAAGCGTTGGTCGTTGAAGCGCGTCGTGAAACGCCAGAACCAGAAATCGCGCTAGAAAAGGGCCCGCATATTCTCGAATGCATCAATGTAAATGATGTAGAGAACGAGGCCTTGGCCGGTCTCGAGGTAGAGACAGTATCAAAAAACGGTCCTAGCGAGGATGAGGTGTGTGCCAGCAGCCCTAATGGACTCAGTAAGAAGCTGGAAACCATCCTCATGCCTCGAGAGGACGTCTCGAGATCGTCACATGCAGATATAGGGTTAGCACAGTGGCTAAACACAGCGAGAACGCGACGCTTCAAGAGTGCAACGATGCCATCGGAGAGGGCCCAGTTAATGGTTTCATCAGCATTAACAAAGATAATTTGGCCCGGCAGTCCGTCATCACACCGAGTTCAAAATGTTTGAGCGTGGGGAAAAATGTAGCACAAGCTCCAATGAGCTTCCCAACCCCTCAGTTCCCGACGCGACTTGATGATGGCATCGAGAAAAAGGGGGCAAGCAAACATCGCCGAAAACGAAAGAAGCGGAAGCGCACTGCGCTGCGCAAGCCTAGGTCAGGCCCCACTCAGTCGCAAGAAAGACGAGAGGGTAGGCCATTAGTCCGTTTCAAGGAACGTCAATGGTGGCGTTCAGGGAAGCACAAGCGGCGAGCCAGGTGTAGAGGGAGGAAACGAGGTACGCCACCCCAACGCAGCGTGCGGTTCAGTTCGACAACTTTGGGAAAGCGGCCTTTGCCGAAGGGTCAGAGTCGAAAGGGCAGAGTGGCTAAATACCGCATAGGGGAGAACACAAAAGAAAAATGGCACAGGCTTCCCCCCTGCTTCTCGTACCCCTTTCACATTACCGAAGAAAGCCGGCCGAAGTGCAGAATGAGGCGTGACGGCAAAACACAGCCTAACGTTCCTGTGTTTAGTAGCCTCAGGCCTGATGGAAAACCGCCGGGACCGCGACCTCATCGTGTGCGATTCAAGCGAATCTATGGTAGAAAAGGGGGCACGGTCAGTTGAATAATTGTTGCACGCGCGTACTAAGTATAATTATTCAGGGCAACATTGGAGATTCATGTTTGAGTCATTTTAATTTTGTATAGGTTACAAGATTTGATGTAAAGTTTTCAAAAGGAAAACCGTCGAGCCAAAAGCTGAAAGTTAGCATGGAATTAGTTTAATCATAAGTGCGAAAATTTGCATAAGGTAAAACCCGAGAAAATGTGTCATTTTTCTAGTTGTTTCAAAGGTTTAGTGTGGCATCGTATGCCTCCACTGCCATGGGGATGTGGCATGAATGAGCATTTGAGGAAGATGTTAGCATAAACCGAATGATTTCGTAAATTGATTAAGATTGGCGTGACCCGGTACAGTTGTCGTTGCGCGCATTGAGACTTGAGGTCTATGAGCATGTTGTTCTTTTTTTCCCTTCCGTCGGTTGTTTTCCGTTTGTATGTACGTATTTCATTGTATAAGAAGTGTATTTTGAGTTATTTTCTTGTTGCTTGGTGCATTGGTTGTTTTTACTTGCTGTAATGCACATTGAAGGATTGCACTACAGTTGAGGAGCGCACCTGTTCCGTTTTATTTTGTAGTATACATTCGTGCAGTGTATTCTGTATTGATGGCTACCGTACACGGCTATTTCCTCTTCTTGTTTGTATGGCGCATTGATATTGTTGCGTGTAAATGAAGCTGGTACTCTAACCATTATTTGTTTTTCTTTTGGTTGTTACTTTGATGCACTCTGCCTAGTTATGTTGTGTATGAGAGGGACAGTCCTCATGTCTCCCTTGTTGGTGGTGTTTTGTTCCTTGTTGTCGGAAAAATTCCCCTCCGTGCGAACAAATGTTATGAATAACATTCTGAAAGTGGGGGGCAATGTCACGGACGGATATTTTCGGCGACACCGCGTCACGGCAATTAACGGGCGCCGTACTCCCCGACTGACCGTGAGAAACGGCGGCACATGAAAGGGAACCGATAAGTGCAAAATGGGGGTGCTCTCCTTAGAACGTCGCCGCCGACAGTTAATCCTTTTATAACCGTGGCGATGTCTGCAAGGTCGTAGAAGGCCGCGGTATACCCCGTACAAGGATTAGACTACAAGACGCCCGGCTGAGAGCTAAGTGGTTGACCGTTCCCACGGAGAAAAGCGTGGGAAACGCTCTGGTGGCCAAGCCGTATGACAACAACCCGACAGGTTGTCACTCTCGCTAGTTGAGGACCCTCTCCCAATTAAAAAGGGGTGGGGTCAAAATATTTTTCGGGCGGAGTTTCCCATCAATTAAACGCGCATGATTGGACCCAAGTAGAGGTCTCTTGTCCCCAAGGAAGAGAGCGAGGAGACACGAGGGGGATTTAAGCGCAGGATTTTGCCCTGCTAGGCAGACTAGTCGCTGACTAAGATGGTGTAGAAACAGATCAACAGGCATCTCTTCTAGAAGTTTTTAGTGTGGCTCTGTATCGGCTGGCCACCTAAACTTAGCCGTTCGTCCAGCTGTGACGCGATATTAACGTCTGCAACGTAGACATCGGGACTTCGCTTCGAGTTAGCTCAACCTGCTCGAAGTCACCTGCAAGCACTAGCCTCCCGGAGCCACCAGCGTTGCAACACCGCCGACATCGCAGTCGTGCCAGAACTCTCTTCGACTTCTCGCATCCGATCGTCGGGGACACAACGCTGCCGGTCATCACACGTATGCGTTCACCTGTTTATATCTTCGAACTTTCTCCTCCGTCGTGCTATTCTTGTTAGTTGTGTAGTTTGTAATAGTTCTCTCTCGTAAGCTGATTTATTGTTTCTGTTATATATTTCTTTAGTTGTATCAAGTGTCGATGTATTTTGTTAGTTGTATCGAAGTGTTATATTTGATCCCGTGTCCTGCAATATCACTAGAGTAAAGTTTGTTTTGTTTTCCCACGTCTCTGATCTCTTCACTGTCTCTGCTTGCGTACGGAACGAACCAACCTGCTGTCATTCCCGTCGCCGACTTCGCGCTGGCGACGCTAGAGTGGCAGCTTGTAACAACCGCCATGACGGATTGCGAAGTTTTGAAAGTTGCATACAATAACGAGCTGTTCGCGAAATTTCGCGACTCCCTGCTCGGCCTAAACATTTGATTTTGCGTACGGCAATCTCCTTACGAAGCAGTTATTCCTGCTTCTTTGCCGCTTGCACCATGCATACGCACGTCACCACAACGATGCCCTTATTATTATTATGCAAATTCAGTCAAACGCGGTTTCGAATTAATTAGCTCCGGTTGGGAGGTGTCCCTTGCAAGGAGAATAGTACAAGAACTGCCCGCAGGAAATATCGTCTCAGTATAATATAAGTCAATTAAGAGTGGGCAGGGCTGCAGCCGGCCGTAATTACGGAGAAGATGAGAGCTGGTAATTATACAGCTACGTTCCTAGGCATCGTCTTCTCACCCCTCACAATTATAGCAGCCAGGGTGCGTTAATCGACGCTTGCTCTATAAAACGCTATTCTTATCCTTTTGCCTTCATCTTCCATATCATAAAATCATGAATCTATCTATTTATATGGAGGAACTCAATGTTGGCCGTTCAATAAAGGTATTTAACACTGCAAAGTTTAAATTACCATTGTTTATGCTCTTCCGTTGCAAAAGCTGTACATTAGTTAATACATTTGATCACTTTGAATGTTTTCGTTTGGTGTTGTGTATTTATGTGAATATTTCGCTGTCGATAATTTCATCATTATTTTCTCTCTATTCAAGCACCTTCTGATCCTGCTTCTTTATGGCTAAATCTTAGTTACTTTTGTTTCATGGGAGCAATACATTTTCATGGGCCTTATTAAGTTAATGTATAGGTGCCCTGACAGATAATCAAGGACAATTTAAGTGGACTCCCAAGAAGCCCAGTACAGTATGCTTCCGTGCAAATAGTCATCTTGAGCGGAATTTCGAAAACTACTTTTTCATTCCTGTTTGTTTTCATTGTTAAGCCGGCTTCTCTAATCACACGCCATAAATCGTGATTAGCTCAAGTGTTCTCTTTCAAAAAAGTTGCACATAAGATGTTTTGCAAAAGGTGGGGTGGGGATGGGGGGTTCTGCTATATGCACAGTACAGAAATAAAAAAAAAATGATTCGTGAAATGTCACGTAAAGAAATTGATTGATGATTGACTATTGGGGTTTAACGTCCCAAAACCACCATATCATTATGAGAGACGCCGTAGTGGAGGGCTCCGAAAATTTCGACCACCTGGGGTTCTTTAACGTGCACCCAAATCTGAGTACATGGGCCTACGACATTTCCGCCTCCATCGGAAATGCAGCCGCCACAGCCGGGATTTGATCCCGCCACCTCCGGGTTAGCAGCCGAGTGCCTTAGCCACTAGACCACCGTGGCGGGGCTCACGTAAAGAACTTAACATTCAATTCTATTCACATGCCTTGTGTGATAATGAAGTTGCAGGCTTAAAGCAGGTAAATCACTTTGCTGTGTTCTTATCCTAAGCAGATTTTGCGTCTCAGAAACTGTGGTGTAGCTGCTATATCACTAGGGCGCTTCACTTCGATCTGATAATTGATTGATTGATTGATTGATTGATCGATATTTGGGGTTTAACGTCCCAAAACCACCATATGATTACGAGAGATGCTGTAGTGGATGGCTCCGGATAGTTCGACCACCTGGGGTTCTTTAACGTGCACCCAAGTCTGAGCCTACGAGCCTACAACATTTACGTTTCCATCGAAAATGCAGCCACCGCAGCCGCGATTCGATCCCGCGACCTGTTCGTCAGCAGCCGAGTACCTTAGCCACTAGACTGCCGCGATGGGGCATTGACTACGGTCTGCAGTTTCGAAAGCCTAATGACCCTCTACTAATCCCGTGAAGTAGAGCGCGTCGAAGTCACTCGCCCTGATTCAGCGGCTGCGTACCAGTGACCCCACAAAAGCAAGGTCGTCACGCCACCCCCAACGTTCAGCAGCGCTTGGACGCATGTCTCACGCAATGGTAGTTTATTATTAACGCGGGCCTTTGCTTTGGAAGATAAAGTGTCCGTGCTGTCATGATATGAGCGTTTGAAAATTAAGGACGAGCTGCAGGATATAGTAGATTAGGTTTGTTAAAAAGAACGTAATACTAGAACAGAACACATGTCTCGGTGAAAGTTTGCCGAATAAATCATATTCAGTCCCTATTCCTTTCTCTATCAATTTACAGGCGTATCATATTCACGGGCTTCTTCACTAGAATGTGTCGTTGAGCCGAAATTGTTAAACTGTCAATTAGTGCGTCGACAACCGTACGAGTACTGAAAAGAGAGGAGTCATTCGCACCTATCACCCATTCCGAGATATCGGGGAAGCCAAGTGTGCCTAATACAATTTCGTCAACACGACAAGTGTGAATGCTTCTGACTCTCGTAATACTTACATGCGAAGCACGTAGTGTTCTTTCACGATAAGTACGCCAGCGCGCCGCGCCTGTCACGACGTTAACGTCGTGCGATGTTTTGTGCGCTTTGTAGTTTTCTATACGCTGAAACGGAAATAGCAGCGGGCATGCAGTTTGCGTGGATGCTCGTTCATTGTCAGAATATTCTGAGCCATGGTTCTGTCACGCAATCGGACCACACTTTTGGGCCGCGTTGGGCCCACAAGTGTAGTCGACGTAGTCGCTAATATATAGGAAAAGCTGACGATTAATTTGGCAGCTTCATTCAGCTATCTGATTTCACAGCCTAATAAAAATTGACTCGGTTTATCGTTCCAAAGCCACGATATGATTATGAGAGTAGCTGTTGTGGAGGGCTCCGGAGATTTGGGCGGCCTGGGTTTCCTTAACTTGTGCCTAAACATTGATACACGGGTCTCGAGAATGTGCGCATCGACCGAAAATGGTGCTTTCATAGCTTAGCGGCAAAGTGGAACGTGAGTGACCATTGGTTTGAGGTCACGTTGTATAGGCTCAGCGGGAAAGGTATGCGCGCGTACGCTCGTCGTAGGTGATGTCTTGTCCAGGAGTGTCACGGGGTCGCACTGCGTACTGTCCGGTACAACAGCAGCCCGAGCAGCTGTGAGGCTGATACATTCCGCGTGCTGTCGCTTTATTGTTCTTGGTATTTTCCCTTTCGGTGTTTACCTTCCTATAGTGGCTACGCTCTCGCTTTTTCCCGCTGGAACTCGCTAAGCGACCGTGACCGTGCGTGACGTGGTCTGCACATCATTCGGAATGTCGCGAGAAAAGGTGTGACGCAAGTGCTTGGCACCCTCTATTTGTGGATATCGGCATTGTCGAAGCCGGTGCGTAATAACAGGGTACGTACTGAGCTTGTGGATTACGCGTGAAACCGTTGGTGGTGGTGCTCTATGCGAAATCTCAGAACACAAAGAAAGCAAGCCACCATACGTATTCTGTACGCGCTCATAGAGTCGGGCAGCGCTCCTGTGAAATCCTTCGTTCACATCTGTACTTTTCTCCATACGTTGCAGTGAACGCTGTGGAGGCCTTAGCGATCCGTTAGGCAGTAGATATGTTGCAACAAGAAAATTGCCGAGTCTTTTTCGTACTCACAGAGTCGTCAAAGGGACTCAACTTGCGGGTCAAGTCAGATATCACCTGGAACGTTTGCGCTGCTTGAGGCTGCGCTGGCACAGTGAGTCGTTCCAACAGGGTTAATGTTTGACGGTCCTTTTCTCGAATAACTTTAAGTCGCAAGCCGTGATGGTGTCTCCATTGACAAAGTCCATACCTCCTCCACCGCAAGTCGGGTTGTTTTATGCGCAACTGTACAAAAAAAGAGTTCTAGTGGGTCAGAGATAAACAGCTCTGTATATGGCTGTGAATGTGTGGTTACTAGCTTTAGTTGACTCCGCTTCTTTGTTGTTTTTTTAGGAGCGAAGCTCCTTATGACGTGGCTTCTAAGTCTCGTTGTCGTAGTGCATAACTTGTGGCACATGCCAGCATACCAATGGCACGTACCCGCCCTCAGGCATATATCTGCATGTCCACACGTTACGAAAAACGTAGCACGGCGTCGTTATCACGCTCTCGCTGTCAACAAAGCGCTGACAGCAGAAATGTGGTACATACTCTCGGTTAGTCCATCGATTGTTAGCTGGATAGCTGTACTTGTATAAGATGAATTTATGATAAATAGAACCGAGATGGCGGTACTTGAAGTGTTCACTAGATGGACGAACGGACGCACGAATGGACAGCCAGACACGCAGACGGACAGACAGACAGACGCATGAACGGATGGATGAACGAACGGACGAACGGGTGCACGGACTCGTATTTTGAGTACTCCACAGCGATCTAGTTGCTCAACACTCGTATCAAGTTATACTGACAATGTTGTTTTGGGACTGCTTTCGTATATCCTAATCACTATTCTCATCAATTGTGTGATTTCACCGGCCCTTAAAATGCTTGTCTACGCTTCATTCTCTGACAAAGGCTGTGCCTTGCTTGTGTATATATATATATATATATATATATATATATATATATATATATATATATATATATATATATATATATATATATGTGTGTGTGTGTGTGTGTGTGTGTGTGTGTGTGTGTGTACTAAAACACGCATATTTGCAGACGTTCTCTCGCATGCAAGAAAAAGCAGAAAGCAGACAGAGAGTCACGCGAAGCTATGGCATAAGCCCATAGGCTTTAGTTGTCCGGATCACCACTCGCGATAGCCCGTGCGTCGCTTTCAGAGATTGCCTTCACCGCAACGTCCTTGACTCGAGGCTTTGTTCGTCCCAGTTTGGAACTGCTTGTGTACAGACGAGGCACGCGGTTCTGAGCCCAACGGGGTGCCTAAAAAACGAACCTCGTTACTTCCTGACAGACGAGCCACCGCTGGGACCAGTGTTGCGTGCCTTGCCATGCGGCACGCTCACTTCTATATATACAACAAAAGGAGGGGGGAGATAATACCGAAAACAATAAAGTGCCTCGGCGGGGCGGGACCCGCTCGTCCTCAACAGTTTCCACACGTCGGCAACATTGGTTGAGAGCGAAAGAACGATGCTACAGGTGCCTGACACGCTGAGGTCTGAGTTGTTTCGGGTCGATGCGGGCCGTTACGAAAGTTGATGGCGACACCCCACACGTCAGCAGAGTGACGGGAGCATATTTTATTCAGTGGGAACCGTAACGTTGTTCCGCGGTCCGAAAATAAAGCGTCGACCGATTACCTTAAGACGAAAGGTGCAAGTGTGTCGTGATGCCAAACGGTTAAGCGTACGAAGTCAAGTGATTGAGAAGAGAATTTTGGCGAGTCAACGGTCGCTCAGATGAATCAAGTTTTAATGAAGTGATAAGGGTGAATCGAGGGCTAATTAAGGGACGAGTTTGAATCAAGATTGAAAGACTTCAGTCAGAATCAACGTACATTAACATGAATTAGAAGTGAATCGAGGGAATTGAGTGTTTTGGATGTGATCTCCTTACAAATAGCTATAGAAACGCGGTGTCATTAGGTTCAGTGTCTCTGTTATAAAGCGACTATGTGCAGTACGGTTCACTGTTAAAGGGAACACTGGAATGAGCATCATCAATATTGCTAGCCCTACAACAGCAAGTGGATAAGAAAACAATCTTCATCAATATTGATTGACTGATATGTGGGCTTTAGCGTCTCAAAACCACCATATGATTATAAGAGACGCCGTAGTGGAGGGCTCCGGAAAATTCGACCACCTGCGGTTCTTTACCGTGCACCCAAATCTGAGCCCACGGGCCTACCACATTTACGCCACCAACGGAAATGTAGCCGCCACCGCCGGGATTCGATCCCGTGACATGCGGGTCAGCAGCCGAGTACCTTAGCCACTAGACCACCCGGGGGGGGGGGGGGGGCTTCATCAATATTGCTAGCCCTTCAACAGCAAGTGAATAAGAAAACAATCTTCATCAACATTGCTAGCTCTTTAACAACAAGTTGATAAGAAAACAATCATCAGGCACGTAACTAATCTATCAAGAGGTGTCAGAGCTTTGAAGCACCACCCATCTTTTGCAAATCAAGACCCCTATGTTCTGTGAGGATGAGAAATTCAAAGATGCAGTGTACACAGGTGTTCCCTTTAACAGAGAATGCGCCTGTACGTTAATTTGTCGTCGGCTTAACATCCGTGCTTTTTCGCAGCGCATCTCTCTCTTTATGTCCGTGTTGCACAAAGCTTTCTCTCGCTTCGACTAACCACTCATTGTCATTAGCCTTCATTATACTTTTGTCTTGGGGTAATGAAGGAGCTAGCTTAGACTGTTGGCAATGATTTTAGTAGATAACGTAGAGAGCTGTATACAGAACAGCCATGTGATCAAACTTTATGAGACCACAGATAATTGTAATTAATCCAAAATTTGCATCGCGATTCTCCTTGCAATCGCATCGTGATCTTGGCAATTATACCTAAAGTAATTGGTAATTATTTTCTATTATACTGTATGCTTTATTGACATTCCCTGAAAACAGAATACCGCTGGAGCCGTAGCTTCGTAGTTTTGATGAGGACTTGTGTTTGTGAGGGCCTTCCTGTGAGAAACGGTTCCTGTTGACATTTCCTGTTGAACAATATTTTTCTAAATTGTGCGTCCAGTGTGTATCGGCGATTTATTATTGCGATAGCAATTATGTGCACACTCTCGGCTGGATTTCGCCGCTGGTGGCGACGTCACTCACCGTAGATGTATACGTACTATCTATATGGAAATGCGAGAAAAAAAAACCAAAGCAAAAAAACCACTCCGGTGCGTGAAATCGAACGTGGAACCTTTCAGCCATGAAATCGAGGCGTTAACCACTGAGCCACCGCGGAGCGCGTTTACTGTTCACATCGCAAACCATGTTTGCGATGTGTTCTTATCGTATGTGCTCACGAATCGTTTCATCTGGAAGTATATATTTCACAACTTTCCGATGAAAGTTTCAGGAGTAAGCACTTGTCTCTGCCATTCCTGTCTGTCTACGTATTGCGCTTGTATTTGAAACCATCCTGTTTTTGTGACATTGGGGAAGTCTTGCGAAGCCCGAAATGCTACAGCAATTGCTGCGCATCTCGTTCGCAACCACAAGAAACATAAATTCACTCGCCCAACCAATGCAAGTGCTGGCCAAGCACACATGACCGTTGCCTTGTGGACAGCAGACGCTCTAGTGGCATCTCCGCTTTGTCAATTCAGTCGTCTTTCCCTAAAAGACGTCACGCACACAACGTTGCCAATAATCGTAGAAAGTCAAGAGGGCGGGTAGGGGCAAATAACAAAATTATCTTGCAAAAAAATCTGTTCATCCCTCTTGCCAGAAATCCAGCATAAATCCCGGAAACATACAGAGGAACGTCTCCAGTGTTGGTAAATGAGACCCATTCATGTCAAAGATTTGCTGTGATTGACCTTTAACATTCTCTAAAGTCGCTACGTCGAAGCCGTAAGTCGTAGATATGGGCCTTGGCTCTGACTCGAAAAACTGTAAAGTCTCAATCATGTCACCGGAACGAATGCGTGTCCCGCGCCAATAAGTGTATTTTTTTTCATTTTACTAACGCAGAATGGCCCGTAGCACACGTCAAGTGACTATGACGCGACACAGAGGAGCGGCGTCTTTTCCAGTGGCGTTACCGAGGCCATTGCAACAGGCTCGTCTTTAAGGACAAATCATCAAGAGGTAAGTGAGATGTGATCTAACATTTATTCTACAAACGCATGAACGCGTATGCGTCGTGTGCGTTTCCAGTTGACTTCTTTTACTTAAGCATTATGATATTTGCGCTTGTTTAGCGCGGACGCTTCGTGACTGTGGGTTAACTTTTAGATGCGGAGCATCTTATACTCGCGCCTTGTAGTGCGCCGTCCGCGCCGTCCGCACCGCTTCTCGAACATTCTACAGCTGACGCGCGCGCATGCGCCTTCGCGCCGTCGCCCACTCTTCCACCATCTGTGCATCCCTTCCTCCTCTACACACCGCGCGCGCTTCACTCCTCCACCATCTGTGCACCCTTCCTCCTCTACACACCGCGTTCGACATCTACAATTCTCCTGATTCTCCAGTGGACGCGCATGTGGCGTCGCGCTTCGAGAACATTCAACAGCTGACAGTGCATGCGCCGTCGTGCTGTATATATACTCAAGGTCAGCGCTCACTCGCTCAGTTGCCGCTCTTCGGTTGGTTTGTACGGCGCGTCGACGTCCAAGGTTGCGGTGAAATGAATTCCAACGAATCCACAAACACAATGATCGACGTCCCTTCGACCAGCGCCGCCCTTTCGCATACGTGTGTACGTGTTCACTCATTTAACACCCCCTCCTACAACCACGTTAACCAATTTAGCCATCGACCCAAGTAAGTCGCAATTTAACACCCCATTTCACAACCACGTTAATCAATTTAGCCATCGACCCAAGTAAGTCGCACTTTAACACCCCGTTAACCAATTATATGGTCCGCATCCTCCTCAGTGTTCCCCCGAGGGAAGCTGCGGGCAATTTTTTGCCCGATGCTTTCAAATGAAGTGTTTGCCGAAGCACCGAAAAATCACCACGGTGGAAAGTTTCGCGTGTTAATTTAAACCCACCATCAACATTTGAATGGACCGGTTCAGTGAGAAATAATCTTGAAGAGGGGGCAAATGTGTCTTCGTTGTCTGACGATACTAGCGCTAAGATTTCAAACAATTCAAAGCATGTGAAAATGATCTTCAAACTGGTGAAACTTTTGCTATGTTAGTTCATGTCATTGCTTATTAAGTTTCTAGTTCTTTTTGTCATTGATTTTCTTGTTCAAAAGAACATAATTGCAAAGACTGATAATTACAACAGTACGTTTGCGTTATATAGCTCGATTCAACCCATGGGAGCGGCTATGGGAGTCGACCCATGGGAGCTGCAACACAGTCATTGTCACATGCTCAGTTCCGTTAAGTTTGTCCAAGCAGAAAGGACGAACTTAAGAGTATAGACCAGGTTAAGTGCCTTACTAGAGAAGCTACACAATATCTTGGTGCCGTTGTCCTCAGGACACACTTTGGGAGGCTGCTTTACTCTAGCTCATAGCCATCATGTGAATCGACTGTCAAACGTTCATCGAATATTTAAAAGTCGGTAGTTGAAGGACTCGCCATCGCATTCAGAAAGGGTCGCTCTCATTGATTCCGAACATGCGACCACAAAATGTTTGGGAGCGAATCGAATGCTGTGTGCTCCATGAGTTTCTGGGTGGTTTTGACCCGCCCACCAATTTAGTTTTATACATAAATAAAGCGGCCAACTTACGTAACCGGGGAAGGCCTAGGATCACTCAGGCGATTCAAGTAATCGACCACCCCATGCAGCGCACTGCTTCTCTGTAGGCTGTGCGGTCACGTGGCACTTCGCCTGAATGACTTGACGCCATGCAGTGAAGGTAGCAGTGGCCAATGTCAGCTGGTAGGCGAACCTCGAGCATGTCTTGAGTTTAAGAAAATAGAAGTGAGTTTGGTTGGCTAGGCTAGAATATCTACGTTTTTACACTTCCCGCGGTGAGATTAGTGTTTAATACAAGGGGATGAATACTTTCTTTCACTTATAGGTCCTAATTCACGCGTACCTGCAAAGGTGCATTCACTGCCTTTGAGAAGATTGTGAGGCGGAGTGTGACGGTGAGATTTAAAAGATGAGTAGCGCCTTGAGGACAATTGTTGTTCACAATAACCTGTTCATTGTGATGTCTATCTTGCTTCATGTCGAGCATT
The DNA here is from genome assembly GCF_013339725.1 of Rhipicephalus microplus. Classification (NCBI taxonomy): domain Eukaryota; kingdom Metazoa; phylum Arthropoda; class Arachnida; order Ixodida; family Ixodidae; genus Rhipicephalus; species Rhipicephalus microplus. The sequence goes on from NC_051174.1 coordinate 77,162,857, forward strand.
TCTCTTCAGTACATAATAATCGATTGTCGTTTTATCTATGGAGCTTCTCATAAGCACACCAGAGCAATCTTTGGCACTAGTGCCTATGGGAGCTGCAATGCATGGTGCTTCAGCGAACATGAGAATGGTGGATAGTACACAATATTGTCAAATCATCGCATTTCCGGCTTTGTTTGGCTTCGCGGGGCTTGCAGCTGATTTGTCACCAGACGACAATCAGCAAATGTCCAGCAGTTGCACTTCGCAACCTTAGACATTTAGGATCACCAATTCCAATCGGGTCACGAAGTTCGCAACGGTCCCTTCTTTTTAATCGAAAAAAAATGAAAATGCAACAAAAAAGCTAAAGTACGTGTGAAGCCCACAAGTATGAAGACTAGGCAAATGTGTGTACTATCCATCATTCCCATAGACACTGTACGATCGCAGCGCCCGAGTCCCCTCTAGTTAATGTTAGAAAATTCTGGTTCTAGCATGAAATAGCCCCGGACCGTAATTGTAGCAAAGGCGGGAAAAGGGAACTGACGTTCAGGTGCAGCGATGTGAGAGTGAGGAGAAGGAAAAAGAGGGAGAGGGTGAAGCATAGCGCAACGGCGGTTAGTATGCCATATCCTGGGGTCGGTAAATTGAGGTGAGTGTGAGGGCGTCAGTCACCTGGCTAGTGCGTTCCACCAACGCGCTGTAACGCGTCGTGATGATATCTGTCGGAGAATGTGGCCCGACTCCGGAGGCAGCATTATCTAAAGGTGGTCTTCATTGCGTATTCTACTAGTACTCTTTAAGTGGCTACTTTCTGTTTGTTACACTTAAATGATGACTAGTATCGGCTAGTGCTCACTAAAATACTGACCTAAATAGCGGCTAAATAGAATGTTTGCGATTACAACAGGCTATCATAACACCAGAATATTCTTCTTCTAGTCACAAATCACTATGTTGCGAGCCTGTACCTACCATGTGCCCTGCTTTTCACTCAAGTTCTAGGAGCGCGTCCGCATGAGCGTCCAAGGCTATATTCACAACATTACCCCACACGATCAATCGTTGCCCTGTCTATGCGCAATAGGGGGCATCTCCTGTCGCCAGTTACCCTATACTGTACTTTTTCTTTGTCCAGGCAATTACTCCACGCTCCTACACACGCAGGAACTCGGAAAAAGAAAAAAATGCTTTCTGGTCAAGAGAAGGCGCGGGGAAGACAAGATCTCCCACGCCTTCATAATGCTGCGTGTTGTATGTTTATCAGTGGGGAGGCAAGGGCTCTGGAAGCATACCTTCTGACTAACGACGGCGTTTTTAGGCAGGAGAGTATATAATATATATATATATATATATATATAATGTGTTGAGCTAAGCAGCAGGCATGGTATGGAAAATCTGCGGGTTGTGGGCTCATTTGGTACCACAAATCCACGGAAAATCGTGCGATATTGATAAGACAGCGTGCTGCCACCTCATTCAGATTTCGAAAAGGGCAGAGTTTAGTAACGACGCATGATTTTCACAAGGCCCCTTAAGTTCTCCTGATACACGTTTGCTCCTTAGAAAGCGCGTAAAAAGGAAATGAAGCTGTCACGCGCACCCACATCATTCTTTTTTAATGTACACTGACAAACATCAGCACATTTTTTGCAACTAAATGAAGGCTGCAGTATGGCAGAATATTTGGAGATTTATTTATTTTATTTATTTATTTACAATACTGCCAGTCTCTACTGAAATAGTATCAGGTGGTCAGTATGTGAAGATGCTTTGATTACTCGTCACATTATTCAATCAGCAATACATTTGTTCTTGTCAGTCAGCGTGCGTCAGCCCGATGACCACGCTCGCAGCAAACACCAGTGGAAAATCCTCTCTCCCGCAAGGTTAGAGCAACCGAATATGCAGAGGCTCCAAATTCGTAGAGGCAACGAGCGAGCTGTCTGATGGAGCGTTAATTAAGAGCAACGAGGAATTCCAGGGCTCAGACAGAATGCGCTGTGTTCCGAACGCTGTGCAGAAAAGCCTCTAGCCGCCCGATCACCCCGGTAACTAGCAACCGAAGACCCGATGCCCAGGTCGAGTATCAGCGCCTCCAACCCAGTGGCACCCGCCGCTTCTTCTTCTTTGAACGCCACAGGCGGTCAGTCACGGATAATGCGATAATGATTCCGGTAGCCGCGGTAGATACTGTTTATGTACACGTGTCATTCATCTTGAGTTTTTTTTTAATAATAGCGATTTCTTTTTCAACAGCAAAAGCACGGGTGATGTTCTGTAAAGAGATGCACACCGAACAGTAAGAACAGGGCCATGTAGGACAACTCAATCCACCCATGTGGCATGTCCCCGAGCATAACGCAGGCGGGACGGTGCCAATGAGGCGAAACGCTCGTGACAGGCAATCCGATGCAGAATCGCTCAAAGCTCGCTTGTATAAACCGACATCAACATTACCGGGTTCAAGCTACACCAGCTGCCGCTGCTACCACCGCGCTCTCCGGAAGAAGCAAAGTAAAAGCGAGTGAGGGAAAATCGCGAAGCATAATGAAAATTAATGAAGAGATATCAATCCAGGACTGCGTTCACGAGAAACTTGAAGGGGCGTTAATACATATCTCTGTTCTTTCTAAGGCTAAAAAAGGAGTAGGAGGGGTAGAGGGGTTCGTAGCAGCAGTTAGGGGGAGGGAGGGGGCGTGCTTCCGTTGGTTTCTAACCTATGGGGGCGACGGCCCCCACCGACACCTTCTTCCGGAGCCCCTGTGCGGAGGGCATGGCCTTTTGCTGTAACTTTTTAGACACTTACTATACATCCACTGTGCCTGCTTTTTCACGTGCATTTGCGCTCCAACCTTCTCGAATTTTTCCTAGCCCCGCCGCGGTGATCTAGTGGCTAAGGTACTCGGCTACTGACCCGCCGGTCGCGGGATTGAATCCCGGCTGCGGCAGCTGCATTTCCTATGGAGGCGGAAATGTTGTAGGCCCGTGTGCTCAGATTTGGGTGCACGATTCGGGTGCAATTTCGACCCCAGGTGGTCGAAATTTCCGGAGCCCTCCACTACGGTGTCTCTCATAATCATATCTTGGTTTTGGGACGTTAAACCCCACAAATCAATCAAATCAATCAAATTTTTCCCTAATGCCCACACAAACTGTCGCGCCTCCGCATCCAGAAATACTTGCCGTGCAACGGTAACGACGTGACCTGTAAAGTAATAGCCCCGAAATCAATGTTTACGTAACTCCATTTGCAGCGAAACTCCCCTAAGGATGCCCGGGCCCCTCTCTTTTTTCCTCCTTATTGGCTTGGTCGTCATCGACAGCGAATGGGAGTCGTTGAAACCTGGAGGGAAGAGCAGCCTACGAAACCCTTCCAGTGGGTTTTCGTGCATCTCAGTTTGTTTAGTTCCTCCTTACTGCAGCGTCATTTCGTCACGTGGTTTCTGAAAGCTGATGTAAATGCAGGGCGCTAAGCACACCCGATCGCAGTGCTTGCTTTCCAGATAAAACGCGTGGCACCGTACGCCGTCGCCGCTGGCCGTAACGTAATTGTGTCCGAAAAAAGCGTCCACGGCAAGGAGCTCGCTATGCATTATCGTCTTTGTTTGTTTGTTTGTTTGTTTGCTTGTATCCAAATGCTTTTCCCTGGAGACCTATTCTGTATACAGGAGCCTCTGGAGGTAGTTATCGGCGAATAGAGAAAATAATATTCGCCCATAAGCACGTGTGGCAGATGCAAGTAGGGGAAACTGCGTAAGCGAATGTATGTTACCACACATTGTTTGTCTGTTCAGTAATGTGAATGTCGGGTATCACCGTGTTTCTCGGGAGTGGTTAGGTGGCATGCGGTGCAATTAAGCGAAGCCCACGCTTGTCGTTGTCCCTCGAAAAACTAATTATATCGAATACCGTAATTGTTTTTAGTAAGGACGTGTTTTAGCGGTCGTTTGGCGAAACGTTGAATGTGCGCGTGCGCGTGCTAATGACTCTTGGCACATGCTGAGAAGAGAGTTTGGAAAGCCTGCAGATGAAAAAAGGATACTGAGATGGATAACAAAAAACGCCGAACTGCATTTTTTTGCAGCCTTAGTTACTGTTCGGAATCTCCTGTTCCTGATGTACTGGTGCGCATCGAGAGCAATAAGCGTTAGTACGTTGGCCGTCGCATTAGCCTTGCGAAAACCCTAGCAATGTTTTCGCTTTTCGAGTACCCTGCAGTATGTCTCGAAATAGCTTAGTATTCTATTACGGTCAAACCTTATTCAACAAGAAAAAAATCACAGAATATTTATGAAGTGAACGATGATGTTTGGGGCGAAGCGTCCGTCCATCCGTCCGTCTGTCCATCCGTCCGTCTGTCCATCCGTCCGTCTGTCCACCCGTCCGGCTGTCCATCCGTCCGTCTGTCCACCCGTCCGGCTGTCCACCCACCCGTCCGTCCGTCCGTCCGCCCGTCCGCCCGCCCGTCCGTCCGTCCGTTTGTCTGTCTGTCTGTCTGTCTGTCTGTCTGTCTGTCTGTCTGTCTGTCTGTCTGTCTGTCAACTGTACGAAGTCGTCAAATATATAAAAAACACGTATATTATTTACAGTGATAATATTTACAAGGACATATGTACACAACGCCATCTAATCAGCACTTCTTCAATCTATGTGGCTACATACTACTACTACTACTACTACTATTACTACTACTACTACTACTACTGCTGCTGCTGCTGCTGCTGCTACTACTACTACTACTACTACTACTACTACTACTACTACTACTACTACTACTACTACTACTACTACTAATACTACTACTACTACTACTACTACTACTACTACTACTACTACACTACTACTACGAAGCGAACGACCCACACCACAAGAAGCTTCGCTCCTAAAAACTGAAGTTGGAACAAGTTGATGAAGTTTATATTATACCGTCATTTACAGTGTCTACATCGGTGCTGGGTAACAAATAAATACTATTTTTGCTAATAAAAGTATTATAAATTACCAACTGCACGTGAGTCTCGTCGAGAATTTCCCAACAAAAAACTTGAGCTTATAAAACATTACACCTGGACCCGCAGGTTGTGGGATCGAATACCGGCTGCGGCGGCTGCATTTCCGATGGAGGCGGAAATGTTGTAGGCCCGTGTGCTCAGATTTGGGTGCACGTTAAAGAACCCCAGGTGGTCAAAATTTCCGGAGTCCTCCACTACGGCGTCTCTCATAATCATATGGTGGTTTTGGGACATGAAACCCCACAAATCAATCAAAACATTACACCTGAATAAAAGGCATGCTGATGACAAGTTTTATATTTCACGACCATTCGTTTACCTTGCGAATCTCAGTGGAACAGTGTTGCCACAATTGCTGCACGAACGCCTTGGTTTGCTGGCTCTTGGCCAGTTCTGCATCGCACTGCCTTCAGCTATTCTCTTTGGTTATCTCACATGGCACACCGACCACCGAAAAAGTGCACTGGTCTCGGGCTCGAATTCCAGATATGGCGAACTTCTCGTGAACTAAGAATTCTGCCCTCTTTCTCTAAAACACGTATGCATTTCCTTCATAACGTTTCCTCATTGCTCCAGTTGTTATGCGTTGAGTTTATGGAGGTCAAGTTTACACTTTTTAGCCACCAAAACTCACCCACGCATGCCCTGCAGGAGACGCGTCTGCTTTAGCTCTTTCGTGGGATAGAAATGCGTATACCAACACGAAAAAGCTTTTACGTTGCGTTCGCTACGTGCCTTTTTGTTTCCGCTTTTCGGCATCTGGCTTTACCAGGACATCGTTCGCTCACACTTGCCGTAACGAATTAGTGAGATTATACTGTACGCTTTTTCACGCCTGATTGAGATGAATCGGAGCGGCCGCGACCTATTGTGATAGTTTGTGTCTAGCAACAGGTACTCTTATGGCATGATGTATTTGTATTATTAGGGCCACTTGAGACATACCCTGTTATCTAAAGAATCGTGCCTGAAGACGACGGCCAAGTTCACATGGGTAAAAAAAGTCGTCACTGTTGTTGCTTTGTGCAAGAATTATTATCGCAAGTTGAAGACGTTTCAGTGACAACGGCAAAGCCAAAACACTTTTAAGTGAATAAACTATTAGAAAACAGTCAGTTGTTCCGGAAGAGTTAGATAACTAGCTACTTCAAAAAACTGGAAACCAGAGAAGATGACGGAATGACAATTATGCAAAAATAATAAATTGAAAAACAAAAGCAATTTAGGCATGTGTTTCTATGTTTTCATACAATATATGCATTTGTGTTGTCGTGATCACGTTGCTTAGCCATTGTCCTCGTCAGTACAGTCACTTAGGGGCGAGTTGCTCTAAAGGTAAAAATGGGGTTAAATGAAAAAAAAAAGGCAGATGCAACTACTGTGCCACCTTGTGACTATAGAAACGAAAACGTGCACAGGTGGCCTAAGAAGCAACGAACAAAGAACATCATACTATAAGTATGAGTTTTTATCTAGCAATGCATGGGACACTTTTTCATACATGACTAATTCCAATAATAACCCCGAGCAATTGATACACCGTATATCGAGGCTCGATTCAAAACAACGTGCATGGTGGCATCAGAAAAGTATACTTTATTTCGATACCAATCATATCAATGCTCAAGGCGCATACTCCCTGTAACCGCGGCTGTTACCGCCATCTTCCATATAAAGTACAAACGTATAACATAACCCTATTCGTCATACTATGTGCGAGTGATAGGTTGCGGAGGCTGCAGACTGGTACGGCTCAAACACAGTTGAAACACGCCGGAAGCAGCATGAAAGGGCGCCGGTGCGCGGTCTGCGTCGCAGGGACATCAACTGCGAAATTTGAACAAGTGGGCACCGTCGCGTTCGCCAGCGTGTGTACTATCGTGACTAAGACCGTTACACGCCTCGTACCTTTACGGCGAGCCTTAGGCATTCGGGAAAGACGAAGTTGCGCCCCACCTGTTCCGCACATTTGGGCTGAGTGCGAGAGAGGAAGAGCCAGGAATAGCTACAACGTATGTGGTAGTCCATGTTCGAACAACAAATAATAGATGTGGTAAAGCAAATGCTTCGAATCTTCCCACACCATAGTGCATGCTGTTTTCTCATCGCCTAATTTGATTTAGAAGAAAAACAGCGCGAAAACAGCTTCACTTTAAGAGCGGTCATAATTCCTGATACCTGTGTATTAAATGCGGATTTATTTCATAGTCTGGCTATGTCAGGCATCCGGCGTTGTCCCTGGCATCCGCGGCGCTCTCTCTCCCATAGCAAAAGCTTCGGGTGCGTGCGCGCTTATCCTCGCCCCTAGCAACCGGAGCATGTGGTGCGTGAGTGTAGAAAAGGGTGGGTGCAATTCTTCGCCTATCTTTCTCTCACTGTTCGCTCTTTCTACTCCCGGCGCCCCACTTTCCCGTCCGCTGCGACTCACTCTAAACCGTTCGCTGGTTGGGCGCCTCTCAAGAACATCCGAAAATTTGTACTCCAGACGCCGCTATTAAACACCGACGCCGAGCCGAGAACGCTGTTTATTTGGTTCACTTCGTAGTATTTTTAACCGTGTACGCTAGCTACTAGTGCTGTAAACGCAATCAGCGTTTATCGCGACAGAAAAACGCCACTTGCGGTGAACAGCGCTATTGGCTGCAGAGTGTAAAAGAAAAAAAAAAGAAACAATATTCTTTTAAAGCTGGGTTATCCGGCGCAAAACGCCGTCATAGACGCTATGCAACGTATTCGCATTTTCTCACGATACACTTGGGGGAAGTGGGGGCATTTTTTTTATTTGCGTCAGCCGGCGTCGTACAAGTGATACCCGCTTACTTTACTGTGTATGACATTTCTCTTTGTTGCTGTCGCATTAATTGCGTTTGAACTGCCCATTAATAAAAGCTGTCAGCGAATTGATTGGCGCATTTTATGCTTTCGTATATGAGAGACATCTTTTGTATTCCTTGTTTGTCGCAGGTCTGTGCGCCGTGACTCTCCACCATGCGGCGTCGACGGAGCGTGCAGCTATTCGGCTGGCTTCTTCTAGCTGCCATGGCTACCCTGGTGCTGCTTGGTGCACCGCCGTGGCCCTCTGGCGTCGACTACTCGTCCCCGCCGCCAGTGGAGTTGACGCGTCACCCGTTCTGGACGTACGACCCGGTTGTCCAAGAACCTCGCGACCCCCGCCAGCTGTGCTCGCTGCCCGTGGTTCACCCGCTTCACCCAAGCGTGTGGCCGCACCTCAAGCGTACAGTGCCCATACAGTGCAAGGTGAGAGGCATTTGTGTACATGTATATACGTGCGACAGAGTGAGTGAAACACGCCAAATATTCTAACATCCTACATCCAGAACTACACAAGTAGACACTCTGCTGAGAGAGACAACCGAGAGATAGCTGGGTGAAAAGCAATAATACGTATAGTTCAACAAAGCTTTGAACTTTGGGGGGAAGGCGAGAGGCAAACTGCAACTTCCGGGCTGCCGGTTGACGCTTATTCAATGGCTGTCTGCAGAAGAGCAAGAAGAAAGGGTACTCAGAGAGGTGGAAGATAGACAGGGACTTACACTGAGATTGACAGTCAATGGCTATTCACACATTAGAACATAATCTTTTTTTGTTGACTCGTGAAGCGACTTTTTTTTCTGAAAGTGTCTCTCACTCACCTACGCACGTGAGCCCTGTCATGTCAGTAAACATGAAGAGCTTTCGGTAGCGTTCGAACTATAAAAAAGCTTTGAAACATTTAATTAACTGCTTTATCAAAGCATCTGTTCAGCCTTAATTAAAAAACGCTGGTAGATCTGCTTCATCGTTCTTAAAATGCGTTTGGTTTTTCGTTCCTAGGTTCGTCAACCGTGGCTGACGTTCGTGGACATCCGAGGCAACTTGCGCTTCAACCAAAGCTCGGGGTACAAGCTCGAGTCACTGCGATGCACGTATACCCCGGCCAAACGAGACGGTGACGACCGAGTGAATTACGGAGACCCGGTGCCTTTCACGCGCGATGGAATTCCACTTCAGCACGACGTGGTTTACGTCTCGTGCCGCAATTACTTCGAGATACCCGTCTACTCTAACGTCCACGCGGTATTGCAAATTCCAAAGTCCATGATGACGTCGCCGACACCCGAAGCACAGAATCGGCCGAATGTCCTGGTGTTTGGCCTCGACTCGATATCGAGGTTGTCGATGATGCGGTTGCTGCCCAAGACGTACACCTTTCTCACCGAAGTCCTGGGCTCGGTCGTCTTTCGTGGAATGAACAAGGTGGGCGACAACACCTTTCCTAACCTGGTAGCACTGCTCACTGGCATGGAGGCCTACACTCAACTGAAGCATCCAGGAAAGAACGGTGATACCTTCGATGATGTCCAGTTTATCTGGGATGACTTCAAACACGGCGGCTACCTGACACTTTTTGCCGAAGACTTCCCTGAGTATGGAGTGTTCAATTATCTCGCACGTGGTTTCAGGGACCCGCCGACTGATTTTTACTTTCGCCCTTACTGCCTCGCCATGGAAAGCTCATTCTTGATGAAAACAAGCTCGAACCTGTGCTACGGCAACGTTCCCAAGCACAAGCTGCAGATAGACTACGTGCGACGGTTCATCGAAGTAAACAACGGGTCGCGGCCCTACTTTGCGTTCTCCTTTCTTGTCGAGATCAGCCACGAGTACATGCAGCAGGTCGCAGCGGCTGACGAGGATATCTTGCAGTTTCTGACAGAACTACGAGACCGAGGTCATCTAGAAAACACGTTCCTCTTCTTCCTTTCTGACCACGGTCACAGGTTCGACTCTATTCGTGAGACCTTCGTTGGTAGGCTAGAGGAGCGGCTTCCTTTCTTCGCCGTGAGGCCACCTTCAAGTTCGTCATGGCTCAAGCGTTACTCAAGGACGCACCACGGCAGTATGATCAGTCACTCCAGATCTTCACCCAGTTCACTTGTGGAGCCGACAACAGTAACCTCGAAATCTCTGTTGAAGGCGCTGAAGCTTAACGCTGGTCGTCTAACGACGCCTTACGACACGTACGAGACATTGATTGACATTCTGTCACTGGGAAGGCATGGAAGATTGACCGCCAAACCGAGATCAGACTTTGGCATAAGCCTCTTTCGCGATATACCGCTGAGTCGTTCATGCGATCTCGCTAAGGTTCCGGAACAGTACTGCTCATGCGATGCCGAGGAACCCATTGAACTTTCTAATAAGATCGTGGAAAAGGCGGCGCTGGCGCTCGTCGACAAGGTGAACAACCTTCTCGATGTTGGTCTAGGGAACGTTTCATACCGATGCGCTCACCTCACCATTCGCAAGATTCAAGACGCCCGAGAGGTGTTTAGCAATGTTGGGAGCCCGCTGTCTGCACCGACGCGCGTGACCGAGTCTTCTAGTCTGGCCAATACGGTTGGCCATAACTCTACTGGCGATGTGGGCCGTCACTCGGCCAGCGTACGCAGGATCCGCGTGACGGTGGTCGTGCACCCCAGCGACGCCATGTTGGAGGGTCTGCTCCTCGTGCAAGAGGACCAGAGGCTGGTTGTCTTCGACGACGTCAGCCGCATCAACAAATACGGACGCCAGTCGTCTTGCATTGAGCATCAGACACTGAGGAAGTATTGCTACTGCATTGAAAATCAGTGATTTGGCGTCGACATGGTCACCCTATAATGTGGTGTACTTCGTTCTTAGGAAATATGGCGCCGTGCTTCGGCAACCTAAACAGCCAATTAATTTATTGTTCGCTGAATAATTTCGAACTGTGTGTTACATTGTTCATCTTGTTCGTCTTTGTTCGCAGTGTTCTCAATTTAACATTAACCTGTCTTGTATGGGGCAGACTGCAATAGCGCCTGGCGTGAGTGGTTAGTTCCCCTACGAATTTGCCTATCACCTGTTTAGTAAGTTGTGTTCTGTCATTTTCAGTCATCACTGAATCAGCTACCTCGGTGTAAGTAAATTCTTGAGGGCAGCTTCACTTCATAGGGTGTTTTCTAAGGAGGTTTCAGGGCAATGCTGTGTGTTGCAGTGCAGCTTTAGAAAACGCAAAGCCTGCACGAACCCTTCCATGTGCAAACACTCAACTTATCGAATGATATATTTTTAGCGTCGCAAAACTGAACGCAAGTTGCGTGTAGTTGTGTCGCTCCCATGCCTGTTCCAAGAGGAACATATAAATGTGATCACGAAACAGCTACACACTAAGGTGGTACTGGACAAAGCGATTACCAATTGCTCCACAGATTACGTTCAGCACAAATATAGAATATGTAATTATTTTCTACAAGCACTTTCGTGGGCAGGATTAAAACAGCCCTTATGCATGTGATCATTGACTTGTAAGCGTTTCAGAAATTTGACGTCCTGCTGCCGTCAAAGCTTTTCTTAGAACGAGCGTATAACTTAAAGCTAGGTTACCTAGCGCGTTGCTATGTGCTCGCTAAAATCGGAATAAAACAAGTTTTGTTGGAGAAATAGCTCGTAACAATAATTCTTCCAGGCGGCATAGTTTTTTAATATTTGAAGCAACTATTCGTTGTTTAGCGTAAAGACCATTTACCTTAAATAAGGAGGTTTTGTAGATGAATACATCTTAAGTGCTGGGGTCCAACACTGGTTGAAACTTTAATCCTGAATTCAATAGGGCAATGGTTCATGGAAAAGTCCGTAAAGTGAAGGGTCCTGCTCATAGCATTGAAGTGTACCGCCTTGAAGAAGTGAAGAAAGCGGTTATATGTGAACAAAGTTTTTTTTTCGCACTTACGAACTATACACTCGACTACAGACTTCACCGGTGGACTCTGAACAGTTCTGTCGGAAGATTCACCTCGCAAGGCTGTTAAGAAATCTGAGCTTCATCTCTGGACTCGTGCCTCCAAGAGTGGAGTGGAGTGCAGTGCAGTGCAACGCATCACGCGTTTGTGCCGTGTGTGTGTGTGTCCGTGCGTGAGATGTCTAAAGAAATGACATTGTAGTCCTTTGGTTCTGGGATCGCTGGCGATCTCGAACATAGTTACCACTATTGCCGGTACCTCATGTGTAATCTTGACTTTTTATTTATACGCTGACAGGAATCAGCAGTTAGGAGCGTTTTGTGTTTTCTCAGTAGGCAGAAGAGCGCGAATCACACCAGTTATCCCATTCGTGGTTAGGAATGCTCGCGCAGCGTCGCCATTTTTTCACACCTGCTATAACGAGTGAATGTGTCTGTTTAGAAGATAGATTGTTGAATTCGTTTGGCGATTTCCGGAGTTGCGTTTCTTGTAGATCTGCCACATTCTGCATGTCGGAACTTCGCCATCGTTTTTGTTTCCGAGTTTTGTGTTGTAACGATGTGCTTCGGCGCGAAGCTTTGACGTCATAACGGTGTGGTGAAGGGACGGTAGCAGCAGACGTCGATATAACGCAATCACGCGACCCTTATCCCATTGTGCAGCATCAAAGCGGCCGTGCCTTGCCAAGGCTCGCCTCCTGATTTCATTTTGCATAGACATTTTCGCGAACATTTGTTTAAACTAGCAGCAGCGTGGAATCGAAGTTGGTCTCCGCTGTGTCGTCACGTGCCATCACGTGGAAGTGACGCAGAAAACACACACTGAAATAGGAGCCCAGCGAAGAGTCGTAACGAAAAGCTGTTCTTGTTATGTTATTGTTTTGTTTTTCCAACAGTGGAAGTCTCTTCATCATTGTGTGTGTTTTTTTCTGGCACAGTTCTTGGGTGCCCTCAATGCCTTAAAACCACTGTTACCAGGCATCATCAGGGTTTCCCGTTACTGCTCAAAGCACAAGCAACCGTCTTTGACAAATCCTTGACGTGTTCATTACTATAGAGCGTGTTGTATAGGATAGATAGTTTGTTCGAGAAGGGACACTCTACACACCTCGTTGACCACATTGCCTCGTGAGTAACCGGACCCGAACTTAGCATCTGTAGAGATTGTGCCTCCTCTTCTTAACCTTCACTGGAATGCGCTGGGAAAATGCTACAATCTTTGGGTTTTTCTTAGTGTCAAGCTACTGCAACGTACACCTGTTTACTGCTTGCAAGCTCGTAATACCACTATGACGCATCAGTTTCTCGGTGAGGATACTGTTTCTCTTTAAATGATGCGTTCAACGTTCGACTAGTGGTCAGAACTGAGACATGGTTGCCGCGGAGAGCTATGTGGAGTGTGTTCCTGGCGCGTTTCTGGTGTGTTGTTTACCTCGTTGGGCCCCGTTCCACCGCTGAGAACTCGCAGTTGGACATCATTCCACATGAAAGCGAATTAGCCAAAAGAATTCACCTGTGTCTGCAGCGTGTCTTCTAGCGGAAGCTATACGAAAGTAAAACCTCGTTCAAAGACCTGAGTGCGCCTCCAGCAAAGTACGAAGCGAAACGCGATTGGTCAATACCGAACGCATTGGTTAATAAACCACCACTTGTGTTTAACCTTAACCTTGGGTGTCCAAGCTTCCCGTGGAATAGTTTCAACGGCTCGCCCGTTCGAATCCTGCAATAATGAAATTCCACTGAGTTGGGCACTCACAGCTACACAGCAGTAAAATGACTACGGAGTCGTCCTTGGAATAGAGTTTTCTTCATTGAATACTTCAGGGAAATTGAGGTGGCTGTAATTCGAGTGCTCAACTACATCTCTACTGAAACGTTCCGTATGACAGAGCGTTTCAGCAAGCTAACGATTGTCGTTGATGAAAAAAAAAACACAAATTATTGACGTTCTTTTTGGCCTGCCGTGCCAAGCCACTTTTATGAGCGTTTCTTTGAAGCCACTGAGTGTTACACAATTTTTCTTGTTTCTACTGAAGATCGTGATTCTTAGCGCAATGATGTGTGCAGGCTCATTGGGGTGTGCGTTTTTTTCATATTCAAATCGCATTCCGGAAAAAGCATTTGTTCTATTTGAGTGCGCATTTGTACAAACATTCGAACACGTTTAGTTGTGTTTTTAAACTTATAAGATCGAAAGCATGGGACGTTAATAAATTAGATGTGTTGTAGTAGTGGCGCGAAATTTGTGCGACTGTGGATTACACTAATTAGAGCAGCTGAAATTACGACACGTCGGTTATGGTGCTAGATTTGCACTAAGATGATTTGCATTGCATTATTTACTTGTGAATGTATGACATTTAGATAAGGCAGGCGTATCCTGTTGGCAATATGCTTTATTTCGTTAGCCGAAGTTGTCAAGCAAGGGTGTCTGCGTGTTTTACGAGTGAGTTCTTTTATAACGCGTCATCTGTCGTTTAGTATGTGTGTGGCATTGATTTCAAAATGCTAACAAAAATAGTGCCGTCTTTCGTGCTTCGGGTCCATGTGCAATACCTGGAAAAGCATCTTGCTAAGATCCCGTAGTAACAACTGTGTGTGCTGTGATGCAGAAAACGGAGCTTTCGATCTTTTTCATAAGCGGGTGTTTTTGTATAACACGCGATGGATAAATGCAGACACGTAGTCAGGAAGCTAGTAAACCAAGTGCCGTATTTGTGGCCTCGAGGTTCGTAATTAACGGAGAAAATCGCTCACTTCACAGCATAGAGCATGCAGGTAATATCGAGCTTCGAGTTTAAAGTTGAGGAATGCTGGTCGACAAATCAATGTTTTTCCTAAGCATGGTAATTAAGTGTGCGATAAAAGAAAATGCCCATAGTGGCCCACTTTATAAGGAAACATCTGAGCACGAGGTGATCACCCAACACTATTCTAGCCTAGAAAGCCGGTCACGTAGGCTACATATTCAAACTCAGGGTGCCTCAGTGTCAGCGTTTCTTGCACGATAAAAACGAAGGAATGCCGCCATCGTGGCGCCCTAATCCAGTCACCGTACTAACACCACCGCCGCAGTACGGCGGCTGCAACGAATTTCGCGCAGGCGCAGTGCGCGCTGTCAGTGCTGCTCTTTTTGCTGTTCTTTTAAGTCTGCTGCTGAGCTTGGAAACGACATGACAGAAACCGTTCGCGCAACGCATGAGCACCGCCCTCTTGGTTCACTGCGCCTGCGCGAGACCAGTTCACCCGTTAGCCGGTGGTGGCGCCGTGTGGTTGCTCCGGCTTGGAGGAACTCTTTTTTACAGTGAACAGCTGCGTAAATCGCTGCCTGAGCATGTGTTTGTTGTTCACAGAATAAGAACGCGTTGGTCGTAAGAAATCAAACTCTTAAGCCATTTTCAACACAGCGTGGCATTGACTGTTGTCGCGAGGAGGTGACCCATCTTTTATGAGGCTGTAGTATATTTGTTTTTTCAGCAGTCAAGAGCGATCGATGTTTTCAAGCCCACGTTAACGTTCTTCACTTGTGGAAGCTAACGAATCCTGGCAAGAGATATCGGCTTTACCCTGCACTTGTCGAAAAAAAAAAACAATGCTTTTGATAAATGATCTTCTAGAAGGAAGGCCGAATTTTCATCTTTTGCAAGAGGAAGTAGAAAAGCGAAACAAGCCTCCGCTGCCCAAGTTTGAGCGAGCATTGTAGGCTGCCGTAAATCTCGTTCTTCTTTGGCCAAACCGGACAGATACGAGGATGCAATGGCCTCAGGCAGAGGTTGTCAGTGGGCTCGCCAGGCTTCCCACAGCAAAGAAAGTTTGGGTGCTGCCTATTATCGAGCTTCTGTCTTGCCTTTGAACGACAATGTGAAATCGATGACCGGTCGAAATTTTTTACTTAGACGCACAGTGGATGAGAGGACACTCAGGAGGTCACCTCAGGAGAACTTGTGCGATTATCGTGGCGCTCATATATGCGCTTATTTACCACAGTGTTATTTTTTTTTTGCTAAAAAGGCAGCTCAGACAAGCATAGATGTTTTTTTTATAATCTATCATTTTTAAAACGTATGAGTTACAATCCTTCGTTTGAACTGAAGAGGGAAAAAGGTGTGGTTCATCGAACTTTGTCTTATTTAAGCCGTCAGAGTCGATCAAAAATTAAGGAAAGGTTTTTTAGGGCCTACTCATAGCGCCTGTGGCTGCATATGTGAATGATTGGCATATATAGCATGCTGATCGTGTAACTTGTGAATGCACGGCAGGTCTTTAACTACATGGGACCTAGATAAATAATGTTAGGAACACGTACTCCTATGAAGCCTGGATAGTATATTGCAGTCAGAAAAGTGTAGGTAAAATTGTGTTAAAAGGCTTAGGAAATGACTCCAAACGAAGTGTAATTAGTAAGTATTGTAGTTACAGGCAACGAAACTGCCGACAAGTGTGCTTTTTGCTAATCTTGAGAAAGCGGCAAGCTTTGGAAGGTGCCGCTATGAAGGCTGAACTGCACAAAGGACGCGTTCAGCTGTGGCCGTCAAAGATTAAATTACAGGCAAATCAACAAAACACATCAAAATAAAAGATTTTCATACCTCAATTATGTGATGTATTCGCCCGCAAGAAGGGGAAAGCTAGCCTTGTGAAAGTTATATTACAATTTATCTCGGGGAGCAAATTGATGCATCATTAATTGTCACCAAGTTCTGCGACCAGTCGTCTTGAATCACAGGGTGGATGGTGGGCCGTTTGCGTTCACAAGCACTTGTATAACAGGTTTTCGCTGCGACGGTATGACACATTTCATGTCATTGGTTAGTCCTCAAGGGAATCGCCAACATAACCCATGGAAGGTATAGACGAAGCTGTCAGACGAGAAAGTCGGCCGCACCGGAAAGCAAAATATGTAAAGTCACAAGTGAGACATATAAAACATGCAAAGAGGAGATGCCGGCACCTAAGCCTCTAGAAAGTATAAAAGGGGCATGAGATATGGAGACATATATTCATTAAAAAACTTCGTAAGACTCGTTTGACACATATCCAATTATCTCATAGTGTCATACGAAAAAACAAATGATTCAAATGTGTTCGTATTACTGGATACGAGCAGTATGTGTCACATGAAAATTTTCGGTTGAGAGAGATTACACATGACATTAGAGGATATTAAGGTGACACCGGTGGTGACCCTGATAACGTAATCAACACCCAGTGAAATAAGGCACAAGTTCGAGAGAATACCTTGAAGGCATGCATGTTCTTGAACTCGGGGTGTCGTTGTAGCCCAAGCTTTTACCAGTGGCCATGTTTTCTTCAAGGCGAAAATTGTCTAGAGGAAAACAGCACCATGTGTCAAAACACTAGCTACAATCACAGCTCGTCGAGAATACCCATATCTAACAGTAAAATAGTGCTATGATGTGAAACAATGTAAAGTGAGCGAGAGGTTCACCATATGCCGGAGGCTCTCTTCGCGTCTTTATATATACAGAATCCAACTGTCTTCTTTCCATTCTCAGATCACATTTGTTGTAACGTGGGCCGACTGTGTCATCTACATAGCGAAACACTAAAGCATCATCTATACACGTAACGCTTGCAGAGCCTCTCCGCATATTTCGCTACTTTTCATATTTATAACTGTAACATTCACTGATCCACGTAGTTAGGTACTTTTTAAAACACTATTACGAATTCATCTACAAACCTATGTGGAAATATAGGCGCGAATAGTATGTATATCCAAGTTGAAACCCCATATATGTATAGTACGGATGTAGGCAACGCGTGTTTTGACAGCCTAGGATATTTTGAGAGGTGCCCAGAATTTCGACAGCTCTTTTTTTGGACGCCCTGTATTACTGCCACGAACAATCACCCGTGAAAACGTTGCATTTCTTCTAGATCTAGGATAGAACGCCAAGCTCTCTGAAAAACAATGCCGGGAAAGAAATTGTTCTAACAAAGTCCGCACTCGAATTTCTAGTTGATAGAAACTGTTCAACGAAACAAACAGAAGTTAAGGCCGCGAATGTGTTTGGCAAGAAAAGAAAAACGCATGATATCGTATCTTTTCGTAATACTCAAGTTTTAAAGTATACATATAAAGGTTTCCCAGCTTTGCCGGTTTTGGATTCATGCTGCATACTTGAAGACTTCTGAGGACAGGTTAGCGTGATATTAAGAAAGAACAGCTGGTTGCCGTGAGTTTGACACGGTCTGCTAGGATTGCTGGACGGTGGTCGCGAACCTTACCAAGTTGGGATGTCACACTTATTAATATGGGCTAAGGCCGAGTCTCTAATGAAAGTTATCTTTGTAGCACGAAAAGGGAAGATATGCGTTTTTCTTTCATTAAATAGCATCGTAATGGTAAGATTGCTATCATTCAGGCAGGATATCGAGCCCGAATTAAAGGTGAATTTCTCTAGCGGATGTCGAGAAAAATAGTGATGTGTTGAAAGTAACAGTTCGTAACACCTCAGTACTGGTATGTTTGGTTGCAAAGTTGATAAGAAATAACAATTTAAAAACAATATAGGAATTAACGGCAAGATATTTATTGTACGTTAATTACGGGCCATTTTTTTCATTTGTGCTTCACATCTAATTGGATGAATTCTAAATTTCTCACTCGATTCTGGTTTCCTAGGCTCTGAAGTGGTTGTGTGTGGTTGACTGCATTTCCTTCAAATGTGGCATCGCGCATCATTCTATACTGTCAAGAAAAAGAAAGGCTTGACATTTTTTTATCATTCGTTCCTGCAAAGTGCTACAAACGTCACCTGGGTGACATCAGCACAGCCTTGCCAGCTAGTGGTACCAACACTGCACTATGGCACCATAATGTATTTTATTCATGTTAACGGCAATATGTGTCAATGACACAACTAAGTGTTTCGCAGATGCGCACCTTTTTACTATACAGCACTAATCGGCACTGTAGTTTGCAGAATGAAATGTATGGCGTGCCAAACTATATATAAACAGGCTATTGAAAACACTAAATATAACCGACTATATAGCATATGGCTTCCTGACAATCTCATGGCCGGGCACTGTGGGGGCCGTACCACGGAATTTCCTAGGTAAAGGTGTCACAATCTTGTGGTTTCGCTTATTATACTATAGTGCATCTTCATCCGCGTACTGCATGCATTTAAGTAGCATCCATGTGGCTTTAAGTGTGACTAGTATTTTTTATCGTGGAGAAGCACGAAATTATTGTGGATAAATTACAAGCAAATTACTTGTACCAAAAGTGATGTCTCGTCTATATTTACGAATATGCGCACATCTTAATGAAGCAAAAAGCAAGGAAGCTTTAAGTGACATTGTTGAAAAACCTGTTGCTTTACGCTCTTTCCTTCTGCATTGTCGTCCTGATACCATGCTTTCACAACACGGACAAAGCGTTTTTATGCCATAATACAGAGCTAGATTTAGAGGCATTGTAAAAGCATCTTTTTTCACGATTTGAATGCTTCAGTTTGGGCTGTTGTGAGCCTAGGACGTCGCTATTTGAAGAAGAATCACCCTTGAACTTTTATGTCACTCCTTTAGTCAGTACAAGATAACTAATTTAGCCGTGGTAACCGAACTATGGCTAACGAAAGAATTCGTTTGTGGTCTCACAGAACCAGTATTGGTCAAACTGCATCAATTCTGCTGTCGATGACATCAAAACAAGTGTTGTTGTGTGAGAAAACAAACTTTTTAAGGAAAAGCTTTGTGTTGTTTTTCAGGCACCTAGTTTATGTGTAAGTACAAATATGACGCGGGAGGTTTGTTCCAGTGGTGGGGAAAGCATTTTTACGTGACGTTTGTGCAACGATTACAGATTTGTGCTATATGACGGGATGTTCAACCATGAGCGTTGATTGCGTCATGAATGCTGGTGCCCTATAAGTGCTTCCGGCATACACGCTGAAAGTGAAGAACCACCGAAACGAATCTGAGACTGGCCTTGACATAATCACCGCATAGTGATGAAACGGTACTGCTAAAGCAAGGCCCTTATACTCGCCAGAAATAAAAAAAGAAGTGTTGAAAACTGATGCACCATGCATCTACAGACCTTGCGGATGAAATGATTAAATTCAGGACAAAGTAATCCACATAATTTTGTTTCTACCACCTTCAGTTTGTGTTGCATGATGATAATTTCGACCTATCTATTCCAGAGCCAACTTTATGTTCAGCAGCCAGTTTTGTAAAGGTGTGATGTCGAGCAATCGAACATGCGAGTAGTTAAACTCAAAAGTTTTGACGTACAGCTTCAACGCTTGAAGACTGTGCGCCAGTGCCGGCACTTGAGCTTTAAACTCAATCTGTTTTCCGGTATGGATGCGAACGAAAGTTGAAATGCTCCAGCTTCCCTACTCTCAACCTCAAAGTTTCGCAGTGATTGATCTTGAGTGTCAGTGGGCGTTTGTCACCGATGTCATCGCAGTGTAACGTGACACGCCGACGCGTCTCTTCACCGTGCTTTGCGCCACAATGTGTTCGACAATTCGACCACTTATTCGAGTTGTCGTGCTGTCACTCTTGTCGCGTTTATAGGCAAGCGTCGTTATGTTCCCACAACTTTGTTTCGTGGTTCATTTCTTGGACATATACGACCTATGCAACGCCGATTAGCAATATCTGTGCGCCAAGATTGTGCTCAATAAAAGCACCCTTATATTCCATACACGTGCCTTCTTGGATTTTGTCGACTGTGCACTTTTTGGGAACTGCACTGTCTAAACCACACTATAGTCTTAAACGACCAGCGCGATGCTTCAGCCGCCGTTACTCGCAACAGTAAGGAGTGACCGACACCGTAATGTAGCCAGAAGTTGTCATCCCGCATGATAGAATTATAGCTGTCTGTGCTTTATTCGAAGCATAATTAGAAGATTGTATCTAATGCGAAGTAGCTGCAGTGAATGGCGTAAGCATTCCCAGCCACGTGCTCGGTCGATTCATGGACAAGTTCAGACCCTACGTCGCAGTTCTCTGTTCGAATACCGTATTTATATTTATTAATGTTTTACCTATGGTACCAATAGAGTGTTTTTGAATTCACTTGAGTATATTGCTTATTTCATCTATAGTGCCGTCTGATGAAACAGTGGCCGCTGTATTCACAACCTAATACCACGTTCGCTTCTCAAGTTCTGTTTGTGCCCCGTTGATTTAAGCGCACGTTAAAGAACCCCAGGTGGTCGAAATTTCCGGGGCCCTTCACTACGGTGTCTCTCATAATCATGTGGTGGTTTTGGGACGTTAAACTCCACATACCAATCAACGTTCCCGCCCCATTTAGCTGTCATCGATTCTCAGGCAAACCACGCCTGCAGTGTTCGAGACGCTTCAGGACTGCAGTAGATCATTTTGTTAAAGTGACACCCACTTCGCGAACATAACAGATGGTTCTCGATCCTACGCCGCCGCTACTGATAACGCTAGAATATTCGAGGGCACGTGTATAAATGCCGACACGCCTCTTGTCAGTTGATCGATCGTCAAAGATCTGTTTTCCGCTATCAGCGCCCACGTATGGCTGTAATCTAACCTTCAGTTTTATGGCCCCAAGTTTGGCCGAATCAGCTGTTTCATCAGAGCATCGAGTCTGCTCCCTTTGTCCACGTCATGACCACGTGACAATATATACGCAGAGCAATGTTCTCGGCTGAGGCTTTGACTATACCTCAAGTGCGCTACCTTTGGGCGGAGCTTTTGTCTTGGCGTAGCTGGTAAAGTAGCCCGCATCTATGACGATCCATTTGTTTCTCAAAGATGTCATCGGGAATGGCCCAAGTAAGTTCATACCGATTTACTGGAACAGTCGGCGAGGTGGATCGATGGGCTGCAGAAGTCCTGCTAGCCTTGTTGACGGTGTTTTGCGTCACTGACAGTCTCGGCATGTCCTCACGTAATGAGTGAAGTCGGCTCTAAGGCGTGGTCAGTACTATCTTTCTTGTATCCCCTTGAATGCGCGGGAAACACCGGGGTGTTGTGCAGTGGGATCGCCGTGCGGGGCCTGGAGGAGATCTCAACGCAAAGCTGATGGCACCACAAAAAAGTACTTGGCTGGAAGCGGTGAGAAATTTTTCTTTTAGAGAAGGCCGTCTTGCTGCAAAAACGACGCAACTGCCCGCTTGAATATCTTCGGAACAGCAGCCGTCTTGCCCTCATAATATTGGATTAGGCCCCTAAGTTCTGGCTCGACTCGCTGTCTTTCAGCGAAGTCGTCAGCAGTTATCGTTCCCAAGAAGCAGTCGTCATCCAGGTGGCATAGCAGAGGTTAGTCGACGGGGGCACGAGACAGGCAGTGCGTGTTGGAGTGTTTTCTGCCGAATTGGTAAACGACGGTAACGTTCAGTTTCTGAGGTCTGCGGCTCCATCGTGCTAGGCGACCTGAAGGCTCGTTCAAGGTAGGTAGCCAACACAAGGCATGGTGGTAGCTCACAACTTTGATAGGCCCACCGTAAAAGTGTGGGCGAAACTTTGACGTAGCCCAGATAATGGTAAGCGACTTCTTTTATATTCTGGAGTAATTAGTTTATGTTTTGAAGAGCAACCAGCTAGCGTAACTAATAACCCTTTCCACTCCGTCAGTCCTCTGCACAAGAACGGCGCTGAGGCCTACACTCGTTGCGTCGCAGCTTCTCCACCCGTACTCTTGCGCAACGCAGAGAATTTTGGCATACGATTTGTACTGCTGTTAAAATTGATGGCTTCGCGGAACCGACTATGCACACCGACGCAGACGCCTGTTGGCGTTTGAGGTATTCGTAAAAGGCAGGATTTTCTCTCGCGTGGGAAAACGCAAAATACAGCGCATAAGTGAAATTAGCTGAAACATCTCACTCGTGCGCGCTGCGACGTGCCTGGAGCACTTCATGTATAGGATAAAAATGTAGGTTTTGTATATCACGTACGACATACGGATGTAATCGTGTAACTATATTAAACGGCAATAGGATGACCGCTATTAAGCTCCATAATTACTGCTTCATTGCCAAAAGAGTTTACGCTGTATCTCTATTAATATTCGTAAATTTCGTCCCTAGTACATGCAGGAACAGTACGCAGAGGCGCACACGTTTTCAAGGCAGTGGTTTTGTATCTCCATCGTCTGTGTGCATCCGGGCGTATGTGTGAGACTGCCCGGGTTCGAACGTTTTTTTGTACATTTATACGCTGTGCCTGCCAGTATTAGCGTGATGTTTTCATTTCTCGTTCGGCCGGCTGGCTCGGATATAAACGTGCCTGTTCCGCTGCATCACACATCTTTTGGTATCACAAACGCCCTCATTTAGAACCTGCGATCCGGCATGCTCCAGTTTATTTCTGCGGTTACGAGTCAATATAGGTGCCTGGGCTGTGTCTTGGTCCCGCTGTAAGGACGTGTGGTCTCCATTAGGCAGTCATCTGATACGGCCGCGTTGTGGATGTGTTTTTTCCGGAAAATTTCAATACTGTTTATTCCTTTAAATCGCTTACGGATCGCTGAAATCAACTCTTAAGCACGGAATTGTTTGAAAAAGAGCGTCTACTTAGTGCGAAATCTACTGAGACTGTTAATGAACACAAATGCAGTACGAACATAGAAAAATACCATTTGCAATCTATGCGGGCAGTGAGCGTAAACAAATACAGCGCTTGATTGCCGTCCTAACGTTGTTGTGTTACAGCAAGATCAGAGCATTGTGTTGTGGTGAAGTGTGATGGCTGTGTGTGAGTACATTTTATCATTGGCTCATTCCTCTTCCTCGTTGCCAGCCCAGCCATAAAAATAAACGAAATGTCCTTCATACATTCGTTCAAGACGGCTAGAAGGCGGAAGCCACATTCTTATGTTTCTTGGTCTGTATATTGATCCTCTCCTTCACCCCCCTCCCCCACACCCTCTGCCATCACCTCAAAAACTTTCTGCACCGAATGTGTTTATGGATTGCCTCAAGGATTTCAAGCATTAGAAGCCTTCTTCACTGAACCTGGTTTTGTACTGCCTCCAGCACAGCCCACCTTAGACCATGCACCAGTTAAGTGGGAAGATGTCATTATGTGACGTCATCTTTACGTCGTGTGAAGTAAGGATGACGTCACATATTTTGGTACACTATGGCGCTCTGATGGCGCACACGTCAACCAATCGTTATCTCTTTGGTTCTACAAGTGAGCAAAACCAAGGAGCAATTGTGAAACGCAGTTGAGTTAGCAAATACAGAGATCAGAGTAACTGAAGCTGCGTGACCTTTCCATGGCACTCGCGCAGCCCTGCAAGCGTGGGCGATTTACGCGCGAGGCGCCAAAATTAGCGCGAGAAAGTCCAGAAGAAACCTTACACTAAAGGCGTCAATGATCACAGAGGTCAACGGGACTTTCGTGAGAGAAGCTAACAGGTGGACTGGATAAATCGCGGGTAACACAAAATAAGAGAGAAAGTAACAAATATCCACTTGCAAACTTTGCGGTCAAAATGTTGTGTGTGCTTCTGTCTGGTGGACGGAAACCTAACTTGTTCACTATTACCCGTGTGGGGTTGATAGATGGCGCCAAATGCATGGTGTTCTTTTGGCACTGTGTGGCTGTGCGCTTGTTTTCAAGGCTAGAGTTACAATATACGGCGTAGTAGATCACAAAGGTAGACTTTAGATTTTTTTTCTGAAGTCCGATGTCAGCGTATGACACCTAAAAGAATTTATACGGGCGTGTTGCTAATAAACCACAATGATAGGTGGCGAATCTAGTATTAGGTATCGCGATGATATGCCGCAGTAAACTTTCAGTTGAAGAAACGCTTATGATTGTTCTTTCAGTCTCCTGTCTTGGTAAAACGTGCCCTACCTAGAGTGATGGACCTTATGGAAAGAGGGAGATGGGTTGAACTCACATAAGGACCTCTTAGGTGCCATTCTTAAAGGTATGCATTCCAAAATTAAGGGAGCCAAGTCATCCGGATTCTCGCTCTGGATAAGGCACTGCGGGAGTAGGAAGCCATAGTGGAGCCACATATTACGGTATTGATCATCGTCATCGTTGCTTAGAGTATGCCAGCATTGAGTCCATCGGTTACTTTAGAAGGCAATGTTCGCTAATCTTGGCGTTGTTGGGATTCGGGGTCCTGCCGATCTCGTTTTCGGTAGCTGGCCCGTCGCAGGATCCATCGTCCAACAATTCAGCGAGAAGAAGCGCCCGAACGAACGACAGACATTTATTTACATGTGGGGAAGTGATCAACTGATCCAAAGAGAGAAGAGTGAGAGATACAAAACGTCTTCGGCATTTTATAGCGCCGCGTTGTCGACACTGGGCGCCTTGTCCGCATCGTCAGCCAATACGGTGGCCCCGGCACCTCGGCCACGAGGGAGGGGGAAACACCTCTCACAACACATGGAGTGGCACAACCTAACACGATGTCCATATATGGTCCTGGCGCCCTAAAAAATGCCCAAACATGGTCACGAACGCACAGCAGATTCCGGAATTCTCCCGGCGAGAGGGGGAGCCTGAATGAGGAGGTGGGGGTCGACGACACAGTCGGTCAAAAACCGGTTCTTCCCGCAACTCCTCTTGCTTGGTTCCCTAGGGCCGGTCGTAACAGTCTCTCGCGCGGGGGGGGGGGCGGTAAAGATCTCGATGGGCTGAGGTTTGCAGCCACTGTCCGGAGAGATCAGCGCCGGCAGTCGGTTTGGTGACGACCGTCTTTGATGAAGTAGAGGGCACCATCTGCTTCATTGTGGGCTGAACAGACATCACATACGCACATGAAAACCACACTACTCAACCGGTGGAGCGCCGGACAATTCCGCCAAACTCCACCAGGCAATTTTCCCCTTTAACTGATATTAAAGGGAAATACACAATTTATTCAAAATGTTACTCATACGTTAAGGTGACACAATTGTAACAACAACACTGGAAGCACACCGAACCCGAAACCTTGGATAGCCGTGTCTTCACCGTTTTCAAACAAGTACACCTAAAGAGTAAAAAAAAAAAAACAATCACTAGCCCCTTGTCTAGGTCAGGAAAAAAAAATGCCAGAGTTCTCGAGACAACCTCTCGCGTCAGGGACGTCGACTTAAGCCATCAGCGTTGCCATGGAGTACACCCTTTTTGTAGCGTATTTCAAACGTATATTGTTGCAAAACGAGGCTCCAACGCAGCAGCGGCCGTTCTTAGAGGACATGGTCTGTAGCCAGGTGAGAGGACAATGTTCCACTTTCACAATGAACTTGCTTCCGGCAATATAGCAAGCCAGTTTCTGGACTGCCCAAACCAAGCACGCACATTCCTTTTCGCTAGCGCTGTAAACCTGCTCGCGAAGGGTGAGTTTCCGGCTAACATAGAGGACGGGATGCTCTTCATTCCCCTCATCCCTTTGACTAAGAACTGCCCCCATCCCTCTATCACTAGCGTCGCATTGGACTATGAAAGGCCTCGAGTAGTCCGGTGAACTAAGCAAAGGTTGGCTCGACAAGGCCGCTTTCAAAACGCGGAAAGCCTTTTCTTTCTCCTCATCCCAGTCGACCATTTGGGGCTCGGTCTTGCGCAACGCGTCAGTAAGAGTGCTGGCAATGTCGGAATATCTAGGGATGTACTTACGATAGTAACCAGCTATTCCAAGAAAAGCCCGAATATCGGTTTTCGTTCGGGCTGGGGAAAGTCTCGGATAGCTGCCACTTTCATTTCAAAGGGACGGCGATGCCCTCGACCGATAACATGCCCGAGATAGAGTACCTCTGCTTGTGCTAGCTGACACTTCGGCGCCTTTACCGTTAAACCTGCTTCGCGTAGGCGTGTCAGTACTGCTCTCAAATGCGCCAAGTGTTCTGGCCAGGACGAGGAAAACACGGCGACGTCGTCCAAGTAAGGCAATGCGAAGTCCTCTTGACCCCGCAAAACCTTATCCATTAAGTTTGAAAAGCAGTAAGGCGCGTTCTTTAGGCCGAAACTCAACACTTTAGGGCGAAATGTCCCCAATGGTGAAATAAATGCAGCATACCGGCTCGCCCTCTCAGTGAGCGGCACCTGCCAGTAACCTCTCACTAGGTCTAGCGTTGAGATAAATTCCGCGCTGCTTACCCTCTCGACGCGTTCCTCAATGTGGGGAATTGGGTATGTCTGATGCTTGGTGATGAGGTTTAACTTACGATAGTCTACGCAAGGACGCGGATCTTTGCCGGGTACCTCCACAAGAATTAACGGGGAAGTGTAATCACTTTCACACGGCTCAATCACGCCCAATTCCAGCATCCTGTTAACCTCTGCTTTTATTAGCTCAAGCCGGCGAGGTGACACCCGATACGTCTTAGATCTTACCGGTTCCGACGAGGTAAGCTCTATGTCATGAGTGAGGACGGATGTCCGGCCTGGCTCGCTTACAAATCTGTCCTGAAACTCGGTCAAAAGACCACGCAATTCCTGCTTCTGCTTCATTGTCAGTTGTGACTTTGATACTAAATCCTCAACTCTTTTCTCGATCGGGACTTCGTCCGATTCGGGAGCTAATTCAGGGATTTCTGCTGGAACCTCTTCCGGAACATTTAAAGGCATGTTCACGATGGCTTCCCTCTCTTTATAGGGTTTGAGTAAGTTGCTATGATACACCTGGTGTACCTTACGACTTCCTGGTAATTTTACCACATAGTTGGTGTCAGATAATTTTCGAGTAATCTCGGCCGGGCCGACCCATTGCACTTCAAGCTTATTCTTTGGGAGGGCCTCAACAACATGACCCTGTCTCCTACAGCAAAGTGTCGCGCTTTAGCTGTCCGATCGTAGTAAAGCTTAGCCTTCTGCTGTGCTTTGGTCATCGCACTCTCGGTCAGTTCTTGGGCTTTTTTTAGACGATACAATAAGGTGAGGACATATT
Source organism: Rhipicephalus microplus (assembly GCF_013339725.1). Taxonomy (NCBI): domain Eukaryota; kingdom Metazoa; phylum Arthropoda; class Arachnida; order Ixodida; family Ixodidae; genus Rhipicephalus; species Rhipicephalus microplus. The sequence goes on from NC_051174.1 coordinate 77,190,485, forward strand.
CCACTACTACAGGATCAATACCCTGACCTTCCCACGATTCTCTCAGCATACGAAGAGGAGACCGCAGTCTGCCGCCGTAAACAAGTTCCGCTGGCGTAAACCCTGTTGTCTCATGTGGTGCGGTTCTTAGTGCAAACATCGTTGCAGGTAAGCACATTTCCCAGTCAGTTTTTCGTTCAAAGGATAAGGCTCTTAACACTCGCTTCATCACGGAGTGAAGCTTTTCTATCGAGTTCGACTGCGGATGGTAGACTGAACTATGCAATAATTTAACGCCACACCGCTCTAGAAAGGTTGTCGGTAAGGCACTCGTGAAATCGTGCCCTGGTCTGATTGTATCTCGGCAGGAAAGCCTACCCGGGCAAACACGGACAGAAGTGCGTTCACTACTTCCACGGAACTTCGCTCTTTTAGCGGGACCGCCTCTGGAAATTTAGTAGCTGGGCAGATTAAGGTCAGGATGTGACGGTAGCCTGAAGTTGTTTTGGGCAAAGGACCTACTGTGTCAATTACCAACCGACGAAAGGGCTCCGTGATTACGGGTACCAGCTTCATTGGAAATTTCGCCTTATCTCCCGGCTTACCCACTCGCTGACACACATTGCAAGATTTTACAAACCTCTCTACATCTTTAAAGCATCCAGGCCAGTAGTATTCCTGTAAAAGACGATTTTCGTCTTTTTTACGCCTAAGTGGCCTGACCATGATTCTCCATGCACCAAACTAAGCAAATCCTGACGATACGCCTGAGGTACGACTACCTGGTCAAACTCTACTCCTCGCCTATCTAGATATTTTCGATAGAGTATGTTGCTCCTCTCCTGGAATCTCACATTTCGTTTGGCGATTCCCTCTTTCGAACTGTCCTGGAATTGCTTAAGCGTCGGGTCCCCCTTTTGTTCGGTTATTAATGAAGCGGGGCTCACCTGCAGCAGCCGACTGAAATTATCCGAAGTTGGCATGAGACACAACTCTTTTGTATTTCCTAGTACCTGGAATGTGTCACCCTCTGTGCTATCCTCTGTACTACCAGGAATCGGCTTGGGAGCAACGGCATTTTCTATTTGCTCGATCAACGAGGCGTAATTGACCCCTTCCAATTCGGGAGGAGGTTCAACGTCGCCTTTAGGAATGGTTGCCTCCGCGACTACGGCTTCTGCAGCCTGTTGTCGCACAAGTCGATTTGTTACCGTGGTGTCCAACTCGCAACCAGGCCCGTTGTCGATTTGAGGCTTGTTTGCCTCAGTGAATGTTGCTCTCGCAGCCAGCGCACGTGCCTTCGATCTAGTCAGTGCCTGCACTATGCCTTCTCCCAACGTTTGACCTTTCTCCTTCAGCATTTCATCTGACTTATTTGAAAATAAGTAAGGATACTGAGGGGGTAGATATGGCGATACCGCGGCTTCCGTTTCCAACGTACCAAATGCGCTTTTAAGGACAACTTTAGCTACGGGAAGGCACTGACTGTTTGCTTCTACGGCTTGTCTAATCCAGGCACAGTCTCCTGAATACTGTCCGGACTGAACAAAGGACGGATGAACTACGTCCATAGTGGCTGCGGAGTCTCTAAGAACCCAACACTGCTCGCCGTTCACGGTAAGGTCGTACATATAGGGCTCTAACAACTTCATGTTCTCGTCGGCTTCATTTATAGATAAAAAGGCCACCTTTTCTTTCGGGCAATGTTTCGCGAAGTGCCCTGTTTCGTGGCAATTGAAACAAGCCACCGGTTTTTTTTGCCTCAAATTTCCTTTTGCTTGCCTCTGCCGACGCCTCATGGTTAGATGCCTTGTTTTCCTCACCATTTTGTGCGAGACTTGTCGGTTGTTTTCTAAACGACGCCTTATTCGGTCGTAGGAATTTTTCCCCTTTTTGGCTCGCTGGTTGCCCCGAGGGCGCGGCGCGCAACGAATTCTTCAGCGAGCTCTGCGGCTTTCGTTACGGTGTTCACGTCCGGTCTATCCTGCACCCAGAACCCTCACCTTTTCTGGTAACCTTTGATAGAATTGTTCCAGACCGATACACTCGAGCACCTTGTCATGATTCCCATACGCCTTTGCCTCTTTGAGCCACTCCCCCATGTTGGCCATTAACTTGTAAGCAAACTCCGGGTCTGAATCATTGTTCTCTTTTACGGCGTTGCAAAATTTTTGTCTGAAACCTTCCGCTGACAACCTGTATTTCTTGAGAAGGCTCGACTTTACCTCACTGTACTCGTCAGCCTCCTCTTTCGTGAGGCGCGCGATTACTTCTGAGGCCTCCCCCGGAAGTAGGGAGAACAAGCGTTGAGGCCATGTATCCTGGATGAAACCTTGCCTTTCACAAGTCCTCTCAATGTTGACGAGGAACAGCCCAATGTCCTCCCCTAGCTTGTACGATCTCATTAAGTCCGTCATTTTGAACCTGACCCGCTCTGCGGTACCGGATGCCTCGCTGCCTCCTGCTCTACTATTATGGCTAATCTCTAGCTCGAGGCGCTTCATTTCAAGCTCGTGCTTTCGCATCTTACCTGCCTCGGCTTCAGCCGCTTTCCTTTCGGCCTCCGCCACCTTTCCTTCGGCCTCCGCCGCTTGCCTCTCCTGAATCTCCTCGACACATTCTGACAGCTCGTCATCCTCCGCCCCCAATGCGAGAATCGCCTCTATCAGCTCTGGCTTTCTTTGAGAGTCCGACACCTCCAGATTCAACTCCCTTGCAAGTAGCAACAACATGGACTTTCGCAGGGATTTCAGATTCATGGCTGCCTCCAGTACCGCTGTCTGTTCCACAAAGATTCCTGTCCTGCAACTAATTAACTTTGACGGCAACGACAGCTCTAGGTTCCTGCCTTGCCTCAAGTTTTCCGTTAACTTAGTCTACAAATAAAGCTTCGAAAAGCTCTTATACGGAATCCTGCCCTGCCACTGTTAACCTGGCCGCCACTGACAGAAAGAGCTTAACCAAGCTATCACACAATTTCTGCCTGACGCAAGTTACCTGTTAACCCAATTACCAAGACAGCCCCTCTCTACCAGCTTTTACTTAACACATAGAGTAAATGCCTGGTAAAATTTAACAGAGAAAGCCGGCACTCACCCAGTTCGCAGTCATGTCTCCGGCGTCGTGCCTCTCAGAAGTGCCGTTCGATTCTCTCTGGAAGTCGATGAGCTCGTGTCATCCTTTTCCTGTCGTCCCGTTTGGACTTCGGGCTCACTCCGTCCAGTGGTCGCTTTCGGGGTTATCGGCATCCCGCCGCTGCCATCCAGTTGTTGGGACTCGGGGTCCTGCCGGTCTCGTTTTCGGTAGCTGGCCCCGTCACAGGATCCATCGTCCAACAATTCAGCGAGAAGAAGCGCCCGAACGAACGACAGACATTTATTTACATGTGGAGAAGTGATCAACTGATCCAAAGAGAGAAGAGTGAGAGATACAAAACGTCTTCGGCATTTTATAGCGCCACGTTGTCGACACTGGGCGCCTTGTCCGCATCGTCAGCCAATACGGTGGCCCCGGCACCTCGGCCACGAGGGAGGGGGAAACACCTCTCACAACACATGGAGTGGCACAACCTAACACGATGTCTATATATGGTCCTGGCGCCCTAAAAAATGCCCAAACATGGTCACGAACGCACAGCAGATTCCGGAATTCTCCCGGCGAGAGGGGGGAGCCTGAATGGGGAGGTGGGGGTTGACGACACAGTCGGTCAAGAACCGGTTCTTCCCGCAACTCCTCTTGCTTGGTTCCCTAGGGCCGGTCGTAACAGCGTGCTTTCTCAGTGCTCCTTCGAGAATACGAGAGGTTCCGAAATTAACCAAAGACGCGTTAGATCGGTAGGTTTCCTCTAAAATCCTAGGAAAGCAACAATCACTTTCCTACCCAATCGCGGCAACGGATTTCTCGGCGCGGCGCTTGTTACATCCAAAAGAAAAGTGCGTAAAGAGGGCCAGTAGCAACAGGATAATATATATATATATATATATATATATATATATATATATATATATATATATATATATATATATATATATATATATATATATATATATATATATATATATATACTTTCAATTATACTGTTATAAATGGTTTACACTTACGAGATGTATTATTGTAACGAAGTTTACATTTCGCAACTTTTTATTAGACTGATAAATCAAATATCTTGTTGCATCTCCTAAATTAATCTATTGCGGACAACAAGGATGAGTCACTCCTCAGAAAATCATCATTACGATTGCATAAGACATGAAAAACTACCGGAAATTTTGTGAAGTAACAAGTCCTTTGCGAATATAGATATGAAACTTTTCCATTCTCGAACTCCTAATGAATGCATATAGACTGTTTCGATGTCCTTGTTGTGCCGCGTCATAAAATTTTAACCCTTTTACTTCTTACTTTTAACTACATCAATTTATTGAAAATGTTCTTGTATCAATGGCTCTTTTTCAATCATCGCTAAAGGAGAACGTTTGCGCTCAATCTCGGTGAATTGATCGACTGGTTGCGACACAAAATGGTGTTTTTGACAGTTTTCTGCCGATTCGCATCAAGACGCCACTAACGTGATTTCCCCCATGGAAGTGGCATCGGCGAAATTCACAGAAGCAGGTGACGCAGAGAAACTCGTAGAAAAAGTTCCATTTACACGGATGACCTCGGATTGAACTTCCGACCACTCCATTCACGGCGTTAGGTGCTGGGCACCCACTGAGCTTCCGACAAATATGCACGATATTGATAAACTCTATGATAAACGTGCCTCCTGTCTCTCACAGCTCCCACTATGACATTGCTTGGTACCAGCAGTGTTCTCGACTAGGAGCGCTGAAGTGAAGCCCGCATCATGACCCTAACAAGTTCCCCAATTGCAGTTTTATTCATCGAGAATATCGCCGCCACGACGCTTTTGATGGGTTTGTTCACACTGTGCTCGCTTGAATGCGTGCGCCACTGTCGTATCGAGTGGTAAACAAACCTGTAGGCTAGAAAACGAGTGGGCTTGGGGTTGAAAGCAAGCGCGCTGCACTGACGAAGTCATAGACGAGTCATTTGATTTCATTTACTACGTCACAGCAACAACAGCGCCGGCCCTTCCTCTGGTCAACCTCGAAACCAATAGGCGTGCAAACATAGACTATATATGAGATTAAGACAACATTTATGCCTTGTAGTGGCATCTTGGGCGCATCTTTTGTGCATTTGTTTGTACGACCATCTTCTGATATCACATATCGTTACCAGCCAGCTTAAATTTCTGTTTTTCTGTGACAGAACATTGGAAAAAGGAGAAAACAGCAAGATGAAAAAAGTTGTACTAAGATTGCCGGAACCTTGGCTCACTCAATTTGTAAAGTTGTTTTTTCTCGGAATAAAACACTCGCGTTAATTCTATTCAATGCATTTTTATCTCACTTATTGCGTAGAGCAGACAGCTTGACGATGTCTTTACCGCATTTGAGCATTGAGTGATGACAATGAAAATGAAACCGAGACACAAGACACAACAAAGAAAAGTGTGGTCCTCCAGCATGAGGAAGTACAAATATGACGAGCATACATATAGTTCGTTCTGTGTGGCAATTATTTTTTTTTTTGGATTACAAGTGCAGTTGTCATTAGTTATTTCGTTAGAACGAAAGTATACGTCAACGGTAGAGAAAGAGTTAAAAAGCAGAAACAATTTACAAAATTGTTACATTGCTTTGTGGCTCAGAAGCAAATCAGTAATCTCTCACTTAGCTCGTGCATACAGCGTTTCGCTTGTTTTTTTTTAATCAATTATAATAATTTTATCAGACGATGTGCTGTATCGTGACTGTGCGTGCTATGGGGCAGACAGATTTGTTTCCGTAGTTTGTCAGTATGAAAATTTAGTCCGGAAGAATATTCGAATAACGAAAACTAAGTGCGCATTGAATGGAATATTCTTTCATACAATTTAAAATACGAATTGTCGAATTGCTCCATAGCAAATTTTTTTTATCAACTAAAGAAGAAACAGATAGTTTGAACAGCTTGTACATTGTACAACTCAAAACTTTGTCAGTACGGAATATACAGTTATTTGATGATGTCAAGCAGGAGGAATAACTGCTAGGTATGTTCGGGAAGCAGCGACACAGTCGTACGTCTTCTCCTCCTTCAGATAAAATGAAGAGACGCTCACAACACCCACCATTGCGGAAACGTTAACCTTCTTCGTCTTCAAAACGTTATTGTTTATTTTTTACACGACACGATTGCGCTAACCTGGCTATTCCCACGACGGAACAGGGAAGTCGAACCTCCTGGCCCTATCATGGGCCTACTGGACAGCCAGGATTTCTTTGTCGTATGTGGGTGATTAGATTAGCCTTTCGAAGTGGTCCCGCTTAATACATTAATTTTGTCGTGATGCGCTAATACCACACAAATAATCTTTAGATTTAAGAGAACAATGAGAACTGATCAGAATGATCTTCATTGCAGGTGCTTCTTCTCTGAACATCATGGAATAATTCTGGGTTATCTTATTTTGAGACATCTCGTAATTTTGCAGTGGCTGCCTATAGTGTTCGGATATGGAAGGGAGATCGGCCAAACTTCGGCACTTCATTGCAATTATGAGCTTGGCCTCTAGATTCACGCTAGGAATAATGCTGTCCTACCTAGACGGATAACGTGCTCTCTTTTTCCAACAGTCCATGACATTTCCCTTAAGCAACAGTTGCCACCAATGTCATCACCACCACCGCCCAGAGCATCACAGTCAGTGAGCTTAAAGGGTACAGAAGCTTCGGAAGCGGCAGCGGATGTCATGTGGCCCTCACTTGTACCACTCTGCACTCATAAAGAGCCGGTGTGCAATGTCCCGCAGTGTACAGCATCGTCCACAGACATTTTCCACGACGAAAACCGACAAGCCATCGCTTTCTTGAGGTCTTTCATGACCACACTGCGCAAACTCCTCAACTGAATGACAACTTCATCAGCTCAATGCGCACGACAAGTTTTGCATTCCTTGAGGCCAGGTATTGCAAGTATTTTGTGAACATTTTGAATTCTACTCTTCATTTAGAAAACAGCAGAGGAAGTGGTCTCTAACACGTCCCAGTTGTGGCTGTCGGATTGTGCGTGGTGAACGCTGACGCATGCGCGCGTATCACATGTTCTCTCATTCTTACTACATTATTTTCCTCTCCCCCTCCCTCCATCTAGGGTAGCAAAGCGGGTACAACCTGGTAACCTCCCTGCCTTTCTTTGCCTCTGTCATGTTTCGTCTATTTAGAAGAGCTACAAGGTGATATAGCTGGTGTTTATTCTTCTTAAAGAGCGCGCTTTCTAAACAGGGACACGTGAACGAAAAGACGGTACAAGACGGAACGAGCGCAACGCTCATAGTCACTCTCGTGGCGTCCTGTTCAGTGTTTTTCGTCCCGTGTCCATGTTTACAAAGCGCACTTTTAAAGATGAATTTTTGCTGCTGTACTGGCAAACTTGTGCTGGATTTGCGAAATTGCAATGAGCGTGATCTGCTCACTTAAATCAGTTTCTCTATTTGTCCATCTCAATCCCCTTGCCTATAGTGTATGATAGCAAACCTGACGCTAGTCTGGTTAGCTCTACCGCCTTTCCTTCGTCTACCTCGTCCTTCTCTATTTGTGCGTCGAATGTTGCAAAATCAATCGAAACTATTTGTACACATTCAAGTAATCTGTTAAGATGTATTGATCTGATCTTGTTTTTAGAATAGTGAAAGTGTCTTCAAATTGGAATAGGATACTGAACTGTTAGAATCGGCTACGCTAAGTTGCGAATATCTGGACATACCCAATTCCTTTCCGTATTTCATTTGTGTGAAATAGCGCAAGTGTGATTTGCTTTCACGCTGTGATGTCATATTTCTCACAACAAGAACCAGTAGATTAACGCTTTATATGCCCTATTTTATTCGTTCGTTGTGCGTAGTGTTAATTGATAATTTAATAACTGGTGAAGTTTTGTTCTCTTCATATCTGCAAATCGCATAAATCATAAACATTCACCGTCATAAATCTGGGACTTCAAAGTTTGCCAAGCTAGCCCTCAATCGCTTTTTTCATGTCCCAGCCTATTTCGTGTCCTAATATCACTCTTCCCCCCCCCCCCCTCTTCTTCCCAACTGAAAAAACAAACCCGTTTCTGGACTGCAATTCAGGTCTAAGCACCGCAAGTTACTTTGGTGAATGGAAAGTTTTCCTTATTTTTCTTTGTTTGTTCACGTATGTGTAGTCCTCTCAATCAGCAGTAACATGCCATTGTTCTTTATTCCGAATCCCCCTTTAAAAAATATCACTGTCCGCGGTAGTCGTAGCACTCATCTCTGGCTATTTGTCCTAATTTTTCCATTTGCGTTTCATCACTATTAAGTACAGATCAGATTACACGGCCTTGAACTATTCGTCGTTGTTCCGTGGGCCCCAATTTGCAACCACCCACTGAACTTCCTTTAAACTACAGCCCTGATACGTCCCTCCTCATGCATGTAAAAGTGAACTTTACACAGACCAGGCATCGAAGCGCAGCAATATGAATCGTTAAAATCCTTGAAATCGTTCCAACTTGCCATCTCAAAAACGCTCGCTGCTCCACCTCACGGAAGAATTATTCAACAGGTTCAGTGCCACGCACATCACAGTGGTAGATGGCGCTAACACACAACATTGAGTGGTGCATTTAGCTAGTTGAAATCAGCATTGAGTGAGGTATTCAGCTACTTGTACATGAAGAATGTCAATACAAAATGCAGAAAGCGAACCAGAAAATTGACTGGTAAATACTCAGAAAACAGCAGGGGGGCCAAACCAAAAGAATTATCGGTTAAAAAGAAGGTGAAGGAAGCTGAGACGATAAGGGGAGAATCGGCATGATTAAGAAGCCCACACTAGAGACCTATCGAACTTTTAAGCAGGAAATTGCCAAGGAAAGGATCTATGATAATACTCGGGGTAGTTCTCTACTGTTTGAGGCCAGGAATGGAGTATTGCGAACCATGACATATCGGGCCAAATACGAAGGGGTAGACACGGTATGCAGTGCGTGTAGAGAGGAAGAGGAAACTGCCGAACACTTGATAATGTTCTATAAAGGGCTTCACCCTACAGTTCAGGATGATAGCGCAGAGTTTTTCAAAGCGCTGGGGTTTAGGGACGAGGAGGGAAAAATAGATTTTGAGCGGGTAGAATTAACTAGAAGGAGGTTATCTGATTGGTGGCTAAAATCAAGGCACGAGTGAAAATTAAATTCTTCACTGCAAAGTACGAGTCCTCAGCTTCACTATTTAAAGGAAAAAATAAATCTAGTTTTTGGTTCATTAAGTATTACGGCTTGGTGGCGTGAGCCACCGCCCAATCTAAAGGGGACAGCCACATCCGTCAATCCATTCATCTATCCATCCAGTGTCGGCTTTGTCTAGGCGCACTGTTTGGAATGATGAGCTCTCCTAAGCATTCCTGAACGCTGATCATTTCATGCTTTCATTTCACGCCTCCAGCAGATCATTGTTTTACAAATCTGGTACAGCGCATTTCTATATATATATATATATATATATATATATATATATATATATATATATATATATATATATATATATATATATATATATATATATATATATTCAGAGAGGATGAGTATAACTCATCCCCCGGGAGGGGTTCTCCCTTCATCAGAGGATGAGTATAACTCATCCCCTGATGAAGGGAGAACCCCTCCCGAAACTGTTGCGAAATAAATATATTTATCCTTGTTGACAACGCTCCCGTTGTGCCATATTCCATATCTTCACGAAGACTAACTGGCCCATTGAATTATAACTCCCACTATAAATATATATATATATATATAAATAAATATATATATATATATAATATATATATATATATATATATATATATATATATATATTATATATATATATATATATTATAGTGGGAGTTATAATTCAATGGGCCAGTTATTCTTCGTGAAGATATGGAATATGGCACAACGGGAGCGTTGTCAACAAGGATAAATATATTTATTTCGCAACAGTTTCGGGAGGGGTTCTCCCTTCATCAGGGGATGAGTTATACTCATCATCTCTGAATATATATATATATATATAATATATATATATATATATATATATATATATATATATATATATATTATATATATATTATATATATATTATATATATATATATATGCAAAACAGAACCTCTTGTGCTAGGTTGTTATCTCACAAAAGGTAATGAATGATTTCACTGAATGTTCACGTGCGTCATTCATTACTCCATTCTTCAATTGTTCCGGAACACCGTTGTGAGTTCTACGAAATATATTTGCCTGGGCAGTACTACGATGTGGTTTGTAAATAAAGACTACTCCGTCATAGACTGCTTCTAAAGCATAACACAGCAAGGAAAATATAACACTTGAAACTAGCAAATTCATTTCACAGTCTCAGAAGTGTTATTTCTCCCTTTGCTAAGCCCTGCATCAGCTGGTATAGTGAAATAGAGTTTTCCATCTGATTATTCGTATACATGGAAGTTTTATTGTACATCTTACTTATAAAAAAACAAAAAAAACAAATACAAACACTGTGTACATTGCACAGACGAGCACTAAAACACCCATTTGCCTCGGTGTGTCCGAATGTACACAAGCTTCATAACAATAGACTGAACTGGATTGTTGACATTTTGGAGTGTATTACGCAATCATACCTACTTGAGTGGGAGCTTAGCTAGTGTGTCTACAACAAATGTGCGACTATTTACAGTACGAGGTACTCTACTATCCATGGGAGAGCAGTAAGCTGTCCCAGGTGCGAGGCCTAATGATAGATGAATTGCACATTGCAGCTTTGTGTGTTTAGAAAAAAAAATGTTTAATGGCTTAGAGTACTTCGTACTCTACTATGAGAGAGCATAAAGCCATCCCGGGGGCCTCACACTTATCTATATATTTAGAAAAAGTGTTGGACAATTTCGAGTACTTCGTACTCAACTATGAAAGAGCAGTGCGCCGTCCCTTGCTAAAACCAAAGATGTTGCATTTCAAGACCGTCTAAGAACTAAAACCACAGTCTGCCCACAATGCCACTAGATCTCATTTCGCATAACCCTCGCGACTTCCCAAAATGCAAATGCTATTTCGTCTTCTTGTTGTAATGAATTCAAGCTAAACACTACTTTACAAGCACGACACACTACGGCGTTTTATCTTGATCATATAGTCTAACATAAACTTATGGTTGTCGCATTCGACAGGCTTGCTTCGTGGCAAAGCGCCACGGCAACAGCATGATTTGGCCTTTTTAGACCTTCTAACCGGCATGGTAGCCGAGTGATTACGCTCAAGCAGGTTCAAAAAATTGCTGGAGCTGTGGCGCAGAGCCCACGCTCAACAGTTAGGCCGCGTTCACACTGAGCATTCCGGCCGCCAAAAGTGCTCCGAATCCGGTTCGGCGGCGGCGAGATCCGCCGAAAGGGCCCTCTCCGCGCCGATCGCTCTCGGACCGATTTTTGCGGCGTCTGCCGCCGAATCGGTCACCGCGGACCAATAGGAGCGCTAGTCAAGGAATTTTGAAAAATGGCGGCCCAGTCCTACTCACTTGTTATGCTGCAGTGCACGTAACTGAATGTTGAAACCAACGGGAGTTTAACCTACTCTGTGCCTACTTCGCCTCCGTATTTCGTGAAAGAGCTGACCGAGCTTGCTGTTGGCGTGACCGAGCTTGTTGCGGTCTTGCAAAGCAAAACGAACCCACCAACGCCGCTGGCGTCGGTGGTCTTTTCGTGCATCACAAGACAGCCACTTGCCAGCAAAGTAAGCAGTACTGTCTTTTCTTGCTTCTTGCGTACGAGAATCGTCGAAGTATACACCACCGGATAGCGTAGTAGCGTTTGCGAGCCGCGACAACAACCGGGTGACAGCGCATCCATGCCGCGTTCGCCCCGTGTTAGATGGCATATTCGGCGGCGCGGGGTGCGTCCAGTGCGAACGAGGCTGTGTTTCGGCGGCAGGGGAATTTCGGTCGCTGTAGAAAGCGGATGTTTCAGTGTGAACTAGGCATTACTCCTGAGACCTCCCCTCCGAGTTCGCTTGCGATGTCAGACGCTTGCATCAACGCGGCGTTGCAACGTCAGTTGTTCGAGTGCGTTCACCGGGGCGAACGCCGCTCTCTGCAGGCGTTTTTCTAGCAATACATTGGCTTCGGCTTCCACGTTTGCAAGCACCTGTGGTTCGACAACCATCACCGCAATTACTACGTTGCGAAAGGCATTTGACCACTCATTACATTCCTCCATGACCATGATCCTACGAGACACAATGTGCCACTTGAGAAATAAACACTGTGGTAAACACGAGCGAAATGCCTGTCTTACGTCATTAAGAAGCACGGACATGAAACTAGTAATTGTGAAAAGCTTCAATGCCACGTCGGGCTGAATCCACTTCTAAAGACCTGGGCCACAAGCCCAGGTCTTTTGCATTAGATCCAGCCCCCAACCTCCCCCCCCCCCCCAAAATATTCATAGTGATGGGGCTGCTGTAGTCGCAGACAATTTTTCTTGGTAATGCAGCGAAGTCTAATAAGGAAAATCGCGTGTATCCTACTGCTTATCATTGTAGTACCACAGTTGTGTTCGTATGTTGTGTAGGATATAAAACAGACTCTTTATTTTACGTGAAGCTCTTTTAAGTTTTAGGCCACTCACAGTAGCGATATATTGTACCTGTCTTACTTCACACCTAGCCACATTGCATTTTTTCGCCCACGTGAGAAAGTCCCGCCTTTTGCCCTTAGCTCTAACGCTAAGGGGTGTATGCGTGGAAATGCAGCACTCATAGCGCGCGCCATCACTTTTCACGTTCAGAAGCTCCGCCCCCGTAGCTCCTAAACGTGAAACGTTGTCCGCTAGTTTTTCTAACACAATCTGTCCTCCATCTTTCAGCAGATCTGATGTTACCTGATCCTCACCAGCAGCTTTGCCTCTTTGCATGCTCTCCAAAGCTTTTCTGACTTCTTCTATCAATACTGATGGGGTGTCACCTGGGTTACTGCTAGTTCTTATTGTATTAAGGTCGTGGTTGTCTCGGCTACTGTACAGATCTGTGTAAAACTCCTCCGCTATTTTAACTATCCTATCCATATTGGTAGTTATTTTGCCTTCTTTGTCCCTTAGTGCATACATCCGACTTTTGCCTATCCCAAGTTTCCTCTTCACTGCTTTGACGCTTCCTCCGTTTTTCAGAGCGTGTTCAATTCTCTCCATGTTATACCTTCTTACATCGCATACTTTACGTCTATTAATCAGCTTCGAAAGCTTTGCCAGTTCTATTTTGTCTGTTGCACTTGACACTTTCATGCTTTGACGCTTCTTAATTAGGTTCTTCGTTTCCTGGAAAAACTTTCCAGTGTTCTCTCTAACTACCCTGCCTCCAACTTCCACTGCACACTCCGTAATGATACTCGTCAGATTATCATTCATTGTATCTACACTAAGGTTGGTTTCCTCACTAAGAGCCGAGTACCTGTTCTGCAGCGACACTCTGTATTCCTGTGCTTTCTCTCTCAGTGCTAGCTCATTGATTGGCTTCTTGCGTATCAGTTTCTGTCGTTCCTTCTTCAAGTCTAGGTGAATTCGAGACCGTACCATTCTATGGTCACTGCATCGTACCTTGCCAACCACTTCCAGATCCTGCACGATTCCTGGGTGTGCAGTCATTATAAAGTCTATTTCGTTCATATTTTCGCCATTAGGGGTCCTCTATGTCCACTTGTGGTTTTCTCGTTTTCAGTAGAAGGTATTAAATATCCGCAAATTATTGCGTTCTGCGAATTCTACTAGTAGCTCTCCTCTGGCGTTTCTAGTACCGATGTCATAATCTCCTACTGCCTGGTCTCCAGCCTGCTTCTTCCCTACCTTTGCATTAAGGTCGCCCATCACTATAGTATACTGTGTTTTTACCTTACTCATTGCCGATTCCACGTCTTCATAGAAGCTTTCAACTGAAGCGTCATCGTGGCTGGATGTAGGCGGTAAGCCTGTACTACCTTCATCTTGTATCTTTTATTCAGTTTAATTCCAATACCTACCACCCTTTCATTATTGCTATGGTATTCCCTACGTTGGCAGCTATGTTTCTGTGAATTAGGAGCCCCGCTCCCAGTTTTCTTCTGTCTGTCAAGCCCCGATAGCAAAGGATGTGCCCATTCTGTGGACACCGTATAGGCCTCCATCTGTCCTCCTAACCTCACTGAGCCCTATATATCCCTTCTAACACCCTCTGGCTCCTCGAATGGTACAGCTAGACTTCCCTCACTAGATACAGGTTCTAGCATTAAACGTTGGCAGGTTTCAGGTTCCAATGGCGGCCTGTCCGGACCAGAGATTCTTAGCACCCTCTGCTGCGTTGGCAGATCTGACTGCCGCCGTGGTCAGTTGCTCGCAGCTGCTGGGGACTGAGGGCTATGGGTTATTTGACGTATGCATGTGGGAGGTAGTGGCCAGATACTGCACCAGGGTCGGCCAATCCTTCTCTGGTAAGGGAGTGCCTTCCCGGCGGGGTGGTGACCGGTGAGGCCGCACCCCAGGCCTCTTAATGCAGTTCATCAACACGCGGTTTTTTTTTTTCCGGTGGGAAGTGCGCGTGCACCGGGATTTGAACCACGGGACACTCTTGCATGCGAGGCGGATGCTTCTAACCATATCGCCATCGCCGCACACGACAGAATCTATTATATATTATATATAATATATATATATATATATATATAGATAAAAACATTGGCCCCGAATACGCATGTTACACTGCAAATTTCGTCGAAAGACGATAGTTCTCGCGTTCTAGAGAGTGAACAAAACGTTTATTTTTGAAGTTCTGCGCAAGAAAATCGGTCTTAATGGTATTCTGGAGGCGATGCGTTAGCGTGCCTCGAGCGTGCAGCATGGCGGAAAAAAAGCGCATCATGTCACGTCATACGTGAGACATGAGCGCTACCTGCAGTTATCTTGGAAAACGAAGCGCGCGCGCCCTTTGGGCCCGTCTCGGAGGGCATAAGGTGAAGAATGAAAGGTGACGTGTAGGTGCCCCCACGTGTCGTCTTAGCAAAGCGTTTTGAAACATCTTGCGTTTTCCGCGCAAGCGTTGCGATCAGCGCAACGTGATAAATACTACGGTCCTTGGACAATACCTATGTATGCCTTTTCTAGTATAAGAGACACAGATACAGAATACTGCGTTGTTGTTATGGGTGCATCAGATATGCGCATTATTGGCTTTTCAATGGACAACTCGCACAAGTATGAACGCTGAATCACGAGCAATATTGGTGGGCGCGGCGCGTGGGGTCGGCCATTTGGAGTATCTTTCGGCCACTTTGGTGCATTTAGGGTACCGTTCAGGGCGGACGAACCTACTAACGTACAGACAGACAGACAGACAGGACAGCCCGGACACAGACAGAAGCACAGGACAGACAGACAGACCGATAGATAGATAGATAGATAGAAGATAGATAGATAGACACAGACAGACAGACAGACAGACAGACAGACAGCAGGACAGAAGACAGCCCGACAGAGAGACACAGACAGACAGGACACAGACAGACAGGACAGACAGACAGACAGACAGCAGACAGACAGACAGACCGACAGATAGATAGATAGATAGAGATAGATAGATAGATAGATAGATCGATAGATTGATAGATAGACAGGCACAGACAGACAGACAAACACAGGGAGACACAGACAGACAGACACAGACAGACAGACAAACACAGGGAGACACAGACAGACAGACACCGACAGATAGATAGATAGATAGATAGATAGATAGATGATAGATAGACAGACACAGACAGACACAGACAGACAGACAGACAGACACAGAGAGACACAGACAGACAGACAGGACAGACAGACAGGACAGACAGACAAGACAGACAGCAGACAAAGACAGCATAGATAGATAGATAGATAGATAGATAGATAGATAGACAGACACAGACAGACAGACACAGACAGACAGAGACAGACAGACACAGACAGACAGACAGACAGACAGACAGACAGACAGACAGAAAGACAGACAGACAGACAGACAGACCAGAGAGACATTTTCGCGTCGAAGGTTCCCAAGAAAAACTATCGTCTTTAAAATCGGACAGGCAAGCGACAGAAGAAGAACGAAATAGTAAAGTTGGAAGCAGGTCGAAGAAGTCTGAGGGCGGGGCACCACGCAAAGAGAGCTTTCACGCCATCAGGAGACCGCGGAGGGTGAACCAGTCGGTGAGAGCTACGCTAGCGTCGGAGATCGCGGGTGGCATGACCGTTGAGCCTGAAATCCTCCAAGAAACTCCCACAAAATGAACGCACAAGTACACACAGGAAGAGCGCGAATTATACACTGTACGAGTTGTTTACTTCTTTATATATGAGCGGCATGCCCCTATCGCAAGAGTGACCTCTGCAGTGAGCGAAGTGACCTTCGTGCTCTCTGTAACTTGCTGTGAGAGCACAAGACGTACAAACCGCTGCTATCACGAGATCAGCGCTGGTGTATCGCAAGGCGAGGAGCTACGATCTTTAAAATGTGTCCAACGAGTCCGTCACGCCATCTCGCAAGTGATGACAAAAACACCCTAAAGAGAGCTCCGAGCACAGCCAACGGCAAATTGTGTATACAAATATCTCGCCGTTAGAGTGCGGGAGAACGTTTTTTTTTTTTGTACCCTAGCCGTTTTGCTGCCGTGATCTTAGAAATGAGAAGTCGTAGGTTTGACTCTCTGTGGCGAAAAGTTTGTTTTCTAAGTTTTTATTTTGCCACATGTTCGCGTATAATTGATAACGTCATATGCGCGACTGAACTGCGTCAGTGGAGTCGCGATAAACCCTGGCATAAAACTTTTTTTGTATTAATGTGCCTGTGTCCTTCGCTGGCAAAGGTTGTCGAAAGACGACAGTCTTCTGTCTTGAGAGAGAAAATAAAACGTTTATTTGACGGTTCTGCGGGAGAAAATGGGTGAGTACGCGCTGCGTGAGATGTGTGCGATAGCTATTGTGCGTTACGAAGGTGCAGTTACCTTGACGGATTGTTCACGCCTCGATGAACTTGGGACGCCGGCAAAATGCAGCGTTTTACTTAGAACAAGGGGGCGAGAATCATCAGAATAAATTAGACCGCTCGAACAGTCAGAGCGTGAAAATGCATGGGATTTGCAGTAGGCGCCTGTGTCAAAAGAGCGAGCATGCTGTGTAAGCGTCTGTGTCAGGAGAGCGAACTGCGAGCATGCATTTCTTAGCATATGATCGCTGAAAACGAATACACTTCGTACCATATGCACTTCGCACCAAGGAGTACTGGTTGGTTCTATTTTGTGGTACCAAGTATTGACAATAACTGTTACGTCATGCACTTGCAGTTCTGTTGAGCAAACTGATTCTCCAAGATATTGATGTGGAACAGTGCAGCATACGCAAGTATACGACAGTGTTTCCTTACATGATATGAGTGCTTTGTTCTTCAAGTGGTATTAGAGCTTCTGTATATTTTTAATCACTAACAGCTGTTAGCCTTGTGTAACATTAGAGGTTGACCTGCAATGTGAAACAGTTAAAATTTCTGTTAGTGTATATTGTAGCCGTTTTGTATGCCTTGTATATGAAGGCTCGGGCGCTTCTGAAGTGAATTGATTTTCACTTTTTGCCCGAGCATTCCCGCAGTATTATGGTGCTAACAAATTTCAACTTCAACTTCACCACTATCAGCCTGCTGTAAGATTCGAGCGAGAGCCTACAGCGAAGAGGGCGGCACGGTAGCTGTGGCTTCCATCACGAATTTCCGAGCTGTCCAATCTTCTATTTCTGTTCTACTTCGGTTTAAATGGATTGCGAGACTGGCTTACGAATTGCGAAAGATAACTGGCTTTCCGCATTTAAATAACAAACAGCAGTAAGAATACCGATCTCAAGGTTAACTATATAGCAACAAAGACATCACTTGACATTTGTAGCATTCACACAACGCAGCCTAAAAACTCATTGAATTCAAATTTTTCGACGACATATGTCAGTTGCATATCACTTGTAGAATCATTGCCATTCAATCTTTGCATTGACCTCCTATACGAACTTGTAATGCATTGAATAGTAATCGAAGCTCCTCACAATTCTTGCCATGCAAATCACTCCAGTGGTGTTTTAAATACCTGACCCGGGATACGTATTTATCTTGTTGCTGTGCCGCCCTCTGTGTTTCTGGTAGCGGGTAGAAGGAAGGAAAATAGAGGGAAAGAAAGGCAAGGAGGTTAAACAGCCTATAGGCAGCCGGTTTGCTACCCTGCGCATGGGAGAGGGAATGGGGGGAGATGAAAGAGAGCGGAGAGGGAAGATAGAAACAGCACATTCGGCAGCACCGCGCGCACACTCAGTCATAGTCCAGTCTTGTCTTTCGCGGTGTGTGACATTGCTGTCACAGTCGCTTGTTCAAGTCGGTGTCGCGTAGGAATTTCAACAGAGCCTTCGTCGCCTTCTGTTGCAAGGTCTTCTCTCGGGCACTTGACAGAATAGTGTCCACAGACATTTGGCTGTTGTCGATGCGCGCAAAAGCAGACGCCAGTGACTCTCTGGATTTCATACAGTGGACGGTCACACAGGATGTGGTGTAGCGTCTCTTCGCAATGACAGGCATCGCAGAGAGCGTTGTCGGCCATTCCTATGACAAAGGAGTAAGATTTGTAAATGCCACTCCTAGCCATAAGCGATGAAGAAGGGTGGCTTCTCTTCGGTCGAGTCCAGAGGGCATGCGGAGAGCCATCAAAGAGGACAGTGTGGTGTTGACGATTCGTATCGATGCTTGGTGGGCACCATAGTGAAAACGTGATTTCACGCGCAAGTCGTCGAAGATTACTGGCAGCATCAATCCCCGAAAGTGGTATGGCTTTTTCTCGTGTTCCTTCAAGGGCTGCCCGCGCGGCAGTATCGGCATGTTCATTCCCTA
Source organism: Rhipicephalus microplus (assembly GCF_013339725.1). NCBI lineage: Eukaryota > Metazoa > Arthropoda > Arachnida > Ixodida > Ixodidae > Rhipicephalus > Rhipicephalus microplus. The sequence goes on from NC_051174.1 coordinate 77,209,489, forward strand.
TGATGCCGCAGTGACTTGGTAGCGGGTAGAGCTTTTCGGGGTGATACTGGACTACCGAGATTGCTAGAATGAATTCCTCCGAGATCTGAAGGCAAGGGTAGACCATGCAAAACTGTTTCTAGACCTTCATTCTACGGTATAGGGCATGTGCGCGGTGACACAATGAAAGAACAAAAGGTGAATTCCAAGTCGCATACACGTGTCAGGTTCCCGAGAAATACAGTTTTCTCTACTCGGGCGTCTCAATGTGCAACACAGCCAAACTGTGCGTACATCGTTCTGCAACAAAGGTAGCAACGAATAAAATATGGCCTTGTACGCAAAGGCTTAAGTGTTCAACAAATTATGGATTGAAGATGCATAAAAAAATCCCGCCATATCCACGAAGTGAATGGTGCAGGATGAGCTGGCACGGAACTGATCGGGAGAACTCTCTGATCCCCATAAAGGTCCTCCACCATCTTATACAGGCGTGACACGTTATAGGGGTGATTGTATACACACTTGTATATAAACAATGTTTTACAGTTTACATGCTGATGCATTTATATATATATATATATATAAATATATATATATATAATATATATATATATATATATATATATATATTTATATATATATATATATATATATATATATATATATATATATATATATATATATATATATATATAGACAACGTAAACGTATTCTCATTTCTGATTACGAAGCTGGGGAAAATGTTTTCCTTTGAAGATTAAAATTTTTTTGTTTGTCTGCGAAGTAAGTGGCGAGAAGATCTTGAATTAGATGTTGCGATTTAAAGTTCGTGCCACCTCAGCTTCGCGGGCTCTCACTACCGGATCCGCCTTTAGACGAGCCTTCATCGTAGCGCAAAGTGCACATCATGCCTTACAGATGTGAAGTAGGTACCTCACTTATCAGCAGACTGGCAAATGACATTGCGTGTACTTGCCCTATTCATGAAAGTTACGGTGGCCGTGTAGCGGGTACATTGTACTGCTGCACTTCCAGCGTACACGCCAAAGGATATGCCCCGAGCATAACAAGCTCGGCGAGCAAGTTCCTAAAACCAACAATCTTCTCAAATAATGCAACCTAAGCAAAGCGAATCTCGCAACACTTAGAGAAACCCGTCCGTGGTGTTCGGACACACCAACACTCAGCCACATTACATTCTAGTGCACCGAGCGCACACGTTACTAAGGAACTGCACACGTTTCCCAGGCAGCAGGCGCGGCTTGATGACTAGAAAAAGCAGAGCCAAATAGCTTTGCTTCACGGGACCAAGCAAGCCGCTCGCACTAGTGGAGCCCTGGACTACTCTGTGCCCCTGACTGATCACTCGATCATAACTGCCTTCATTTATTTTTTTTAATGCGGAAACTTTTAGTTTCTAATATACACTAGATGGAGTTCTGGCGCTAGTGTCTATGGGAACTGCAACGCACGGTGCTTCAGCGAGCATGGGAATGATGGGGAGTACACACATTTGTCTAATCTTCGTACTTCTGGCCTACTTTTGGTTCCGTGTGTGTTCATGTGGCTTAGAGCTGTTTTCTCACGAAACAAAAATCAGCAAATGTTCCGCAATTGTGCTTCACCGCCTTATGCTTTTAAACTTACCTTTCCGAATGGGGTTCCGAAGTTCGAAAGGGTTGAATCTTTTTTTTTTTTCAAAACGAAACCCAAACACAGCAATAAACGAAGCCACAAGTAGGATTCGTCGCGCGCAAGCACGAAGACTAGGCAAATGTGTGTACTACCCATCATTCCCATGGTTGTTGAACAGTCGCAGCGACAGAGTCCCCTCTAGTTTAGGAAACTCTATGGTCACACCTACTCGCGAATCCAGCTTCGGTGGCGTCGCCTTGACAGTGGCCCACTGCGCATGCTCGCGTTTCGTGTCTTTGGCCACGTGCTCGCGTCCCGGGCAAACGGTCGCCCCCCCCCCCCCCCCCCCCCCACATTTCTCGCCTCACAAGGCCGACGTAGGCAGCATCTGTTAGTAAAAAGGCTACTCACATCTTGCCACGGGGGGAACTCGAGTAAATACGAGGGGGAGGGGGTATCGCATGAATGTTGCGTAAGTGGGTATGGTTTGGGAATGCTTAATTGTTATTTTGTTTTTATTCTTATTCATTGAATGTAGTAGAAGCGTTGCTTTTAAGGTAAAGCGAGAGCCAAGTAAAGGCGACCTTGACTGAATTCCTAGCGTGCGATCCAGTGCCTACTTACACGGGGTGGCCAGTGAACGGTTTGGCCGCGCGAGCAGTCATTTTCTAGCAGCGAGGCTCTTTATGCCGTGTGTCGTGCGTCCGCGATGTATGTCTTAGTAGAAGTAGGTAGCCATCTTTTGTTTAGTCCTTCGAATGTCCGCTGGATGGCGGTACTTCTATATGATGAATATCTGATGAAAAGATACGAGATGGTGGTACTTGGAGTGTTTAGTAGTGGCGCAATTATGTAAAAGTTCCAAATCCGGACAAAGGCGGTCTCTTCCATTGAGTCGCACGCGATTGGCCCATACAAGCTGTGACGAATGCTGTGACGTTATGAGTGACGTGGGCTGGGGTGTCACGTAACTCTTTTTTTTTCGGTTTTCGGAGAAAGGCGAAGGAACGGTTGGAAAGACTGTTCGAAAGCAACAGGATGGATTGAAATGGCTGCAAGGTGGCCTGAATTGGATTGAAATGGAAAAATGCGCGACTTGTCGGCACCGGGGCACTTAGACAACATGGCGTTTCCCACTGACACGGTACTTCGCCTTGCCTGTGCGGTAGCTTTAACCGAGCAGAGGCGACGACGCGAGGTAAAAGATGTATTTGAAGAGTTCAGCGAAGAAGAGTTCCGGCAATGTTTTCGTCTGTCCAAACGAACAGTGCGTAGCTTGTGCGACGAACTTGACCCTTTCATCGGATGCCAGCGAGCCAGTGGCCTTCCCACAGAGAGAAAGGTGTTGTGCGCGTTGCGATTTTTCGCCACCGGTAGCTTCCAGAAGAGCATTGGTCTCGAGGAACACATCGGCATGTCTCAGCCGGCGGTGAGCAACACCATCCACGAGGTGACGGAGGCGATCATTACCGTGGCTGCTAGAAAAAGGGTGGCGGACTCCCTACTGACAACAGCTGCTAAGGAGGAGGCAAAGGTGGAGTTTGTGCTACGCGGTTGCATCCCAGGGGTGCTGGCGTGTGCCGATGGCACGTTGGTCACCATTCGCAAGCCAGAGGGATTCAGACTGGCCGACACGGCGAGCTTCATGTCCAGAAGGGGCTATTATGTCCTGAACGTCATGATCGTAAGTACTGTTAGGATCGTTTATTACTCGTCCTTCGGAGCAATTGTTCAGTTGTGACGCCAAAGCTGGAAAAAGTAATAATGCAACGAATGAAAAAGAACCTGCAGGGAATTGGATGCGAGCTAGATGGTGGCTCGCAAGGCCTCGGTAATAATAAGTGGCAAGTGTTTTGTGCGTAAGCCAGTTGCCGTTTTTGCGCTGGCATGCATACGCAATTGAATTGTGCATTTTAGAGGTAATCGGTAATATGGGCAGCAGACGTAGCAGAAGTATATACACGACAGGGAAGTATTTCTAACACGAAAGTGCTTACAATCACAATTGCACGAGCTGGCTTTGGTATTTACGAGTGTTCTTTCCCAAGAGCAACGCGTAGCTTTTCACTTATCGATCATTCAGTGGAAGTCGTAGCCATATGTACAGCAAAGGTGGGGCCGTTGCCCCCCCCCCTCCCCCTCCTCAGTGTGCTACACCCTCTGTTTCCTTCTAAGTGAAGCTCCTTCTAGCAATGACTGTACTAGTACGCATTGTTTTCTGCATATGCATAGAAAAAAGGGATTTATTCTGAGTATAAATGCAGTACTATTTTATATCGCTCCTCATCGCAGATGTGCAAAGCATGGCTGCACATAATTGTCATAGACCCATGATTCCTAGATTCGTGCCACGGCTCTTGGGTGTGGGAACACAACCCACTGCGTGTACGCCTAGCTGCACATCTGCAGCCTGGCGAGCTTGGTAAGTATTAATGTGTACTATCTGGGCAGAGCACTCAGCTTTTATGCTTACATTGCAGGAGACGCAGGCTATCCCCTCAAGCCGTGGCTCCTAATTCCAGTCCTTGGCAGTCAACCGTGCAACACTTCCGAAGGCCGATACAACAAGGAGCATGCATCCATGCACAATGTTGTGTAAAGGTGTATCGCCGTGTTGAAAAGCAAGTTCCGCTGCTTGTAGCACTTTCGAACGATGCTCTACAACCCCGATCGGGCAGCGCAAATCATCTATGCTTGCTTTGCTCTCCACAACATTGCGTTGCATGCAGGCGACTGGACCTTGGACGAGTATGTCGTGGACATGCCACCAGCTGAGGATGACGATGGAGAGCCAAGGGGGAGCCATATGCTCACACCACGCAACGTGCTGCTCAGAGACGGCAGCAGCGCTGTCTTGGACCTTTTTTGAAGTACACAGGAACGGTGAGTTTTCATGTTTTCATATCCCACACATAATTTATTTACACTGATTCTAGTGCATCTAGACATGAAAGGGCTGTGTTTGCCACATTTGAATACACAAAGTACTTACTTGTGCTTCAATATGAAGCAAGGTGGCAATGTCGAAATGCTGCATTTTCTTGAAATGACACATGAAATATGCAACAGAAACACCCTTTTTCATATTAGCGATCACAGTCACAACAGACTAGATTGGAGCAAGCATATATGAGCAGCACTCTGTGCTGAATGTTGCTATCACAAAATTGTGCGAACAATGCAGCAACGTCTCAAAATTCTTTTCACCAGAACGCATAAAAATCGAAATTCTATTAGTAACATGTATGAACACATGATACATAAGTCCATATCTTCTCATAGTGACTGACTACAAGCATTCAATTGTGCACGCCAGGCTTGACGAGTAATTGTGCTCGTCAAGTTGTGCTGTTTTTTTGCTCATTGTCCTAAACATTGTGTGAATGTTAAAATAACATTTAATTTGAATTCACGACTGAAGTCATGCTGCAATGCTAAAAAATACGCAAATCAAGACGGCAAACAACAGACGAGTTGTTTTGATAACATACAGCATGAATAATTCGCTCAGCCATCTCGCGGCTCCCAAACCATACCAGGTTCGAAATTTATTCCCGCAAAGAGTCGTTTACAATGAAAACTAGATGAAATCAATCGCTGGCATGTTGCTGTGATGACCATTTTCCTTTGTGAAACTGTGCGAGATGACCACTTACTAGCTTAGCGCTCCCAAACAAGATTCAGAATGTAGTTGTTGCATCTGAGCCTCATTGTGCTGAAATGAAAATATCACAGTGAACTGCCAAACAGTGTGATGCAAAAAGATATCACATTACTACACTATGTGATAATGCTGAATAAAAATCACAGTGAGCTAGAAAACACAGTGGGACAATATAAATATCACAGAAACATTAACAGAAAATGTCAACTATATACTCGTGGTCTCCGTGTGAATGACTAGACACCTTTGAAATGTGGGTAAAAAACACTGCCACTAGAACAGCTCGAACATACATTGAGAAATGCATATATCGAACATAAAAAATGCTGCACTCCTTGTACAAAGTAAATGCTAACCTAAATCTAGTGATATGTACTAAAAGCAAACAAAAAACGAATAAAATAGAACATGAACAGCAACACGTAAACATATCAGAAACACTAAACCAACTATGAATGATAAAAAGTTGAAAACATGGCGAAAAACAAACTAAACTATGTATATGTCTCCCGAAGCGTATAAAATTGAACATGAACAGCAGCACCTAAACACATTGAAACCGACAAATCATTAATGAATGATGACAAGAAAAAAACATTGAACACATGACGAAAAATTAAACTAAACTACGTATCCCTTTCTCGCAGAAAGCCATCAGCCATGGCCAGTGCCCTCCTGCACCGCTGCCGCCTTCTCCTGTGCCGCTGCCACACGCCGTGCTGCAGAAGCGATGCGGGTGGTTGATTTTTCATCTCCCACAGCACCTGCGATGAATCGCCATGGTGTAAATGTTTAAGTGAGCTGCCGGTAAATCCTTAACCATCTCGTGGCTGGAAGCTGCTCCTGCTGCCAAGAATTGCAACGGGCACAACAATTTCCCCTCAGTTGAAGATCAACTGGCCTGATCGCATCCTTTGAAAGTGGGAAGCTTTGTGTACAAGCTATGCCCTCCTCGTGCGGACCTACAAAAATTTGTTGAAACTGCTCTTTAATAATGTCCTCAAATGCATCTCTCACCTTGAAAGAGCCCCAGGGCTAACCAACCTTTTGCCCGGCAGTTTATCATTGCAGATACCCGATACCATGCCCTCAATACAATGCATGGTTCTTGTTTACAGCCCAAGTTGGTTTCAGTCATCATAATAGAACATGGAGAATGCTTATGCCCCTTATGGAAAATGTAAACAAAGGGTCTACTCACCTTGAGCACCTTGTCGCCCTGCTCAAGGTTCCAGTCCTGCACTCAATAAAGCACTAAGTTCTCAGATGCTTGCGTGTTACTGTGTCACTGCCATCTACAGCCGCTTCAGTGGCCTCCACATCCATTTCCACTGCATCAGTGGGAACATTCGCCTGCTGGAAAGTGTAGTAAGCATGATCTTTCAGAAAGTGGGTATTCGTTACTCAGGCTATTTTACAACCTTAGGTACTAAACATCTGCGGAAATGTCCTACAGCTATTCAGTGGTCATTGATATCATGTATTACCATTTTAGTGCATGCACTTGCACGCAGGCATTGTGTGTTTTATGATAAACTAATACCCCTTGTACTGCAAGGGCTGCAAACTGAGATTTTAGTTAAACCTACCCACTTTTGATTCCTCTCTCGTGCGCTTTATTCCCGTTTAACAAGGTTCCGCTAAAGGCACCCCTTCAGATATCAAACTCTGTCATGGTACCGCTCAGGAACCCGTGATACTGCGGCGGCAGAGTGCTTACCTGTTGATAGGTGAGACCAAAAACGCCACTGAAGCGTGTCATCCCAGTCAACTGTAGAACCCGGCCGCGGAAGCCAGGCAGCCAACCCCCTCCAGTGCCCCTGAAAATATACACTAATGTCACAGAACAAATTGCCCGTGCCATTCGACGGTCACTCACGTTTGTGCGTCTCTGATGGCGGCGGTGTCACGGCGGGCCTCGTGCACCGGCCTGCGCCACCAAGCCTGCCATTCCTGCGCAGGCACTTCATGGTTCAGCGCGTCACTGAGCTCTTGCCACAGCCGCCACCGGTCGGTGATGGTGACGCCGTGCCGCAGCTCAATGGCATTCGCCACGAGCTGGGGATGTTCGTCCATAAAGGCGAGCACCAGCGCGCGCTGAGCCTCGGATAACGCCGATGAGCCGCTGCTGCTGTTGACTACTGGTACAGTTGACCTCCGCCACGATTGCGCTCGACTGAGCCAACAACTTCGAAAGTTGCGCCGTTTAGGTTTGTATAGTGGGGGAGATATGAAAACAGTAACTGCTTGAAACGGGGTTGTACTTAGCGCCACCACGTACCGTCCCGCTAAATTTAGCTTTATTTTAAAACAATAACGAGAAAAATACGTTTATATTGTGCCGTACTCTTTAATAAACGTTTGAAAACTTGTGCCAACACAATTTGATAATGATCAATAGTAGTTAAACATTTTTCAACACGTTACAAACACTTTTCACTTCGCTATACGGTCCCCAAGTCCACGTCAAAATGATGACGCGAGGCTTCATTTCGCTCATTGGCTGTTCACTTCCCTTCGTCC